>JAJAGP010000618.1:225050-295503 GCA_025084515.1 Ancistrus triradiatus
TCTACTACATCTTTACCCATTCAGTAGAGAAGGCGAAGCCATACTCTATAACCAGTGATTATGATGAAGTAGATGATTCTTGTGGTCTGTGGGCAGCAGCCTAATTTGCAGAATTCACGTCCTAGGTGTAATTCACAGCTCCGTGTTACAGCTGTTCAGCTTTGATATCCTCTAAAGAATGAAGGACACAGTAAGCCGTTCTACGGCTTCAGATAATTACTGCATAAGCATTGCTGAAAGGTGCGCTTATAAAACATCTACGTGTCTCTCAAAACACATTGCTTTAGGTAATAGAAGCACTCGCTTCACCATGGTAATCACTCCAGGCTACGTCTCGACACACAAGAGAAAAGCAGGGCCCTAACAAGATGTGCTGGCTACACAGTAGCACTGTTATATCAGCACTGCTTGAGATGGCATATTTATGGCAGGAAATTTAAGGACTGTACAGATGTGTTTGTGGGTGAACATCGTGTACAAAAAGGTAATGTTTTATAACCACTATTCATGGAATACAGTGGATTGTTATTGTTATTTAGCTGATGCCTTTTTATTTAGCTAGATAGTTAGTGTGTTTAGATCCTACATTTTCTTGGTGAGTGATATGTATCCCTGGTTGTTCATCGCAGGTCCGGCTAGGAGACGCTGTTACAGTTCCTCTGTGTGATGTTCGACCCATTCTGAAGGCTCCCCTCTAGCTTGAACTCAATCCCGGGTATCTGGGGTACTAAGCAGCCTAGTGCCATCATGTCACCTGAGAGTAGATCCTTTATCCAAAATACATGTACAGCTCAGCGCTGTTTAACGACCATCCAGCCAACGTCTGCTCACTTTGCCTTGACAGGGCGCCAATCCATCATAGGGTCCACACACCCATACGCACGCTTGGGAAACTTTAAAGACACCAATTAACCTAAAACATGTCTTTGGACTGTGGGAAGAAACCGGAGTACCTGGAGTAAACCCATGCAGACACGAGGACGCAGAGACCTCTCCATCTGGGTTTGAACCCAGGACCTTCTTGCTGGCACGGTGACTCAGTGCTAACCATTGAGTCACCGTGCCGTCCATTATTTAAATTATTCATATTTATTAATGGGCTGGTACAGTGGCGGTTAGTGTGGTCACCTCACAGCTCCAGCATCCCTGGTTCGATCCTGACCTTGGACTCTGCCTGTGTGGACTTGGATCCTGCATGTCCTCCCTGGGTTTACTCCAGGTGCTCCGGTTTCCTCCCCCACTCCAAAGATGTGTGTTAGGTTAACTGGTGTCTCTAAAGCGCCCATAGTTTTTGTGTGCGTGTGTCCTACAATGGATTGGTGCCCTGTCCAGGGTTGTTCCTGGTTTGCACCCTGTGCCACCAGCTAGGCACCTGGTTTTCCTCAGGACCAGGATTAAGCAGATAGGAAACTGAATGAATGCATGAATGAAAGAATGAACGAGTATTAATTATTTATAAAGTGTGGTTACATTATTTATGTGTACCTTGCGCACTAAATGCTGCATTTTACAGCCAAGTGCATCTCGCCAGCTGTTGCCCACTTTTAGGCAGTGTGATTTTAATCTTAACAATTGAAACCAAAATGAATATCTCTGACTGCCATGCATTGGTTTTTCAAACATTGTAATAATACCACGTACAACATGCATTCAGCTGTTAAATATCGTGTCTATAGGTGCGACTCAATCGGTTTGATGGCACGCAGCTCGTTTGCATTAAGTTTGTCCAGCATGAGAAAGAGCTGAGACAGCAGGCATGCACCAGCGGTTGTTTGGTCAATTTAGATGTGTAGAGCCGTTCTGTTGTCTCTCAACATCTTGTATGTTCAATTAAAAAGGATAAGGAAAGCAAATATTCACAGCAAATAAGCCTTATGGTGTTTATATGCTGCTTAAACTCAAAACATCTGCCCATGTCTCTGCAAAATTGAAAAAAAAAAACCATATTGCCCACAGTGGGCCTCTGTCAGGTAATCTGTGGGCTAGCCTAAGATTATATAGACCAACCAAAAAACCCTAAGGGCTCGTTGTGGGTTTATGGATTTGGGTTCACAGTGGGCTAATTTACAATTGGCCAGTACAGGGTTATCTCTGGACTAGCCTTAACTCTCACAACCCACAGATAATCCTCACTGGGCCTTACAGGCACGAGTGGAGGGTGTAATCCATTAAAATAATGGGCAGAGATTTAGCCAAACAGTCTGTCATTGGTACATAAATAAATAATCAGTGATGAACAGGAGTTAAATGGTTTCCAAATTGAGAATGAGTTAACTGACAAGCAGCTAGTGTGAGCTGTGCGTCATTCACCAATTATGTTGATAAACGTGCCACTAATCTGTTATTAGATTGAGTTCATGTACCTCAGAGAGAAAGGATCCATTTTATGTTAAAATACAGGTCATTATTAAGAAATATAGCTAAATAAGCAGATATTTAGTTAGTTGTGGCTGCAGTCTGTTCAGTTGTTAGTTGGCCAGTTTGGCTGCAGAAAAACAAGCTAGCTAACAATGTTTAACACAGGAGTTTGTCTTTGCTTGAGAAATGAACTGACCAGATAAGAGATTTAACCTTTAAATAATAAAAGATTTAGTTAAGTACAGTATAACCTCATCTCCCGCCACCTGTAATGGCAGGACGGATTTATCTCCATGCCCTGTACCTCGAAAACTCGCCTATCCACCAGTCTCATATATGCTTCTTAGCCACCAGTAGGTGCCACTTTAATCCTACTTTAAACTTGCAACGCAGGATGATGTACAGCCCCTGTCTGTTATCAAAGACATTATATGAGGAGACTGGTCACTGGTTGAAATATGAATGGGACTGTAGTACAGAAGTGCCGCCCTGACATTAGAAAGAACCAATCGGCATATTAGTAAATGTGTCAGAGAAGTGGGGTGTCAAGTCTTGGTCCCTTCGTAGTGGCGGGATGCGCATGTGCAGTCGCCAAAATAACCGTTATCTGAACCCAACAACGCAAGTAAGTTATATAATTTTTGTTAGATTATACTACCGATTCTAAATATGCATTTTAAATGTTAATTTATTTTTCAGTTTTGGATATACAGGTCTCTCCCCATTCAGAGAGATGGGAGTATTGTATGTACTTTGTAAATGTGATTGTACAGTCATGAAGGCTGCTCAGGAAAACGCATTATGTCAGCATCAGGTATAATTGAGGGGTTCAAATGTCTCCATGTTTAATTATTTTTTTATTTTGTTGTTTTTATTTTTTTAACCAATGTAATATTTTTTCTCCTGACTGTTAGATTTGATGGAAATTAGTACTGTTATTTTGAAATGTAATTTTAAAACAATTATGGTTGTGTACCATGAAGGGAGGAAGGCGGAGTTGCTTTTTCACAAGCTAGCTTGTGCTGGGTGCCACTCCCCAATCATTTACATTTACAGCATTTAGAAGACGCCCTTATCCAGAGCGACTTACAATTGATATATTTTTACAATCCAAGCAATTGTGGGTTAAGGGTCTTGCTCAAGGACCCAACAGTGGGAACTTGGCAGAATTGGGATTTGAACCCTGGGCCTTTTGATCCAGAGTCCAGTACCTTAACCGCTAGGCTACCACAGTCAGACAGCATGTTGCCAACCTGATTTTGTTGCTAGATTTAGCAACTTTTCTTATCCTTCTAGCAAGTTTTTTTTTTTTAAGTATCGACAAATCTAGCAACTTTTTGTACAAACATTGGCTTTCCATAGAACAGGATCATCAAAACTGCCTGTGAGCAAAAGGCACAGCTCTCTCCACGTTACCTCTTTGCTGGGAGATGGAGCAGCACATTCTGTACATTCTCACACGGACTTTGATGCATATAGTATATATAATAGTTTTCATAGTTGTGAATTTCAGTGAATTAATCACTATGTACTTACTGTGTTTTTATTTATTATTATTATTATTTATTTTTATTTTTTTAGTGCATATAGTTGGTTTATCACAACTACGCAAATCGGCGTATTTTGTCATGTAGCAACATTTAGCGACATTTCAAGCAGGCTGATGTCAAGGTTGGGTGGTTTTTGCACTCTTCATTTAGGAATGCCGTAGGGGGCCATGCTTGTTATTGCAGGAGCACTCTGCTTAAAATCCAAAGCTAAACCGTACGGCAGAGAAATGGCAAATGCACAGCTGATATTTTTGTGCAGAAAATGGAAGCCATTATGTCTCATTTACCATATACTCAAAAGCACAGGTTTAAATATTGAATGAAACAATCTCCCCTGGGTTCAAAAAAACAATTGCCAAGCAATGAGTCACTCTTAAGAGACATTATGCTTTTTGTAAGAATCAGACACTTATGGCATTTGGAATATGGCTAGATCATATCCAGGTCATGCCTGCTGTAATTATTACACTAAGGAGAATTAATTGTGACTGCAACCTAGCCGAGGATCAGTAGTAGAACATGCCAATCATTATCACCACAGACAAATTAAATTTTTATAGACAATGTTAACAACATTAATAAATTGATTTATCACACTCTAGCAAATTATATTTCAGTGTTAAATATCCCCTTGTGTTTTTAACACTGGTGTGTTGATTCAATCTTGTATATGTTGGTAATGGTCTCTGGTTTTACTAGCTAACCTTTAACCATGCAATAATTATTTTATGCCTGCCCACAGAAATCCTAATAAATTACTAACAAATTATGAAATATAACAAACTTTACTGTATTATATTAAAAACTAGTATTTACAGTATCAAAGTCCTTCAGATCAAAGAACTTACAGGTTATCAGCAATTTCTAAGAGTCCAGTAGTTTATCAGGAGGCTGGAATAAAGGCTGTCTATAAATAGTTACAGGAAGAACACACTTCCTTAGACTTCATCTGTGTTATTGATTGGTATGGGCACTGCAGCAGCAATGGCCTGTGGATAAATATGCAGGGAGTTCCCCCAGTGGGTCAGCCATAGATGTTGAAATATTGCATCAACATTTTGGTTTCAAGCACACAATGGTGCTTGAAAGTTTGTGAACCTTTTAGAATTTTCTGTGTTTCTGAATAAATATGATCTAAAACATCATCAGATTTTCTCACAAGTCCTAAAAGTAGATAAAGAGAACCCAGTTAAAGAAATGAGACAAAAATATTATACTTGGTAATTTATTTGTTGAGAAAATTGATCCAATATTACATATTAGTGAGTGGCAAAAGTATGTGAACTTTTGCTTTCAGTATCTGGTGTGACCCCTGTGCAGCAATAACTGCAACTAAAAACGTTTCCTGTAACTGTTGATCAGTCCTGCACACCAGCTTGGAGGAATTTTAGCCCATTCCTCCGTACAGAACAGCGTCAGCTCTGGGATGTTGGTGGGTTTTCCTCACATTAAGCTGCTCACTTCAGGTCCTTCCACAACATTTCCATTGGATTATTAGATCAGGACTTTGGACTTGGCCATTCCAAAACATGAACTTTATTCTTCTTTAACCATTCTTTGGTAGAACGGTTTGTGTGCTTAGGGTCGTTGTCTTGCTGCATGACCCATTTTTCTTTTGAGATTCATTTCATGGACCAGATGTCCTGACATTTTCCTTTAGAATTCTCTGATATCATTCAGAATTCATTGTTCCATCAATGATGGCAAGCCGTCCTGCCCAGATGCAGCAAAACAGGCTCAAACCATAATACTCCCACCACCCATGTTTCACAGATGGGATAAGGTTTCTTATGCTGGAATGCAGTGTTTTTCCTTTCTCCAAACGACGCTTTTCCAAAAAGTTCTATCATCCGTCCACAAAACTATCTTTCCAATAGCCTTCTGGCTTGTCCATGTGATCTTTAGCAAACTGCAGATGAGTCAGCATGTTCTTTTTGGAGAGCAGTGGCTTTCTCCCTTGCCATGCACACCATTGTTGTTCAGTGTTCTTCTGATGGTGGACTAATGAACATTAACATTAGCCAATGTGAGAGAGGCCTGCAGTTTGCTTAGAATTATCCTGGGGTCCTTTGTGACCTCGCCAACTATTACAAACCGCCTTGCTTTTGGAGTGAATCGTTGTTTTGTCGACCACTCCTGGGGAGGGTAACAATGGTCTTTAATTTCCTCCATTTGTACACAATCTGAACTGTGCATTTGTGAGTCTTTAGAGATGGTTTTGTAACCTTTTCCAGCCTGATGAGCATCAACAACTCTTTTTCTGAGGTTCTCAGAAATCTCCTTTGTTCGTGCCATGATACACTTCCACAAACATGTTGTGAAGAGCAGACTTTGATAGATCCCTGTTCTTTAAATAAAACAGGGTGCCCACTCACACCTGATTGTCATCCCATTGAGTGAAATCACCTGACTCTAATTTCACCTTCAAATTAACTGCTAATCCTCGAGGTTCACATACTTTTGCCACTCACTAATATGTAATATTGGATCATTTTCCTCAATAAATAAATGACCAAGTATAATATTTTTGTCCTAATTGTTTAACTGGATTCTCTCTATCTACTTTTAGGACTTGTGTGAAAATCTGATGTTTTAGATCATATTTATGCAGAAATATAGAAAATTCTAAATGGTTCACAAACTTTCAAGCACCACTAGGTGAAGGTTAATAAGCAAAAGCTTGCTGCTTTTTTTTTGGAAGACTAGCACAATTTTGCTGGTTGACCACTATGGGACCAAACCAGCATGTGACTAGAATGCCAATATCCAAAACACAATTTGCAGGTCTTTGCTAGATTTTGCTAGTAGGGTCCACAATTCCGACATAAAAACAATTTATCTTTATAGCTTTGTTCTGAAGGTTTTCCTTGTTTTGTAAGTTAGTGAAAATGATGAATGGAGTCACAACCCCAAATCAGAAACTGTTCAGTATGTAAGGTATGGAAAATGCAAATAAAATAAAAAAATAATAAAAAAAACCTGCAGTGTTCCTTACATTTACTCTGACTTTTTTTTTTTTTTCATTGCAGAGAGTATGAACCTGAGATTTTTTTTTTTTTTTTTTTTCCTCTGGTCAACTTAATTTCATTTGTCTCTGAGCCTTTGAGGAGCAAAGATGGGTAGAGGATCTCCAGTTTGCCAACAAATGTGTAAGAAAATTATTGAAATGTTTAAGAACAGTGTTCCTCAAAGAATGACTAGAAGGGATTTACATATTTCTCCCTCTACAGTCCATAATATTAAACGATTCAAGGAATCATTAGGAATTTCAGTGCATAAATAGCAAGGACGCAAGCTTAAGCTGAGGACCTATGATCCTCGAACCCTCAGATGGCTCTGAGTTATGAACTGTCATTCATCAATACCTGATAGAACCACATGGGCAAGGGATTACTTTGGCAAACCTTTGTCAAGCACTACAATACAGAGTTACATTCACACATTCCTCTTAAAACGTTACTATACATAAAACAAGCCTTATGGTAACCATGTTCAGAAATGCCATTGAGTACCATCTGGGATGGACCATTACCCAGTGGAAATGTGTATTGTGGTCAAACCAATCAGTATTCCAGATATTTTGTACAAGAAATGGACGCTGTATGTTCTGGACCAAAAACAAAAAGGACCATCCAGACGGTTATCAGTAACAAGTCCAAAAGCCAGGGTCCGCCATTGCATGGGGTTGTCAGTGCCCTTGGTAAAAGTAATTTAAACTTCTGTGATGGCAACATTAATGCTGAAACGTACATTGAGATTTTAGAGCAACATAAGCTGCCTTCAAGACGGCGACATCTCCAGGGATGTCCATGCATTTTTCAACAAGACAATGCAAAACGAGCCAAATCAGAGAAACGTAGAACTGAAATATGTAAATCCCTTCGTCTTTCTTTGAGAAACATTGTTTTTAAATATTTCAATAATTATCTTATTCTTGGTATCCAGGAAAGACTCAGCCTTTCACGGTTACTGCTTTTGTACCAAATCATGATTATAATTCAGCAATAATACACGAGAGGGAGTGCTTTAACGTGAGATACTGGCACGGGTGTGATGTGATTATACCACAGTTCTCTTATTGCCATTTATTGTTACATTTTAAGGTAAAGAGGACAGAAAAACGATTTGTTTATCACCCTTTTGCAAAGTAAAATAGTTCCCTTCTATCGTTACCCCACGGCTAAGCCCTTCAGTCATTAAAGTCGAGGAACAGAATTACCAATAGCTTTATTATAGATACAATAAACACAAATGTATTGATTGGTAAGTTTTCATTAATTAAAAAGAAAGTTTATTTACATTCAGCAAATAAAATGGTTTATAAGGCAAGCTGTTACTAAGATCCACTATTCTACCGACTGAAGCAGATCGGAGTCAGATCCCGGTGTTCTAACCAAAGTCTAGGATCCCGTTTGATTAGTGATTATAAATTTGATGATGAAGCTCTTAATGTTAATCTTATCAGTCAGAAATGTAACAGCAGAGTCACAGAGCTTCAGCAGCTTCTCTGGGTTAGAGCTGGACTTCCAGATAACAAACCTGTCAGAGGAATGAAGCTCCGATCAGCCGCCGATGGTGTTTAATGAAAGAGCCGAGTTTAACTCCAGCAAACGACGTCTCTGTGAGGGATGAAGCTGATTCAGCATTTTTGTGAGCTGTGAATCCATTAAGAGCCGGGACATTTGATTTTAAGGACTGACTTTGTTTCGCTTTTCCAGAGCTTCCAAATGCTAAAGGTGGTAAACCTTTGGCTCAGGCTGGTCATTAATTGCTTCATCTTCCAAATTTAAATCGTTTTTAAAACCAATAGATTTTATAAACTAATTATAGCTTTCATTTTGGCAGTGTTTGCCTTTTAGGGCGGACATCATTGCTAGGTTACGTACAGTATGTATGCCGCGGAGTAATACTTATAGAGCGTCGGTCACAATGCTGTTATCGTGCAATAATGGCATGGCTGGAGGGTCTCTCAGCCAATCAGATTGCGAGGTTGGAACTAACTGTGATCTAATCACCTGTTTACATCACATCATTATTTAGTTTTTTACCTCATTACTAGCCCTAAATTATCCCTGTCCCAACTTTTTGTGGAATGTGTTGCAGGCCTGAAATGCAGGAATGGCTGTTTATTAACGAATGAAATGAGGTTGGGTTCATACTGTCTGCAATAAATAACTGTCAAAGGAAATGTGTGCAAGACTGTATATATTTTATTATTTGCGTTATCCCTACCGTCCCAACTTTTTCTGATTTGGGGTTGTACAAAGTACTTTAGTAATAATTTGTACTGAATAACAATCTCCTTTCAACAACAACAAAAAAATCCCTAAGTCGTTCTCCAACACTGTCTTTATATATTGTACTGCTTATTTATCATATGTAGGTCGTTAGAATCCCATGTCTTATTTACCACATACTGCACAAGCTTAGGCACAAAAGCTAGTATTTCTTCAGTACAAAGAACCACTGCAGCGTAATTAATGTTTTTTTTTTTTTCCTTTGGTCCAATTTTCCCCAAGAATTCACAGACATGCTGTTACAGAGAAAATAAGTTGACTTGAAAATGGTACGTGTTTGTTCAATGGCTCCCCGGTTGACAAGGTGGTGTTATACAACCATACAATGGGTTATGCCTGATAAATCAAGATTTCTCACAAAACCTACTGGAAAACATCAATAACTTTTTATTAGGCTGACTGAACAGGTGTATTGTGCCTCCTTATGAATAGATGCAGTTTTATCCTTTAATTTTATTTTGCTTAAATCTAATGTCTTGCCAAAAGCACCCACTTGTGGTAATTGCTGCTCTTTGATATTGTTTTTCACAGGATTTTCAGTTAACTGATCCACATGCGTAAAGGAAGAGTCAAAGAAAAGTCAACAAGGAAAGATGAAGCATACGATAATGATTTCTTGTTAATACACTATATAGACAAAAGTTTGTGGACACCCAATAAACACCTGAGCACAAAACATGGGTATTTGTATGGTGTTTGCCCCAACCATTGCCTTCGTTTTTCTAAAAAGACTTTCCTCTAGATTTTGGAACATGACTGCGAGATCGACTTCTGATGTTACACAATACGACCTGGCTCACTTTTGGGATTCCAGTGCATTTTCAGGGTGTCTGATGGAGGTCAAGCCAGCCAAGTTCTCAATCAAAGTTGGCAAACCAATTCTCCGTAAGGACAGCAGGGCTGAAATGATGAACTGGCTGGTTGGAAGCAGAAACCTATAAATGTGTTATATCGAGAGTCACTGGGTATCAGTACCATCCTTTCTACTGCCACTGTTTGTCTATGGAGAATCCAGAAATGTCTGATTTAGATTATGAATGTGTTATAAGTGGGTGTTGCTGAAATGGCAGAGCTCAGTAATGAGAAGGGGTGTCCACAAACTTTAGTCTGTGTTGTGTAAGTAGTGAATGGTGACTCAGAATTCACAGACACGCATTTATTAGGACAGGGAGGTGAATGATGGCCACGATTTTAGAGAATTGTCTGGATGTAGGAGATTAGCTATAGGAGTAGTGGGACTATATTTGTCTGAACATATCCCCATCATAAATCAGGGAGCACCTGTACAATACAACTCCATTAATGCATATAATGCTTATACAGTGTGGATTTTCTGGGGATCTGGAACGGATTCATTCAATGTACATTATTCCTTATGTGTAAAATCGGCTTGGTACTTGTCATTTTTGGTTCTTGACAAAGAACCGAGGTGCCACTGTACTTTCCTCAGCATATAGAATCCCTAAGTGATGCAAGTGTGTGGCGATTGGTACAGACGTAGTGATGTACATGACCGCCATGTTTCAGTATACTTGTACGTTGATAGCTGTATAAACAACAGATCTTCATGCTTAAAATGGAAAAAAACAGACAAATGGACAGAGAGCAAAGTTCAGGCTTTACTGAAGCTACATACGACAGAGGAGGTTAATGTGAGTCGGCTAAACAACACTCGTGCAACTTGTGTCACTTGAGCATCACATGGCATTCCTACTGATGGTGTGAACAAACCAAAAAAGGCTGTGGAACAAATGTAGGTGTCAAAGAGCTCTGCAAGGGTTGGTTAGTCCCAAATTAGTTTCTAGAACTGTTTGGTGTGAAAGTGTCAATTGCAATGTCATAAATATATCAGATTTCAGTACCACATACGAAAGATGTTCTGATCAGAGTTGAAATGTTCTCACTGAATGTGTTTTTTGCCCTTCGCACTTCTGTGAAAGAAATAAATGTGTCACATATGAGGAAGAAATCAGATTTGGGCCATGGGCATGTTGGGTTTCTGTTGTCTTGCCTCTCGCATTCAGGTTCATGTTCAGGTTCAGGTTGATGTTTTGTATGCGAGGTGGGTCGCTGATGTCTCATGGTAGCATTCATGACTGTCTTACCTTCTCCCCTTTTAGTAATTCTGTCATAGTCACTGTTGCTGAAGTAGCATGCTGCTTCTTGTACAACTGTGTTTTTTTTATGGCATTCTGCATTCTGAACCTCCCTAACTGCATATTCTGTTTATTTGTGATTGGATGCCATGTCACCAAAGCTGTTACTTGCTAGATTACCTGCAGTTACTGCACTTATACGGGACTAATGCCCAGGTTGCTGCTTATATTCTTTGTTCTATGTATTGTTCTTATAGCATTTCTATATACAGTCATTGACCAAAAAAATGAAATGAAACTGCGGGACGTGCTTGGCGGTGGATCAAACGATCCTCTCTACCGGTGGTCTATCTGGATCATCTGGAGCCTGTTCACTGTGTGCATGCCCTCACGGAACCACTGCTCCCAAAACCTTCCAACAGCTAGGTCAGAATGGCCTAGATGGCAGGCAGTTCATAGAATTGACCATCCGGCTTCTCTGTCCAGTGTTGCAGCCCCTCTTAAAGTCTGCCAACTGGGCAAAATGTCCTCGAGTGCATCGTAGAGGCGTGTCTAGCAGTCAGTGACCTCTCACCAAGAGGTACCATACCCAAAAGTAGCCTCCGAGAGCCTTTTTATAGGGCAGCTTCTCTGTCCAGTGTTGCACCCCCTCTTAAAGTCTGCCAACTGGGCAAAATGTCCTCGAGTGCGTCGTAGAGACGTGTCTAGCTGTCAGTGACCTCTCACCAAGAGGTACCCTACCCAAAAGTAGCCTCTGAGAGCCTTTTTATAGGGCAGTAGGGGAAGTACTTTTCATCCTCTTGTGGCAAGACTCTATAACTGTAATGATTTGCATATCTACCCGAGACATGACTGCGTGCCGAGAATTTGACATTTCTATCTGGGTGCGTTATATTTTTTGGTCAATGAGTATACATAATGCAATTTTTTGTGACCTATAACATCTATGCTTTCCAAGAAGGCGGACTTTTAGAGTCTAGGTTCTCCCTGGGTTTCTTGCTTATCACATTTGGAAGGTTTTTCCTTCCCACTGTCTCCCTAGACTGTTCAGACTTGAGCTGTGAGCATAGATGTTTGTAAAGCTGCTTTGAGATGATGTTGTCTATATAATGAAGCACTATATGAATAAATCTGACTTCACACAAAGGACCAGATTTGACGTAGAAATCCAAAACTAGGCCACATATGAACAGCTCATATTTAGCAGTGTTTGTGTTTGTATAAAGATGTAAAAAACACAGATTTTTATGATTTTTTTTTTTTCTTAGCTGAGAGTATTTTACAGATGCTTCCTATCAGTATGAAAGTGCTCATTTTCGCTTGTGCATTCTGTACAAGTTTGACTCCATTTGAATTATTGAATGTCTTTTAACAGCAGGAAGCTTCCCACTAAGACCCTCTGGCTATTCAGGTCCCACGACAGCCAAGCTGTGATTACGTACACCGAGAAGTGTAATTACTTACCTCTGATTTCAGTCTGTCAACACGCGTCTGTATCAAAGCAATGCAGCACTGAGCTAATATAGATTTGCTTGCGCAGATAATTTTGAACATCGTCAGACCTGCTGGTGTCTGACCGATAATATAAAAACGTGTGATATCCCTGGCCTATACACGTGATGGTGTCTAAATCCTACAAAATCGAAAAACTGTATCCGTGGCACGCAGTGTATTTGTTTTGCATCTCAAATTCAAGGTGTTCTGAGGTTTATGGGGCTTTCTTGGCACTCATTTCTTGTGTAGTTATTATTCATATGCAGAGGCTCGCATAAAAATTACCATTTTAATGCACATCTAGACTGGTATATAAAAGATCCATATTAAAACCAGAACATGGGCTCACACTGCTCAGCATCAGCAGTTCCAAACTTGTTCTTGTGCATAAAAATGCAAAACGGGATTGATGCTCATCATAAATATAGTGGGTTTGTGTCCAAGTCTGAGACCACTAGGGAAAATGCTTGTTTCTGTCAAACACACGCCTCTGCTACTTGATGACCAAAGAATAACCACCTTGTGATGGATGATTGATGTTGTACCTGAGGGAGCCATGGCAAATAAGGGGATCATGGTGCTGCAACAATCTCTGCTGGCCCTGAGATGGAATGGCTTCCCACCCCTGTGTAATATAAAGTATACGTCATATTTCTATGATGTTGTCAAGTCTGACCATTCCATCAGAGGGTTCCATAAATATCCTACCCCCATGGCTCCCAACCTGGGCCTCCGTCTGGGGCACCTAACATCATAGGCATGAGGCTTTGTCTGCTCTGAGGTACAACAAGATGGTTAAAATATACTTTGCACATGTTACATAAAATAAAAATAACACACTCACTTGAAAAACATATGTATATAAAAATATGTTCACTCAAAAAGAAAAAGCACTTGTTATACATAATGAACTATTATTATTTTTTGTGTGTGTGTGTGTGTGTGTGTGTGTACAGGTCTAGTTTGGGATGTTGGAAGAAAATGCCCAGCTTGTGATTGATTTTTAACCGATTGTTGCTGTGTTGAGAAAAGAAAGAGTCAAAATGGGGGGAAAAAAGCTATAATTTAAGTCAATTTTTGCCAAAACTAATATGCAATTAATGACTTTCTTTTGGTCTGTATGTTGGTGGTAGCTCCAAGGAGAAAGGTCAGGAACCACTGCCCTACCTGACCTTCCCATTGTGAGCCCCACCTAGGATTCAAACCCATGCTATTAGAATTACAAACTGACGTTTCCAGCATGAGCCACTGGAGCTGCAAATAAATACCTCTGTCAACTGTCACCTTACCTGAAGTGTAGTTGTCAGGCACTTTTATGGACTCCAGCTTGAGGGGAAACGAGAACAAAAAAGCCACAAGATCTCAAACACAGGAAGCAAACAAAGGAGCTCTCTAGGAGGCCGGACGGCAATCAAAAGGAAGATGGGATACATGCCTCAGTGAGGACAGGAAAAGACTGGTGAGAAAACCAAAACCCAGGTTTTTGTTCTCGTCACTCAAGAAATACAAACACACATCTGAGTAAACAAGCAAAGTAACTCCAGCACCCAAGAAGAGCATACAGCAGAGAAATACAAATCCTAACGAGTGTCGGCAGACAAAGGGCAAAACTAGTGCTGAACATGAGACGATGTCACTTGCTCAAAGAGGCAGCTAAAACGATGGTCCTTAATGATCCAATTCAGCTGTCAAATGTCTAGTGAGCCAGAACGCCCCTTTGGCTTCTGAGCACCAGGTGCCATGGACAGACAAGAAGCTGATGACATGACACACGGTTCTCCATGTAATGTACGTCACTATCAATGTCTCTTTATTTATAAAACCACTCGCACTAAAATACCAAAAGACAAATTCATACATATAATAAAATGATATCACTTCAGTTAATACACCAGTCACTACAAGCCAAGTAAAAGCCATGGAGTCAAGTACAGTCAGATTTATTTATATAGCGCTTTTTACAATGGAGAATTGTCTTAAAGCAGCTTCACAATTTTAGATTATTGTCTAATATTTACTATTATCTAGTGCTAGTCCCAAATTGAGCAAGCCTAGGGCGACAGTGGCAAGGAAAAACTCCCTAAATGTTATAAGGAAGAAACATTGGGAGGACCAAGACTCAAAAAGGGACCCGACCTTCTCAGGTGGCTTAGATGAGCATTGTTCTGATATTTTAGTCCATAATGACGATAGCATCACGCAGTTTGTCCGTTGCACATCTGTGATGGGAATCTGCCATTCGACCACATTCCAAACTTGCTCTATTGGATTGACATCCGGGGTCTCATTTATAAAACTCTGCATGGATTCTGGAGTAAAAGTACACCTGAATGCTGTTTCCTCTTCATAAATCACACTCGTCTTGAAAATGGGCATGGGTGAACTAACGCAATTGGCTGCAATTCTTAATATTACCATAGTGTGGCCAATTCCCGCTCTCTCCCAAATGTTCTTATGGCTGTAAGCATGGGTCAAAGTTTCTTCCTGAGATTTTGCACCGTGTATAAATGACTGTGAAGCCCATTTGAGTACAATGAACTCACTGGCATGTTCAAGAAATCAATTTGAGATGATCTGAGCTTTGTGTCATGGTGTGTTATCCTGCTGGAAGTAGCCAACAGAAGATGACAGACTGTGGTCATAAAGGGATGCACATGATCAGCAACCATACTCCGGTTGGCTGTGGGATTAAACGATGTTCAATTGGTATTAAGTGGCCCAAAGTGTCCCCAGAACATACACCATTACACCACCAGCAGCAACATGAACCGTTGCTACAAGGCAGGATTGATCCATGCTTTCATGTTGTGAAAATCCCATTAGGTCAGCAGTTTCTGAAACGCTCAGACCAGCCTGTCTAACGCCGACAAGCATGCTAAGTTCAAAGTCACTTAAATAACCTTTTCCCCATTCTGTTGCTCAGTTTGAGCTCCATTAGGTCGCTTTGACCACGTCTAAGTACCTAAATTCATTGAGTTTCTGCCATGTTTGACTGATTAGATATTTGCATTAGCGAGCAGTTGAACCGTGTATGTGAAAAGTGTGGATGGGAGGAATGGCTCCTTTATTAATTATACAAACAACATAATGGCTCCTACATCTATCTATTCAAGCTAATTTGCTTCCCTTGGAGTTGCTGCAGGTTTGTATTACAAGCATATAAGTAGTGCTTGACAGCAGTTAAGGCGCTGGACTACTAATCAACAACTGCCACTGTTGAGCCCTTGGCCAAGGACCTTAACTGTCAGATAATCTTAGTTCTAGTACTCCAGACATCTCCTCTGCTGTAACTGGCTCACTCCTGTGTCTTCGGCTGGTCTCTGTCCACTGCTTCAAGGATGATGCTACACTAGCAGAGTGGCTTCTGCAGTGAATCATCTCACCTGGATATCAAAAGCCTTTCACTTTCAAGACTGGCTGCAGTAAATCCAAACTGTTTCAGTTTAATTAAATCTGTTGTATTTTTTCAGGATTCTTATTCACACCAGGCAATAGCAAACATCCTCTGATATTCAAGGAGCTAATTTGCTTAATTAGATGGCTATTTGCCCTTTTTTTTCTAATTAAGAAGACGTTGGATTCAATAGATACATGTATGAGCCCTTCCTCCCATCCACTCTTCTGCATCTCTAAACATCTTGGTTGTAACGAGTTATTTGAGTTACTGTCTTTCTATAAGCTTAAAAGCTTAGAAGTTTGCCCATTCTCCTCTGACCTCTGGCACCAACAAGGCATTGTCATGCATAGAACTGTCACTTACTGGATGTTTGGCAATTTCCTCCCACATCCCAAAGACATGTTAGGTCAATTGCTGTTTCTAAAGTGTCCCAGATTGCGTCTGTGCAGATGCTCTGTGATGGACTGGTAGCCTGTATGATGAATTTTAAAATCTACATATTTGGGTCATTTCAGACTTAATAAGCAATTGGATAATAAGAATTCGATAATAATAATAAGAATTTTAAGCCTTCAGGTAGTTACTAAATTTTAAATGACTATTACTTCTTTCTACCTGTAATGGGGAGTACTTTACATATTACTTCCTGGAAAATGTAATCCCATTACTCATTAATATATTTTTAAGTTATTCCCTAAAAAGCATACCAGTCTGCACCAATTGGAAAGTCCACCTAGGGCGTAAGGTACAGGATTCAAATTTCAAATCCCACCTCTGACATGCAGCCATCGTTTGGTCCTTGAGCAAGACCCTTAACCCACAACTGCATGGATTGTAAGACTGTATCAATTGTAAGTCGCTCTGGATAGAGGTGTCTGCTAAATGTGAATGGAGATAGTACAAGGATACCAGCCAATAGACCAAATGCAGTGTATGGGGAAAAAATATATAAATACACACTGCCTGGCCCAAAAAGGCCACCACCTGGATTTATCCATCCATCCATCCATCCATCCATCCATCTATCTAATATAATATATTCCATATATATATCTGGGAAAAAATGTATATAAAAGCATTTTGAAACACTGAATCATTTTTGGTAGTGATTATTTCTTCTTTCTCCCAATACTGGCCACCAATTGCATGAACATGCACTAACCAGCTAATGACATCAACTGCAAATATGGGAATAATTTTTCTTTTTCGTTCAAGTACATAGGTAATGCAACTAACTCTTAAAATTATTAATCAGTACTGTGATGATAGAGTACTTTGTGTCACCCAGCCCTGCAGAAATATGACCATTTCCACCATTGAATAAAATGCTGCAGTACAGACAGTGCTTGAAAATGGGATAGAATGTAATATTCTTTCCGTGTTCTGCTTCAGGTTCTCTATATTCTGCATTGCATATGGGATTGTGGGAGACTGAGAGAAATGGGAAAAGAGAAGAAAAATAGAGAGTGAGGTGAAAAAAAAAGCTCTGAAATGTTTCGCTCTGCACTGTGGCGATAGCACAGGCATGGATGTGGATGACATTATCTACTTAAACCTCAGTTGTAACCAGTAGACAGTGTTCAAAGTCTGCAAATGATGTTCATCACCCTACATTATTTTATACATTTAGGATACCCAAAACACAAACTGTGCAACAACAGATGAGTCTCTGACTTTACATCTCCAAGGTTGAGCAATAAGGTAGATGTTTCCAATACACTGCAGTCAGTAAACCGGTGTTTAAAAACTCCAGCAGCACTGTTGTATCTGATCCAATTGTACCAGCACAACACACACTAACACACCACCAACCACATCAGTGTAACTGCAGTGCTGAGGATGATCCACCACCCAAATAGTACCTGATCTGTGGGGGTCCTGACCATTAGAGAACAGAGTAAAGGGGACTAACAAAGTATGTAGAGAAACAGATGGACTGAAACAATGGCCACGGCTAATAAACTCGTCATCCATAAGTACTTTGGTGGAAAATCCTGGCAACTTTGGAGGTTTGCAAGTCGTTTCTAAATCTGAATTGACTGCCCACTAACTCTGAATGCCATTAAATCTTCCCCCAGATCTTCCCACATCTTTTACATTTCAAGGAAACCCTGGATGGTAAGACATGTAAGCCTTATTATTACATAAATGGCCTATAAAGGTGTTAAAGGCTGAAATGGGCTTTTATGCCAAGGTTTTTGACATATAGGTGCACCTCTGTGCGAGTATAAGCATGTATTTTTCCAGAGGCTGCAGTCCAAAATAGGAAGACAAGACAGGTGCTGTAACATTTCAGAATCACAGCGCAATAAAACAACTAATATTAGTCTTCAAATCCTTTGCTTGGGGACATCCTAGGACGTGCATCTGAGTGGTTGTTCACTGAGACTCAGGCTTCTCTGGTGAGGCTCAGGAACATGCCCATAATGTCTGATCTAGTGGTGTCTAGTGCTCGTCCATCACACAGAATTCCTCGCTATTGAGCCACTCTGGTTCGTATCCTGCCTGAAGTTTAGTGTGTGGCCCCAGATGTGCACACCCAAGCCTTGGTACTGCTTGGAACATCAAGCAGGGCCTGTGATATGCAGTAATGGAGCAAAGTAAAAAAGTAAATAATGTTGTGATTCCAAACAAGTGGTGTCAACATGTAATAAATTCCAGAACGCCATTCCATTGACTACTAAAGCTTTAAAAAACATACCCATAACATAAGTCCAGGTACAGCATGGAATAATTAAGATTACAGTAAATAAGTCTTTTCCAATATCCCTTATGTCTGAATATTCAGGATAGTAGAAGACTGGGTAAATCCAGGCACTGTGGAATCCAGTGGTTTACTGTGTCGCCAGATGTGTGGTTCCTAGCAGCAGGTTGTCCTTTCCTGGGTTGGCTCCCAGTGTGCATTTGTGTAGTCTCACCAGGGGTTCTGTAGTCTCAATTCTCCATGGGATTGAGGGACTGGGTCTGTCTCACTCAACAAACCATGAATATTCAGACCAACTCGTCTAGTAAAAAACAACCATGCAACGTTCAAAGTCACTTAAATCACCCTTCTCCTTTCTGATGCTCAGTTTGAACTTCAGCAGGTCATGAACATGTCTACATGCCTAAATGTATTGCGTTCCTACCATGCGATAAGATATTTGCGTTAACAAGCAGTTGAACGGTTGGACCTAAAAGTGGTCAATGAGTAGAGATGCATTTATTCATGCATTCATTCACTTTCATACCGGATTATTCCAAGTCAGGGTCGCAGGATGAGTATATATGGAGGTGATATTGAAATGCTCTTCACAATTTCAATCATGAGCTACAGCGTGTCCTTCATCCTCCTTCCTCTGCTCATAAACCATTCACAGGCATGCTGTATAGATAAATAGGCTGTATTGAATGGCCATGATTTTCAGCTTGTGTCAGCATTCTCCTTCAAAAAAAAAAAGCAAAAGCACCACGTCTCCTGTGACATGCAGAGCTTACCATTACCTAATATGACTGTGACAGAAAGGCTAGTGTGCTGTTAGATATTTGACCTTTTCAGCCATCTTTTATACAATCCAAAATCTGAAAAAATTAACAGTATGGACAATGCAATAAAAAAAAACATTTAATTACATTTAATCTGACATTTATATTCATTGCAGACTGTATGAACCCAAGATTTCATTCCATTTGTTAATAAACACCTTTTGCTTCATTTTAGGCCTGCAGCGCATTCCAAAATAAGTTGCGATGGGGAAATAAGTTATCACTTGGTAATGTTTCCATTCCTTCTCACACCACTTGTCACCGAGCACACCAAGTGTTTCAGGTGTTATTTTGCCCCACTCTTCCTGCAAACACATCTTAAGATGTGCAGCAGGCTTGTAGTTGTCGCAGATTTGGTTTTAAAAATCTCCACACATTTTCTATTGGGGACAAAAAGCAAGCCATTCCAGTACCTGTACCCTCTTCTTCTGCAGCCAAGTATTTGTAATGTGTGCAGCATGTGGTTTTGCATTGTCTTGTTGAAAATCTCTACTTTTCTGCATTATTGCTGCCATCATAGACGTGTAAATGACCTTTTGCCAAGGGTACTGTTCCAACCTCATACCATGACGGAGCCTGGCTTTTGACTTGTTGCTGATAACAGTCTGGTCCTTTTCGTCCTTTTCGGTCGTCTTCGGTCACAATACACATTTCCACTGTGTGATGGTCCATCTCAAATGCCTCCGAGCCCAGAGAAGTCGATGCCACTTCTGGACATGAGGCTTTTTCCTCATAGTAACATTTTAAGTGGCATCTGAGTGTACCTCAGTATTGTAGTGCTGGCCAAATGTTTGCTAATGTCTTGCCCATGTGGTTCTATCAGCTATTGATGAATGATTGTTCTGATGCAGTGCCTTCTGAGGGATCGGAGATCACGGACGTTCAGTTTAGACTTGTGTTCTTTTCCTTTACACACTGAAATTCCTTGAATTGTTTCATGATATTATGCACTGTAGCAGAGAGAATAGGCAAATTCCTTCCAATCTGCCTTTGAGGAACATTGTTTTTAATCATTTCAGTAATTTCCTTACACATTCGTTGAAAAACTGGAGATCCTCTGCCCATTTTTGCTCCTCAAAGACCTTTTGTTGATACTGTTTTTGTACCAAATCATGATTATAATCACCTGTTGACTTCAGCTGTTTGAAATCACATCATTAGTTACATCATTATCACATCGTTATTCTGTTTTTCCCCTCATTGCTAGCCCTAAATTGTTCCCATGCCAACTTTTTTGGAATGTACTGCAGGCCTGAAAAGCAGGAATGGATGTTTATTAACAAATTAAATAAAGTTGACCAGAAAAAGCATGGAATATCTTTGGTTCATACCATCTGCAACGAAAAAAAGTCAAAGTAAATGTATGGAATTTTTTTTTGCATTCCCATACTGCCCTACCTTGCTCAGATTTTAGGTTGTATGTACTGTCTATAAAATGACCATGAGCACTGCCCGCATGGGTTAGATGCCACGGAGAGAAGTGTGGGTGTTTAGTGTGAGACTGTAGCGATATGCTTTGACCTAGATGAGCAGGAAAGTTAAAAATAACTTCTGAGCATAACGCTGCACCATCTCCTACACCCCCTCTTGTCTTGATCTGTCAATTATGTTCACCCTTGCACTTGATTTCACTCACCAAGCCGATCTCTCGCTCTTTTCCCCTGTGGGTCCCCTCGGTGCAAAAATGTCAAGTCCAATGTTAACAAGATTAATTACTCAGCAGAGGATAGGGCAACCCTAGCTGCTCTTCTTCAGCTTGTAACAGCCATTAGAATGGAATATTTAGGACTGTTTGGTGAGGAAGGGGTTTGTGATTCTGCTATCACTCCAGTTTATTTTGCAATTTAGGCACATCAAACCTGCCCACAGAGAATTGGATGTATTCTCCTCTCCAAAATGGCACGCTTGTCGTTTATCTGCTGAAGACTCATAATATATTGTGCTTTACATCCAGCAACAGGCTGTGTTGTCGAGTGTTACCAACAAACCCATTGTGTTAAGCCTATCTGCTATTACAGATGCTGAATAAACAAACCCTGCATGGTGGTAGTGTTACCAAATATATATATATATATATATATATGCACATAGTTTTTTTTATTTTTCCTCCATTTTCTTCTTTCTCGGTCTTGACTCGGACTCGACTACCAAGTCTTGTTCTAGCAATCTTGACTACAATACTACCTGGCTCTATTACAAGAGCACCAAGAGTAGGTTGCTACTGAAGTTCCTGTGAAAGGATGGTATGTCCATTCTGTCCAGAACCTTTCTGTGCATTTTGCTTGCTGAATGAATTGAGGCATCTCTGCTTCAGAAGCAATGGTGGGAGCATCCTTGACCTTTTGTGCAATCAATACCTGTTCTCCACAAAGGTTTACTCTATTAATAATTTAAAATACTGTATGAAATTGGTTCAACCCTATACCACTTTTATGTAATATTATTTCACTGTTTTTGACCACCTCGAATTTGGTTCTCGACACATTTTGGCTAGAAAAATTTGTCTCGGTTCTCGTTATTTGCTCGGTACTTGGCAGACTTGCTTATCATTACTCATCGTAGACTTTACCGCTCTACCAAATACTCCTTGGTTTCTTATGCATTTAACTTATGATGGATTTGTCGGAACATATCTCCATCGTAAATAAGGGAGCACCTGAACAATACAACTCCATTAATGGATTTTCCAGGGGTCTGGAACAGATTCATTCAATTTTCTTTATTCCTTCTGGGACAAATTAGCTCGGTACTCATTGTTTTTGGTTCTCGACAAGCCTTCTGTAGTGAATTAACGATGAGAACCGAGGTTTTTTTTTTATTTATTTGTTAATACAACCCCAATTCAGAGAAAGAAGGGACAATATGACAAAAACTAAATGCAGTGTGTTTTGCATTACTTTGCTTTTTATTTCATTGCACATTATTTCATCGAGTATAAATCCAGCTTCTGGACATGGGTAACATAAGGTTTCTTTATGGCACACAAGTTTTAAGTGGTATTTATGAACGTAACTGCATTGTAGTGCTTGACAAAAGTTGCCAAAGTAATCCTTTTCCCATGTGGTTCTATCAGCTATTGATGAATTGCGGTTCTTGCTTTCCGTCCGAGGGATTGGAGAAATGCAGAAATGGATGATTTCATAACAAATGAAATGGTGACCAACAAAAAAAAAACAACAACAACAAATAACTTGGGTTCATACTGTCTGCAATGAACGTCAACGGAAATGTAAGACAACTGTTTGTTTAAATTTGCATTTTCCGTACTGTCCCAACTTTTTCTCAGTTGGGGTTGTACAGTACCTAACTATTTGGACAACCCATACAAATGAGCCCTTGCAACGAAAAACCATTTGTCACATTTTCAGTTTCTACCTCTGAGTCACAGGAGCAGCAAACATGATTTTGGAATAAGCATTTATTCATTTATTCATTTCATACCTGATAATCCAGTTCAGGGTTGTGGGATGGGCATATATGAATGTGATATTGCTTGCCTGTGTATACTACTTTTTTAAAACCTATTTTACGTTCAAACTACTATACCTGCACAACTGGGGGGCTGTTGCAGTATGACAGTGTTTAGGTACCTGTATTAACTTAGCTGAGAATGAGTGTTCCTGACAAGGAGACAGTGTTCATTACTGTTATCACTGCACCATTGGGGAGACAGAATCAACATAATTATTATCAGGATTTCAATGCAAACATACCAGCAAGCGTGACATTTAATGAACTCATTATGGCATCATGGCTGTATTAATCACTCTGGATTATCTTCACTCACACAGGGAGGCACTGATTCTGAAGTTGCACACAACGGTAGTCAGATCGGAGACACATGCACACAAACAAAGCCCTGTTTCTCTAGTCTTTTAATTCTGCCTCTTGTAGAGCTGTTAAAGCAAATACACTATATAGACAAAAGTCTATTGCTATGTCAGCAACACTCACTTTCGTAACACATTCATAATATAAAGCATACATTTCTGGATTGTCCATGGACGTGCTGGTCTGACGTCTATCCTCGATAGCACAGGGTTGCTGTCCCAGTGCTGAAGGATGATCCCCTGACCAACCTACCCTTCAAGATGTCTTGATGCATACTCCGTAATCTAGGTGAGAAAGTCCCAGAAGTTGAATCAGTTCATCTGGACCTAAGGTTTTGTGGGAGATATGTTTCGTCACCCATCTAAGTGACTTCTTTAGTCTCAGCTAGTTAGAAAACTTCCCCAATCTTATATACAGCAGAATGACTGATACCAGGACCATTACATAACAAAGGGACCGGTGATTAGTTTAATATGCAGATTGCCGTGACCTTTAATGACAATGGCCACGTGTGCCATTCACACCGGATTGGGGAAGGGCTGCGATAGCGGCGTTATAACATGGTGAGAGGTGTACTCTGAGGCCCCCTCCTCGGTTCAGGGATGGGCGTTCCCTTTTTACAAAAATGGCTTCTTTACTCTGCGTTCAAACAATCGTTCCTCCCTATCAAGGATCTGGACATCTTCATCCTTGAAAGAGTGGCCACCTGTAGGTGGGTGTAAACCACAGAGTCCTGGCCTGATGAGGTCGCTCTTTTTATGTTGTGCCCTCCATTTGGCCAGCGGCTGTTTGGTTTCCCCGATGTACAAGTCCTGGCAATCCTCCCGGCACTTAACAGCGTACACTACATTATTCTGTTTGTGCTGGGGGACCCAATCTTTGGGGTGGAGTCTTGAAGGAGCTACCCTTCAAAGACTTAAACCACCATACTGTGGTTGTGGGGTAGCGAATCGCTTAAGATAATGTCTTTTCTGTTCTCTTCACTTGTATTTTTGTAACCTTTATCATTACGCTCTTACTGTTTATTGTATGTACAGGTAATAAATACTTTGCTGTGTGACTAACCTAACTGGGACTGTGGTGGCCTAGCGGTTACAGTACTGGACTCAAGGGTTCAAATCCCACCTCTACCAAGCTGCCACTGTTGGGTCCTTGAGCAAAACCCGTAACCCATATGTGCTTGGACTGTAAGGTTGTATCAGTTAGAGGTATCTGCTAAATGCTGTAAATGTAACTGGGGTTAATCTATTAGACTGTGAACCAGAAGGTCCAGGTTTTCAAATCCCACCTCTGCCAAGCTGCCAATGCTGGGTCCTCGAGCAAGGCCCTTACCCTATAAAAGCTTGGATTGTGAGACTACATTTATGGCATTTTGTAGGTGCCCTTGTCCAGACAGAATTATAACTGATACAGTCTTAAAAGGTATAACCCAAGCAACTGAGCATTAACGGCCCAACCATTGCAGCTTTTGGCAGAGCTGTGACTCCAACTTGAACCTTCTAAATGCACTTACAGATTTTCTAGGTATCATGGCACTGTTGAGTATTTTGCCCATTTGTTGAGTTGCATCTGCTAGATGCCCAAGTAAACATAACCCATTGCACCCTGAAGTTGCCATAAATGAATTAGAAATAGCTTTAAAATATTCTAATCCTTGGCTCAGTGGAAGGGTTACAGCACAGGATAAGTAAACATAAACCATCAGTTTTTCAGCATGACTGAACCTTGTTTGAAGTGTCATGGAGTGACACGACCATGTTATTCGCTGTGTTAAACTCTCTGACTGCTGCTCATGCATCTGACATGAATATTTCCAGCATTACGAAAATGCTTTATGATCCAGCATAGTTTGTCTAAAATACATTTGCCTCATAGATTCAGAAGCTCCACATCCTCATGTTGAAAATGGTTTCCAATTCCTAATGGTCCAGATGGAATGAGGGGTTAAGAAACTTGTTGGAAAGCCAACACAGGCTTTCAAGTTAGTTGCAGAACTCATCAGTTCTAAATACAGCCCTAGGAAAATAAGTTTATTGAACTGTGCTAAATTGTGAGGCACTAAAATCATTCTCTGTAATAAAGATCTCTTTGGACTCGTGTGCACTCCCTCATGCGTAATCTGACAGGCTTTCGAATTATATTTGTACATGTGTCATAAAATTAAAAATGTGGCTTCCTAGCAAAAGGCTTCATCCCATTAAAACCCCTAATTTGACTAATGGAGGCTTTGCAAAGTGAAAACATGGTCCAATGATAGGCTCTAATGACACACGCCTGCTGAGCCCCCTTTTGTGTTGGTTCCTTTTCCTCCCACTAATCATGCTGAAACTGGCAAATACTGGTCCAGGAGTCCACTACTCGATATGAGCAGCGACATGCTGTGAACTGAAGTGTATGTGCAATCACAGATCACTTGATTAGATGCACCTTATTTCTAACACTCACTGTCCATTTTGTCAGTTCCACTTAGCAAAGAGATGCACTTTGTAGTTCTACAATTAGACTGTAGTCCACCTGTTTCTCTACCTACTTTAAGTCCCCCTTTACTTTGGTCTCTAATGCTCAGGACCAGTACAGATCAGGTACTATTTGGGTAGTGGATCTTTCTCAGCACTGGACTGCAAATAGTCCACCAAAAATGTCCAGCCACAAGCATCCTGTAGGGAGTGTCCTATGAGCAATGATGCAAGATTAGAGGATAACCAACACAAACTGTGCAACAACACATGAGCTACTGACCTGACCATTAGAGCACCATATATTTGTATAGTTTTATACTAGGGGAGTTCACAGGTCATATAATACTTGGTTTCTTATCTGATAACCAGAACAACCAAATAACTATTGAGGATTTGTTCATCCTTAGGAGGCATCACATCAATACCAACAGGGAGGACAGAAAGAAACACTACATAAAGCATATACTGCCCTGCTGTTTTGGAATCTGCATAACATATGGATTTCATTCCACACACTGATATGAAGGCTGTCATCCTTCTTCTGGAAAAGCTTTCTGCTAGGTTTTGATAGACAATGATGTCTTCAAATCCAGTAACAAAAGCCCTGTACTGTTCCTTCTTCACCAAACTTCACATCTGACAATATATCTGAACAGCTAGAACTTGGGCATCTGCCAGACCCAACTTTTGTCCATGTTACTGAAAATTCATCTCTCCAGATAACCCAATGGAAGTGTTTCCAGACCTCCAGCTGATACTTCACATCGCACACAGTTACGCTAGGCTTCTTTGCAGCAGCTCGGCCACTGAAAGCCATTTATAAAGCTCTCGAACAGCTCTTGTACTATTTATGCTTCCAGAGGCAGTTTGGTACAATGCAATGCACTCGGCGGTCTCATTTTGAGAGCCTCTGTGGCTGCACTGTTGGTGCTCCTCGGCCTTGGCCCATTTTGAATCAAAAATTCTCACCGACGTGGGATCCACAATACTTTCAGTTCAATAGAAAACATTTTACTGGTGCAACATGTTAGCATGCCACAGTATGTATTACTACCACTGGGGGCAGTGGTGGCACAGGTTAAGTTACTGGACTACCAAGTTGAAGTCACGGCTCTGCCAAAAGCTTTGGCAGTGCCCAAAAACTCAGATACTTGGATTGTACCTTGTGAGATAGAATCAGTTTATATTTTCTCTCTGGATAAGGCACTGGGCAAAATCCATTAATGTTAATGATCTATTATAGAGTACTAAAATAATATATTACAGAAATTAGCACATGCCCTTATATAGATCGACTTACAATTGGGCCAAGCAGTAAGTCGCGCTTAAGGGCTTTGAAAAAAGTGCCCCACAGTGGCCGCTTAGCAGAGTGGGAAAATGAACTCGCCAGTCCAGGATGTGCGACTGCTCCTGAAAATTTTCATCATGTCAGTCAGTCGCATTTGTAGCCATGTGAACCTGAGAATTCATCGTGGAATACAGATGATAGGACCAGATTAATGTTCCTTGGGAAGATAATGCGAAAACTCAAAACCTGCTTTGTCCAGCAGCTGAATGTAGGTATTGTGGTTCAAATTTACTCTCATCTCAAAGGACTCCTTTCAGCATAATTAAAATAACCCTGAGAACATCACAGAAACCTCCTCCAGCTTGAACCACACCTTGCATGCAGTCCTCATTGTAGGCTTCCTGAGGTCTTGATGAAAAACAAAAAAAACGCGGACGCCTAACATCATTCACATAAAGGCAGAAACGAGTTCTGACCAGATAACTACACGTTTCCAGTCATGGACCAATCCAATGTGGTGTCTTTTTTCACACCACTGTAACTGGGCAACTTTGTTAGCAGAGGGGGAGGTGGTAAGCGGAGATGAGGAGGAGAAGGAGGAGATAAGGGAGGGGGATGGAAAGAGAATATGGAGGGGCGAGGAGATGAGACGAAATATGAACGGGTGCAAGGAGAGAAAAGAAAACAAAAAGAGGGGAGAAGACGGGCGATGGAAAGGAAAGAAAGAAAGAAACGGACGTGGGTGTCGGATGAAAGGATGAGAGAACAGCGTAAAAGAAAGGGATGCTAGGGAAGGGGATGACGGGGGAGGAGAAAGGGTTGGACGATAAGAAAGAAAAGGGTGGAGGGGAAGAAGGCCTTAGCCGTGAGGAAAAGGCCTTTGCATGCCACTCTGCTGCATATGTTCAGGGTATGCAGTTCCCTGTGGGGTATTCTTTCAGAAATTGGTTGTGAACGATCTGTGCTGACTTCTAGGAGCAAAATTCTTTGCCTGGAAGAGAAACCTCTTTTATTTACAACCCGTGAAACACGCCAGCGCTCCATGTCAATCAGTTGTACTCATTTTGGACACAGTTTCTGGCCTTTCTGTAGACTTAGATTTTTAAACCACTGCTTGTTAGACCCGTAATGCTTCAATGCGTTTCAGCTACTTCCTTCAACTACGACGGCCTTTGGTGTGCCCAAATGCAATCTCATCTTTTTTTTGCCGATCATTATTAACATCTGCATTGCGACCTTGTTTTCCACAAATCCTGTTTTCACAAAAATATTTATAGCCCAATCACCCTTATGCAAACGTCATCTGCAGGATCCTGAAGTTACTATCAGCTTAAGGCTGGAGAACACCTGTAAATGTTTGGTTTTCTGGGGCGATCTGACCCAAAAATCAGCACTACTACAGCACAGAAAATCGTTCAAATAAGTTTGCTCTGCTTTGAAATCACCTTCATTGGTTTTCCATTTCTGATTTCTAGTTGAAATAGTGCATGATTTCTACAAATCAAACTAGCTCCTCTGCTTGATCTGTAACGCCCTTTCTTCCAGTTATTCTTGCTCCTGAAAAGGCACTCGTTTTAGTATTTGAACTGCTTGAGCAACAGAACAAACAATGCCGGTTTGTGTTTGTGTTCAAAAGCCAGCCAGCTCTTCTAAAAAATAAATGAGTCACGTCTTGCAAGTTTGCGTGTAGTGCAAGCCCGTATCAGACAAGGTCTTTCAGTTCTTCAAAGTCATTGCCTTTGACTTACCTGAGAAGCTGCAAAACATTTTAGCGCCTTTACTTTGGACAGCCACGTCTTATTGTTGTGTACGGGAAGGACAGTTGACATCATCAAGTAAATCACAGAGCAGTCACTGAAAGATTATGCTTCTGTGATGTGCCACAAGCTTGCTCTGAACACCATCATCAAAGAGGTCAGGTTGTTGGTGTGGAAATGTTTGCCCTTAAGCAGTCAATCATAGCTTCAAACATCTCCATCATGCGCTTTGGCCTTTGAGCATCAACAGTTCTAGAGGACCTTTGAAGTTAATGCACCAACACGGTCGACCTGTGCTACAGCTTCAGCATCTCACGAGCAGGACTAGATCCACTAGCATAATATTAACTCATTGGAAATTAATTGACTTGTTAATGGTTCATTAGAATGTACATGTCATATATTTATCTGTTGGCAGCAAAAACAGGCTTACCTTCGTTTCATTTATGCAGTAATTTGCGGAGTGGTGCTCAAACTTTTGCATAAAACTATATATTTAGCAACAGTCATCATCTCACCATGGGAAGACTTGGATTAGGCTGCATTCTCGCATCTCACTTTGGACAATATGTCAAAATAAGTTTGTTAGGGAACCTCTCAACGTTCATCTGCTTCCTGGTTTAATGTGTTGTGCATACTTGGTTGTAACGAGTGGTTATTTGTGTTAGTGTTGCCTTTCTATCAGCTCAAACCAGTTTGGCCATTCTCCTCTGACTGCTGGCATCAACAAGGCATTTTTGACCACAGAACTGCTGCTCACTGGGTGTTTTCACTTTATCGGACCATTCTCTTTAAACCTTAGAGGTGGCTGTGTGTGAAAATCCCAGTAGATCAGCAGTTTCTGAAATACTCAGACCAGCCCGTCTAGCACCAACAACAATGTCATGTTCAAAGTCACTTAAATCACCTTTCTTCCCCATTTTGATGCTCAGTTTGAACTTTAGTAGGACATCTTGACCAATGCGTTGAGTTGATGCTATGTGATTGACTGACTTAGATATTTTGGTTAACAACCATATGTACAGTAGTGGGCAAAAGTCTTAGGCCAACATTAGATTTTATTATTTTAACAATGATATAATGACCATATATAACATACTGTCGACAACTGGACCTAAAAATTTTAAACTTGGTTTCGTCACTTCATAGTACTCCTTTGCACCAATCTTCATTTCCATCTTTGTGAGCTTTTGCATATTTCATCCTGTTCCCCTTCTGAAAAAGGTTGAAGTTCCTGGCTGCTACTCTTCCAAAAAGACCATTCCTGATGAAGCTTGTTCAGACTGTAGAAGGTGCAACTTGGGCATGCCCGATGAGCTGCCAGAGTCTGCTTCCGTTGGCCTGATCGATACTACATGCAAATTTCCTTTGTTGTCCCTGGTTGTATTGTGATAAAGAGATCGATAAACAGTTATGTAGTCATCATACTATTGCTAAAACAATGGTACATCTGAATATAGACTTTTTGCACAGAGATGTCTCTGTCTGTCTGTCTGTCTGTCTGTCTCTCTCTCTCTCTCTCTCCTCGTCTCATCTCTCTGTCCTCTCGTCCTCTCTCGCCTCTATATATTATATCTATATATATTATAATATATATAATATTATATATATAATTGAGAGAACAAGAGTCAATCGGTCTCCTTCTCTCCCTCTCTCTCTCTCTCTCTATAATATATATATATATATATATATATATATATATATATATATATATATATATATAATTGAGAAGAACAAGAGTCAAAAGATTTGCTTTATGATAATGTTAGGGGTAGGTGTAGCATTTAATTGGCTACAGTGATCATCATGTCAATGGAAGGTCCCCACAATGATAGCAAAACAAACTTGTGTGTGTGTTATGTAACAAAACATATGTGACATTCAACGAGAATTCCCAACACACTGAATGCCATCACGTAATTCATGTCAAAAATATGAATGCGTATGTAAATGATTCCAGTGGGAAAAGATCGTTTCATTATTCATATTCATGCCACACTGATACCATTTTTCTTCTTTCTTTTCCTCTAGCTGTTAATCCATTATAAGTTTACTGACTGATATTTAAAAGACAGAAGACACATCCATAACATACATAAACAACCTGTCAATTCATGATGCCAGGGAGTATTAATACACTACAAACAACAACAAGGCAAGTGTTTTAAGAGACTAATGCTCGATAGTAAGGGTGGCCCACAGGGAGAGATGCATCAAACCAGAGTACACTCACTGTTACTGTCACTGTCAGGTACACACACACACACACACACACACACACACACACACACACACACACACACACACACACACACACGGATCAGAACAGCATATTGCCAACCCTGGATATGGCACCATATTGCAGGGCACATGCACACACTTACATTTTAGTGAAGCCAGTTGTCCTAATGAAGTACCAATAGGAAACCCACACAGACATGGGGAGAACATGCAAACTTCTCACAAGCCAGGGAACATCGTATTTAATTGTTGACTTTTGACCTAAAAAGAGTTATCCGTCACTGTGTTCTATAGGTATGCACTGTCTAATGTCCACATTATGTTCTGAGACAGGACGTTGACCGACATTACCATAGTCACAGAGTAGTTTAGATACTTTGCACATAGTGTTTTAATGTTAAGAGGACTCCCAACTGGATGTATAATTTCTAAGGTAATGCTGTTATTGTGTCACGGAATGAAGTTAAGATTTCTTAGGCGAGAATGTAGTTGCTAAAAATTGAACTATGTGGTCAGTTTATCAAGATAAAGCTTACATAAAAAAATTTCTCAGGCGATTTCGGAGATGTGACGTAAAGTGATTACTTATTTATTATGCATGATATGTATTATTTATTCAACCTGTATTATAAATATGAATTGTCTGATATAAATTGAAGTTCAGAATTAAATTCCCTTCTAAAATCAGACTTGTTTGGTGATTGCTTATGTTTGGGAAGGTTTTTATTTATGTTTAAATGCAATTGGTCCGTTGTCACACGTAGATTAAACTATTCAATGGAAAGAAGATCTGAGCACTGCTTCCACCACTGATAAGCTTTATACAAGATGTTTTAGGATTTTATCTAGAGGTAAAAAGTAAACTGGCTTGTCTCCGTAGCCAAGTACGCTGCTGTCCCAATTGTAGAACAACCGAACTGCGTCCTCTCGTCCTCGGGAGAATGTACTCGCAAGTCGAACTTGCCAAGTCCATACTAGGAAGTATGCGAGTCTGAACTTTGTGTACTTGGTATTGAGAAACACCAAGAAATTTGTATGCTGCTTAATGCCACAAGCACTGAACAGGCTTTACCTATATATACCTAGAAGTGCTGAGCACTGGTTATTTGACCGCTGTGACTTCCTACTAGTAGCGCCGCTCTGGATTTCCCTCCTTAAAGGTTTAAAGTGTTTAAAAGGCGATATTGCATTGCATGTTCTATAATTGAGTGTTTCTTCAAGTGGACTCATTCCCTCTTGGCTGTGTGTTATTTCTACTCCTTAGGGAGCGTTTGTATTTTGATTCTTACAGTGTGTGATTGTTAATACTATGTGTTTGTAGCTGAAGAATTACCGTGTTGTGCATTTCCTTCGGATGCTGTGTAGATGGTAGTGTTCCACTCATGTTTTCAGCAGCATCTCTGACACATTTCTGTTTGGTTTGCACACAGTTTTCTTTTGAAAATATACTTTATATTTACATTACAGTCACTTAAGACTGTGATTATGGTACGACATTTTTCACAGAACGTAATGCTGTCGTTCAACAGCGTGTCCCTGTTTAAGACAGATTTTTTGAGCAGTTGAGCATGTACCCTGAACAGGAAACCAGACCATCAAAGAGCTGTATAGTAGTTGCAGCCCCCTGATCCCCACCCACTGTCAACTGTCAACTCCCTCAGGCGTAGTCAACAGTGCCTGCATGGTTCTTCACCAGACTGGACGGAACTTCAAGCGCTACTTACTATTGTATTCTATAGTATTGCCATAGAGTAGTTCAGAACCATTTGGATGTTTAATACATTTGCTACATGCACTGCCACAAAGGGACGCGTATAAAACCAGACAGTGATATAGAGTAAAGAAAATAATATCTACACGCTGAAGACCGGAGATGTGAGCAGTTAAACGCCAAGACACATCTTTTTCATGCATACAATACATGAACAAAAGTATGTAGACACCCCTTTTTGTTAGATTTCTGTTCTTTTGGCCACACTTGCTGCTAGCAGGTTCATAATGTGAAGCATACAGGCATAGGATGACCATAGACAAACAATGGCAGTAGAATGGGTTGTGCTGAAATGTATTTCTATAAGGCTTTGTACAATGGAGCATTGTCTCAAAGCAGCGTTACAATTTTCTAAGGCCAAGCCCAAATTGGTCAAACCTAGGGCAGCAATGGCAAGGAAAAACTCAGTAAGCGTTATAAGGAAGAAACCTTGAGTCGAAAAGGGACCTGTCCTCCTTGGGCAGTTTAGATGATGTATGCAAGAATGAAACTAAATTGTCTAATTAAAAAACATAGTAATAGTTTAAATAAATGGAAGCTAAATAAATTAACAGAAATAACATTTAAAAATATATAATAATTAAAATATAATGTGGCTAATATATTAGAGAAAATGTAACATAAAGAGTATAAAAATATAGAATATAAAAATGAGCTTATAAGACAATAGTATAAAGGAATAAAGTGTTTAACCAAATGTAGAAAAAGTTAGTCCTGTTAGAAACTTGCAGGCTTTTGTAAAAGCTAAGGGGCCCCATAATGCCCATGTTTTTGGACGCAATTGTGGGGTGTTCACAAACTTTTGGCCACATGGTGATCAGAGATTTTTTTTTTTACTCACCCAGAAGAGAAGGTTGAAGAAAACCATGGCGTAGCGCAGGGCCCTCATGCAGCCCTCAGCCATCCTGCAGCGGCGAAGTTCTAGGAGAAAAATGAAGGAGAGGTCCAGGTAAAACACCACGTACTTCCTGCCCTGTGCGGTGGCATAACCCGCTTTAGCAGTCTTTGTTCCCGGGGCGGTGCGGAAGCTGAATCCGAAGGGTGCGCCGCGGCGTTCTCGCTCGCCGCTGAAGCAAAACGGGGGCGAGCCGGACTTACTGTCCAGAGATGGGACTGCGTCTGTACGGGGTCTCGTCTGTACTTGAGCGGCGCAGTTTTTGGCATTGGCGGGCTGGCCCTGATGCCGGGGGCCCCCAAGGGCCAATGATATCCCCACTTCTTTGGCCAGATGTTCAGGGACCAATCCAGAGAGAAAAATAATATGACGGGACGACACCAAACCTGGTGGAAAGCGTTAAGTAATCTTTGCCCTTGGTCAAGATGGAGCGTGGCCCCATTCTGCTGTGCAACATCCACCCTTTACACCGGAAAATTTCAGCAGAAGAACACCTTTCGGAAAGCCGCTCACCGACCCGCTGTCCGGAATTCTTCTCCGTTGTCAACCCCAAAGAAGTTTTCCCCAATACCTACTGCCTAACCCGTGGCAGATTCACAAAACTGGAAAAACAGTACAAACCCACACAAACAAAAACCCAAAAACAAAACAAAAACCACAAGACTACCCTAGCACACAGACACCCCAAAGCCAACAAAAATTGAAACAGACAAGCAACTAACCCAACAAATAGCACCCCAAACACCAGGTAGAAATACAACAACTATGTACACAACATGAAATAGTCGAACCCTATACACACAACTACGCCCACAACATACAAAGCAAACAATGACTCAAAAAACCCCCACCCATCACCCTATGAGAGTTCAGTAGGTCCTCAAACCTCGTACTCAAACTTGCTCCACAATGAACCTTCCAGCGGTCCTATCACCCCACTTGTCTAGGCACAGAGCTCGACACATTCAAAGGATTCAGTCAGGATGCCTGCTTATCCATCCAAAGACCACGCTTCTACCTGACTCTCGTAATGAATTTGATTTGAAAGGGTGCCACTAATTTCAGTAACAGTGCTCCATTAAAATGTAGCCTCTGCTTCTAAAACTGGTCAGACTCGAGGTTGTCTTGTTTGTAATTTATGTGTGGCTCCAATTAGTGGGAAACCACCAAACTGTGTGGGTTTAAGCCATGTAAGTACAGTGCTCTCTAATACAAATCGTGCTGTCTTTAAGCAGGCACTCAGGTTTCCAAAGCTGGCTGCACAGTTTGTTGCTCTGAGCGAAATCTATAAGATCAATTTCCAGATTGAACGATCCCCAAATTTCCAGATTTGTATGACTCACCCTGTGGACTATTAACACACTGAAAGCCAACCAAATGCAAAATCCAAATGGTTTCCATGTTCTACATATACGCACACATGAAGTCAAAGCCAGAAAGGTTTGTCCCGTGATTTCTCCACGACTATTCCAAACTTCCAAGATAACTGCCAGAAAAAAAATCAATTCAATCCATATCACCACTTTCTGCTCTCGCTCCAGCTTCCTCGTGGCCATGCACACAGTTACTTTACTTGCACCCTCTTAACTACCCTCTCTCCTTCAATTCTGCGCTCCTTCTCCCCTCAAACTGTTCAACCTGATTTTCCTCCCACTTTCTCTTCCTCCTAACGTCCCGGCGTCCCAGCTGAAGAAATAAAAGCTCAGCTATTCACAAGATCATCCATCGTGCAGTCTCTCATCTGGTGCAATCCAGGGTGGAGGAGAAAAGGATGGAGAAAGCTGTAGCGTATTCCTCCCATGAAGCAAAGAAACGCTGCAGCAGCGCTCGAGCAGGAGTCCACTCACACTGCCTGGAGCTCTCTCTCTCTATCTCGGTTCTTTCTCATACTCGCTCCCTCGCTCGCTCGCTCACTCACAGACACCCACTCACGGACTTGTTCACAGGAATATTACACACCCCATATGCTACCCAAAGGAAAAAAAACAAAGAAACACCCAAACACCAAAACACAAAGACAAAACACAACAAAAACAAAAACACACAAACATTCAGAAAAAAAAAAAAAAAAAAAAAAAACAAAAAAAAAAAACACAAACAAAAAAAAAAAAAAAAAACACTATAAACTAAAAAAAACCGAACAGAAAAAAAAAAAAAAAAAAAAAACATAGAAAAACCAAACACCCCAAACAACCAAAAAGTTATTGAAAACCGAAGAAAGCCAACCAAAAACAACAAACAACACCCCAAGGATTCAACCAAAAGAAAAACAAAACCCAACAAAAAAAAAAAAAAAAAGCAAAACAAAAACAAACAAAAAAAAACTAGACCAGAAAATACAAAAAAACCAAGACAGACAAAAAAAGAAAAAAACGGGGAAGAGAACCAGAAAAAAAGACCCCCAAAAAAAGACAAAGAAAAAAAATCCCTAAAACAACAACAAAATAAAAAAAAAAAAAAAAGAAAAAAAAAAGCAAAAACAAAAAAACCACACCCACCCCCACACAGCACACCCAAAACCCCTGACCAATCGCCACTCGCGTGTGCACTCCCCTTTCCAACTCGAGCACGGCTACAAAGGAGGCAGGATGGCTTTTTTTACACCACGGATGCAGCAGAGGTCTTCTGCACCACTACTCTCTACACTTCAGTCCTACCACAGTGCGTATCCTAACCAGGCAACATATCTAACCAGCACATCAACGTATCAGTCTCAGTGCTCGCTTGTATCCTAATTCCAAAAAGGCTGTTGTGTCCGGAGGGGCATATGAGCAAAAATCACATTATGCATGTTTAATATGGAACAACCTGTTTTGGAATGCAAGTGTGTATGTGTGTTGTCTGTTTCAGAACTGGGCCAATATTGGAACTATCAAACATTATGTTCAAATGTTTGTGGACACCCCCTAATGAATGTATTCATCATTGTTGCGCCAATTGCTGACACAGATGTCAAGTCAGGGACTGTGGTGGACTAATGGTTAAGGACCTCAACTATGGACCTAAACGTCCAGGATTTAAATCCCACCTCTGCCAAGCAGGGTCCTTGAGCAAGACCCTTAACCCACAATTGTTTGGATTGCTTAAGTTGTAATTCACTCTGGATAAGGGCATCTGTTAAATCCTTGAAATGTAAATGTCAAGTTGACTCTGCAAGTCCCTGTGGAGAAGGATTGCCATAGAATACTACTACCATGCCTAATGCCAGGTGTGGGCTAGAGGGGTATACAGCCAAGGCCCCCCTTCCGGAGCTCCCTCCAATATGTTTAGGAAGACTTGGACAGTTGGCGATGAGGTGGGGAGGAGATCAGCCAACATTCTGTCCTCACTATCACTCTTCGCTGATTGCAATCAAATCCTCACAGCAGTGCTCCAAACCTTAAAAGAAAGCCTTCCCTGGACAATACAGTTAATCCAACAAAAGCAGCATGAACTCTATTTTAATATCCTTGATTTAAGAAGAAAAAAATGACAGCTGTGCAAATACTTTTGTCCATATAGCGTACAGGTATGCGCCGTAGTAGCAGTTTAGATACTTTGCACGTAGTGTTTTATTTTAATAAATAATATTAAGTAAAACACTATGTAAACTTTTACTACAATATTGTTCAGTATGCAGGCTAAAATCATTATCTCGCCTACATCTTTCACAGCTATTTTTGGCAAAAAGTTATGAAAAATAGATGAAGTGACATTCATACCTGAAGCTGACATGATGCGTTTTACTGAGTAGCCTGCTTGATCGTACAATCACATTTACAATGTACACAAACATGTACATATATGTACAGTTTCTATTCATTTATGCAAATTTGACAAATAATCCGTGGTCCATAACACGAATAACAGCAGATTGGAGTTTTAAGAGAAGTCTTTTCACTCAAGAGAAGTCAAATTCTTGTTTAAAATGCTTATTTGGAATCGCTGGTATAATCTGACAAAAATGATACAATGTACTTGCGTTGTTTGGTTCAAATAAGACAGAAAAATATGATTTTTTTAAGCTTATTCTGGCTACAGCACATGCGCATCCCGCCACTACAATGGGGCCAAGACTTGCCACCCCCCTTTCCGACACATTTACTAATATGCTGATTAATTATTTCTAATGACGGGGCGGGGCTTCTGTACTACAGTCCCATTCATATTCAACCAGTGCCCAGTCTCCCCCTTATATAACGTCTCTGATAACAGAAAGGGGCTGTACATCATCTGGCATTGGAGGTTTAAAGTAAGATTAAAGTGGCACCTACTGATGGTCTGAAACATAGCGACTTAGCAGGGTAGAATTTCATTGCTGGCTGGACATTTGTCACATTTTAAGCTTAGCGAGAGGTGAGGTAAAACAGCGGCTTTTCGGGGTAAAATGCATGGAAAGAAATTCATCCTACCATCCCAGGTGGCGAGATAAAGGGGGCGACATAATGTTGTTTTCTGCCTTTCAAGATTGCGATTCTGTTTTCTGTCACAAGGGTTCCTATGTACTAGTTTTCTGTCATTCAATACATGGATTGAATTTGATGTACTGTATATAAAAAAGATTCTTAAGATCTTGGCCATTAAAGCGAACAGACTTTGGTCGGATGGGAGTTCCAATGATAGACAAAATAGACTTCAAATGTACTGAATTAAATCAGTCGTGCTTTAATGTTGATCTGCATTATTTGGAGCGAAATATTTACCTTCATGTACCTTTCATGTGCTCACCAGATGATCCATTTCTATGCTACATACAGCCTTATGTAAACACGTGAGCTTTTTTTCTTGTTGTTTTTTTTTTTTTTTTTTTTTCCCTAAGAAAGGGACGTTAACGTAATATGGGCATCACTGTTCATGCCGTGCATCACAACAAAGCCTTCAGCCATCCCGCAAAAAAAGCAAATGACACCCTGGTGAGGGTGAAATCACGCAATACGTTCATTCAATCAATTCCATACCCAGTAGCTCTCAGTATGACACATTTGTAGATTTCTGCTTCCAACAAGACAGTTCATAACTTCTGCCCTGGTGTTGTTAAAGTCCATAGAGAATTGGTTTGACAGCTTTGATTGAGAACTTGTCTGGCTTACACAGAACATTGACCTAAGTCCATCTTGAAAATGCAATGGAATGGCAAAATGAGGCAGGGTTTACTGTCTAACATCCAAAGCAAGTGGAAATGCCTTTTAGAAGAACAAGTAGCAGCACATTTAGGGAGGTAAACTCCATACGAATACCCACGTTTTGGATGTATTTTTTTTGAGCGTCCACAAACTTTCGTCTATCTCAATAAAGTGGTCTATGGCATTAATGATGTAAAAAAAAGAAAAACAGATTTATGAGACAATTCTGTACCTATCTAGTTTGCTTAACAAGTTAGCTACATTAAAGATGCTTTTCAAAGTAAACCTCGACTTTCTCAGAGGCTAATTCCATTTTTCATACACCCCTCCTTCAGCCATGCTACCTGTGGGCAGTATTTTCTCTTTCTCGTACCTCCAGTTCTACGATGCCATCCCTAACAAAATCAATACTGTGCAAAATTAGGTTCTGAGCACAGTTTGTGTCAAGCTCGAAATTAAACACTAAATATGCTTTGCAATAAATAGAAAACAAATTATTTTGGAAAAAAAAATAATTATAACCTCGTGCTGTTGGAATGAGGCTTGGATTTTCTACATTCACATAAGTTAGCAAATCTGCAGAGAACAAACACTGCATTCTGAACATTAAAATGAAAGAATACAGAGTCACTCTACTGGGCTAATTATTATTTGGAAAATAAATCATCATTCACTACGAAAAATGTCCTGCCTCTTTCCTGTATAATCTTCCAAATCCCCTACTGTCAGTTATGTCAGTGCAATATAGTGGTGCAAAGGAATGTCTGACATGCCCTTCTGCCTGGCTGCTATCTCGGGACTGTTCATGGCTTCACCTATTTAACACAAGCAGGAAGTCATTCATCATGTCTGCTATGATCCCTAATGTCTCAGTGTTTCTTCTAGTGCTAAATGCTAAATATCATTTTACAATTGACATAAATAACTGTGAAATAAAACAAACGATTAGTTTCTCATTATGTAAGGAAATAGGTGTTGGTAGATGTTGTAGATGGGTAGAGGTAGGAACTTGGAGATTTTTTTCCAGAGGTATATATATATAGATATTATATATATATATATATATATATAAATATATAATATTATATATGTGTGTATGTATGTATGTATGTATGTAGTGTGTGATGTGTGTATATATATATCTACTGGTCCTTCTCAAGAAAAAAATTAGCATATTGTGATAAAGTTAATTCTTTTCCGGTATGTTATGATAAAAATTAAACTTTCATATATTTTAGATTCATTGCACACCAACTGAAATATTTCAAGTCTTTTATTGTTTTAATACTGATGATTTTGGCATACAGCTCATGAAAACCCAAAATTCCTATCCCACAAAATTAGCATATTTCATCCGACCAATAAAAGAAAAGTGTTTTTAATACAAAAAAAGTCGACCTTTAAATTGTTCCGTTATGCACTCAATACTTGGTCGGGAATCCTTTTGCAGAAATGACTGCTTCAATGCGGCGTGGCATGGAGGCAATCAGCCTGTGGCACTGCTGAGGTGTTATGGAGGACCAGGATGCTTTGATAGCGGCCTTAAGCTCATCCAGAGTGTTGGGTCTTGCGCGTCTCAACTTTCTCTTCACAATATCCCACAGATTCTCTATCGGGTTCAGGTCAGGAGAGTTGGCAGGCCAATTGAGCACAGTAATACCATGGTCAGTAAACCATTTACCAGTGGTTTTGGAACTGTGAGCAGGTGCCAGGTCGTGCTGAAAAATGAACTCTTCATCTCCATAAAGCTCTTCAGCAGAAGTGCTCCAAAATCTCCTGATAGCTAGATGCATTGACCCTGCCTTTGATAAAACATAGTGGACCAACACAGCAGCTGACATGGCACCCCAGAACATCACTGACTGTGGGTACTTGACACTGGACTTCAGACATTTTGGCATTTCCTTCTCCCCAGTCTTCCTCCAGACTCTGGCACCTTGATTTTCGAATGACATGCAAAATTTGCTTTCATCCGAAAAAAGTACTTTGGACCACTGAGCAACAGTCCAGTGCTGCTTCTCTGTAGCCCAGGTCAGGCGCTTCTGCCACTGTTTCTGGTTCAAAAGTGGCTTGACCTGGGGAATGCAGCACCTGTAGCCCATTTCCTGCACACGCCTGTGCATGGTGGCACTGGATGTTTCTACTCCAGACTCAGTCCACTGCTTCCGCAGGTCCCCCAAGGTCTGGAATCGGCTCTTCTCCACAATCCTTCTCAGGGTCCGGTCACCTCTTCTCGTTTGTGCAGCGTTTTCTGCCACACTTTTTCCTTCCCACAGACTTCCCACTGAGGTGCCTTGACACAGCACTCTGGGAACAGCCTATTCGTTCAGACATTTCTTTCTGTGTCTTACCCTCTTGCTTGAGGGTGTCAATGATGGCCTTCTGGACAGCAGTCAGGTCGGCAGTCTTACCCATGATTGCGGTTTTGAGTAATGAATCAGGCTGGGAGTTTTCAAAAGCCTCAGGAATCTTTTGCAGGTGTTTAGAGTTAATTCGTTGATTCAGATAATTAGGTTAATAGCTCGTTTAGAGAACCTTTTCATGATATGCTAATTTTGTGAAATAGGAATTTTGGGTTTTCGTGAGCTGTATGCCAAAATCATCAGTATTAAAAAACAAAAGACTTGAAAATATTCAGTATGGTGTGCAAATGAATCTAAAATATATGGAAAGTTTATATTTTTATCATTACATTACGGAAAAGAAATTAATTTATGGACAATATGCTAATTTTTTGAGAAGGACCAGGAATATAATATCTGTATAGTGTGTGTGTGTGTGGGTGTGTGGTGCGTTGTTGTATGTATGTATGTATATGTGTGTATTTATTACTCATTTTTCAAGGTTTGTACAGTAGGCACTAGGCATGATGGGTGCATCACTTCAGCTGTCTCTCTTCCTACCCTAATGTGCCCATCACTCTGGAACAGGGTAAATCTGGACCTACTTCCATTGCTCCAGAGTCCAATCTTTATGTTCCCTGGCAAATTGAAGCCATTTTTGCTGGTTAGCCTCACTGACAAGTGGTTTTCTTAAGGCTACACAGCTGTTAAGTCTCTCTTTGCATTGTGTGTGTGGAAATGGTCTTACTTTCACTATTAAACATATTCCTGACTTCTACTGTTGTTCTACTATTTTGATTAAACCAAACTTTAAAGTGGACAGTTCTTAATCCGATTTTAGTAGTTTCAGCAATCTTAGATGTTCTCCGCTTGATGCCTTCCAATAATTTGATCCTTCTGAAACAGATTAACGTCTTTTCCATTACCACAGGATGTGTCTTCGACATGGTTTGTTTAACACAAATAAGAAAAGCTACTTTACTGCATCAGGGTTTAAATAACTTGTTTTGCCAGTTTTGAAACCAATCTCACCAAAGGCAGTCGCAGTAACTGTCCGATGGGAGATTCTTACCTATTTGGACCTTTTTTTTTTTTTTTTTTGGGCCTCGTGTGTGGGTGGGGTGGGTGTAGTATATTTAATTATATTGGGGAAAAATGATCCAATATTACATATTATATACATTGGGGCCAAAAAGTATTTTAGTCCAGCCACTGATTGTGCAAGTTTTTTCTCCTAACTTAGAAAGATTAGAAAGGTCTGTAATTTTCATCATTTTTTCATCATAGGTACACTTCAACTATGGAGCAGACAAAATGAAGAAAAATCAATCACAGATGTAAAGGATTTTTGTCAAGAATTTAATTTGTAAATATGGTGGAAAATAAGTATTTGGTCAATAACAAAAGTTTTCACTCTCAATACTTTGATACTTTGAAACATAACCTTTGTTGGCAATGACAGAGGTTAAAAGTTTCCTGTAAGTCTTCACCAGGTTGGCACACACTGTAGCTGGTATTTTGGCTCATTCCTCCATGCAGATCTCCTCTAGAGGAGTGATGTTTTGGGGCTGTCGCTGGGCAACACGGACTTTCAACTCACTTCGCAAATTTTCTATGGGGTTTGAGGTCTGGAGACTGGCTAGGCAACTCCAGGACCTTGAAATGCTTTTAACGGAGCCACTCCTTCGTTGGTGTGTGTTTGGGATCATTGTCATGCTGGAAGACCCAGCCACGTTCCATCTTCAATGCTCTCACTGATGGAAGGAGGTTTTGGCTTAAATTCTCACGATACATGGCCCCGTTCATTCTTCCCTTAACACGGATCAGTCGTCCTGTCCCCTGTGCAGAAAAACAGCCCCAAAGCATGATGTTTCCACCCCCATGCTTCACAGTAGCTATGGTGCAACTCAGCATTCTTCTTCCTCCAAACAGGGCGAGTTGAGCTTTTACCAAAAAGACGGGCCAGGACATGTACTGGTTTAAGCAGGGGGACACGCCTGGGACTGCAGAATCTGAGACCCTCTCGGCATAGTGTGTTACTGAAGGTAGCCTTTGTTACTTTGGTCCCAGCTCTCTGCAGGTCATTCATCAGATCCCTCCGTGTAGCTCTGGGATTTTTTCTCACTGTTCTCATGATCATTTTGACCCCACGAGATGAGATCTTGCACAGGGTCCCAGATCAAGGGAGATTATCAATGGTCTTGTATGTCTTCCATTTTCTTACAATTGCTCCCACAGTTGATTTATTCACACCAACCTGCTTGCCTATTGTAGATTCACTCTTCCCAGCCTGGTGCACGTCTACAATATTCTTCCTGGTGTCCTTCGACAGCTCTTTGGTTTTAGACCATTTTTAAAAATTAAATAACAAAAGTTTTTTTACTGAGTAATACAAGACAAATTACAACATTCAAAATGACAAAATTCTGCCTCAATTCTGACTTAAAAAATGGCAAATTTCTACCTTTTCATTTAGAAATTCTGCAAAGCATGTCATTTGACCAGAGGTGCCAAACACTGTCGCAACAAAATGGATGAATGCAATAAAAAAATAAGGAACTGAACAGTGTGAAATTCATCCATTCTTTCATTTTCATGCCTGCTTTATCCAGAGTACCCAGAGGAAACTCACACATCTGTGGGAGGAACATGCAGTGTTCCTAGTGTGAAATGATTAATTTATGTTTGAATATTTCTTTGTATTTTTAACAAAATTGAATTGTGTGCAGCACAATTAGTCTTTAGAGTTCATGTGTTTGAACTCTATTCAGCTATTGTAACAATAAGGAACAGTGGCTATACTGTGCATCAAATTTCCTACTTCTGATTCCAATCAGAATGCAAAAAGTGCCTGAAAATTTTCGAGACACTGGTGATAAACCACAGGCTTACAGAGTGTATACAGAGATTGGATGTTTGTATGGATCACTTGAAATTGCCTCTTGAAAAGAAACAACTTGAATTTTTAAAATGGATATGAAAAACTCTTATTCATTTACCAAAAAAAAAAAAGAAAATACATATTTTTCAACACCCCCACAGAGCTTTAGGGAAACTGTCACAGTATCTACTGTACTAATCATAAAGGGCAAAAGATCATTATTTTTATAGTGCACAGGAATGCCTTTATGAAATGGAAACATGCCACCCTTTCACTTTTACTGTGTTACTGGCCTTCAGGGAAAATTGGCTCTCTAATGCAATGTCACAAGATAATGATGTGCTATAATGTACTGCATAAACCACTACCTGTGATATCAGTGCAAGAGCCTCTGCAGTGCAGTCTGTGTTTTTCCTGCTCCAATATGCCAGGCGTAACTGACGATCGTGATGCTAATGAGCCAGCATGTTGAACCAGGTGTGTTGGAACGAGGAAAACACAACACTGACCACTGAAGGTTTAAGACTGTCTGGGAAATTTGCTACGTATTGTTCCGGTATCCTCATACAATCATTATCTGGTCTCAGTGAACATCGCATTATGCACAGTGGAAGCTCCAGCCATGGCTCTGTGCTGTATGAGCAGAGCTGGTGTGTTGGATTTTGCATTCTTTAGTTTTATGTACTCCTACTCCTGAATATACGATGCTGACAGACTGAGCTGACAGGTGCCAGACCTTCTCAGTAGGAAATCAAATCCCAAATCAGGAAAAGCTGGGACCGTATGGAAAATGCAGTTTAAAGAAATGCAGTGGTTCTTCCATTTGTCTTTGTTTTTATTGCAGACACTATGAACCCAAGATATTCCGTTTGATTTGTAAATCTGCACTCATCTGACTTCCAAAGCTAGGTTAGCGATGAACAGCAAATAAACAGTTAAATAACCAACAAAAAAGTTAGTACCTTGTTGAATACACTAATACTTTTAACTACCAGATCAGATGCAGCCTCTATTTTAGCAGCAGCAGCAAAGCTGGCTAACAGAATGACCAGTTCTGTTCTACCTCAACACTGAGTCACGTCTTCCAGAATACTGACTAGCAGCTGATAATACCCAGCCTATACATGTGGGGGAGTTGAAATCTGCCTGGGAGTCAGGATCCGACACGACACTGCATTTGTCTTCCTCATGCTGACATGGGAGAGCTCTATTCTCAATTCAAGCCTCAACTGGCAATGGAATTAAATAAACAGCAAGATTAATCAAACAAAATCTAGTCATTGCCTGCTATACAAACTCCCTCTGCCTGATTTACTGTTACGTGTACTTACTGATCCCTTTATTAGCTATGCCTCCTTGTTTCTAAACTCACTGTCCATTTTATATTTAAGTTAAGGGACTGTGGTAGCCTAGGGGTTAAGGTACTGGATTCTGGATCAGAAGGTCCAGGGTTCAAATCCCACCTCTACCAAGTTGCCACCGTTGGGTCCTTGAGCAAGACCCTTAACCCACAATTGCTTGGATTGTAAGACTGTACCAATTGCTCTGGATAAGGGCGTCTGCTAAATGCTGTCCATGCTGTAAAGTTTCATTTACCATAGAGATGCACTTTGTGGTTCTAAAATAACAGCCCATCTATTTGTCTACATACTTTATTACACAGCAGTGCTGCTGGAGTTTTTAAGCATTTAAGTGTCACTTCTGGACTTAATAGTCCATTTACCAAATATATCAAGTCACCAGGGTCCTGTAGGAAGCATCCTGTGAGCACTGATGGATGTCTAACACACACTGCATCAACAGATGAGCTACTACAAGGTATATAAATGTGAAATGTGTCTGAAAGAGTTAACCATGAGTTCTTTTAACTTGAAGTTGATCCTTGACCTTGGTGCCTGGAGCCACCAGATCTCAATATAGTAACTGGACCAGACACCTTCACTCACCTCAGTGATATTTATGTAGATGTAGTTGATCTATTCAAATTGTTACACTGGACATTTTCTGTCTTGCACACAGTTGCTGCTTTGAAGGACTCTGACCAGCAGTTAACCAGCTGGGCTTCTCTGCTCATATGGCCATAATGACCCAGACATCTCCTCTACAACATCAGGAGAATCTGACCTTTCCTTTCCACGGAAGCCATCCAGTCTCTCGTTGTATCAAAACTTGATTACTGCCATGCTCTTCTGGCTGGTCTTCCCATGTGTACAATCAACCGATCACGAATGCAGCAGCACGTCTGGTTTTTAATTTACCAAAGTTTTCTCATGTCACTCTACTGCTGTGTTGTATTCGCTGGCATCTCTGTGAAGCTGGCCCCCCATGTGATCAAAAACGGAACTGAATCGAAATCCTACTGTTCGTTTTTGCTGTGCTGGTTTCCATTGTACAGATAATCGTTTGTGCTCCTTCAATTCCATTTTGAAGAAATGAAACATTTTAGAGTGACCGGGTCATGGAATATAGAACGCTGTGTTCAGTATTGTAGTGTCGACCTAGATGAGGAAACTTTGCTCATGCTGTTCTTCATTAAAGACCCAACACAGCACAGCCACATTACCAGCTCTAATGATGTCTTTTTACCTGTCAATACTTGGATATAAGCACCCAAGCTACTCAGCCCACTCATGCAGCAAGACAGTAACTTGCTGCATCCACACACATTATGACAGATACATAGCACGACATACGCTATATATACACACTGCTCACTTGCCTCTTTTGGCTTCTTTGTGCTTTTTCATTTGAATATGTTGATTAATGTTGCAACTTCCAGGAGAAATTCAACTTAGCTCTACATACCACTTCCAGCGTATGTTTTCTCAGAAGTATATATTCTTTTTGATGCTGGTCGTGGCACCTTCTTCAGCAGTACATCAGCCATAGTGAGTGGGGGCATTAAGGCGTTATTATGGCGTTATTACTTAAGAATTAGAAGAGCACAGGTGTTTATTTTAGCAGAACTAACAACTGAGACCATTCTGTTGCCATGTGGCCTCTGTTTGGTTCTGTGTGGCATCATGGGTAATAAAATATAATGTTTAATTTCTGACAAATAGAAGCAGCACAAATAATGCTTTCTACAGCACGAACCAACTGTAGTATTTCTGTTCTGTTTTGGCTCACATAGGGGGCCAGCTGCACGGAGATCCTTCATTGGCTCCTTGTAGCTCTCCAAGGCAGATTCAAAACCTGGATGCTCAACTACAAAGCCAAAATGGACCGGCACCTTCTTGCCTCTAATCAAACCTAAGACTTGGTACCTCTTACCCTTTGAAACACAAGCTTGGCTCGACTGGACCAACCACTCAACATTAAAGGAAGACAAGCATCAAGACTCTTCTCCATACTGACATGATCTCTCCAAGAGGAGGATGGATTCATCATTTGAGCCAGGTTCTCCTCAATGTTTCCTCCTAACTGGTCTCAGGTAGTTTTTTCCTTGCCACTGTCACCTCTTACTTGCTCATTTGTAGTGTAGTGCCTGCTTTTGTAAAACTGCTCTGAGACAAATTCTGCTGTAAAAAGTGCTATACAAATAAAATGAACTTGAACTGGGGGCCGGCAAGGTGGCTTGGTGGGTAGTGCCGTCGCCTTACAACAAGAAGGTCCTGGGTTCAATCCCAGGGTGGAGTGGCTTGGGTCCTTTTCTGTGTGGAGTTTGCATGGGTTTTCTCCGGGTGCTCCAAAGACAGTCCAAAGACATGCAGTAGGTTAACTGATTATGTTAAATTGGCTCAAATTTCTCGTCATTCTGAAGGACCTCTTGCCTCTGCCTCCTGCCAACTATTGCTCCTATCAGTGACTACTGTTATTTTACACAGGGACTAATAATTCACTTACTCTTGTTCACTTTACAATGTAGTTTCTAGTGCTATGTGGAGCAATAATGGTGGTGAGCCACATCATGCATAGCTTACCCTTTTCCCTTTCCACAGTGGGCTGAGCAATTACACCCTGTCGTACCCTACCTGTAAATACTCCCCTTTCTAGGCACATCTCCATTTGTAACAACAGTGAAGAGATGGAAGTCAGACAGTGTAGTGATTAGGCTACGTATTGGACATAGCAGGCTTAATCATTCATTATTTAGAGCTAGGAAAAACACAAATGGTTAATCTGGGCAGCTTTAGACGGTACAATATGTATTAGTACAATGTAGAATACATGAAAATAAAAGGAAAGGTTTTTGATGATTATGGGGAAATAGGAAGTTAATGATCAAGAGCTTATTACAGGATATAAGGGGAAATGTACAAAAAAAATTGATCCAAGTTTTTGAAAATCATGGGGTTGTTTGACAGAATTTAGTGGGTTTTTTAAATTAATAGGTAATATCCGCACAGTTCTTTAGAAATTATCATAGACTTTCACTAAGACGTGTAAAGTGTGTGTGTGTGTATATATGTATATATATGGATATATATATATATGGATTCAAAAAAGGATTTCAGGTAGGTAACTGCAGTGTACTTTGTACTTTAGTAATTTGCCACATATTCAGAAGCACTTTGAAGAGACACAGCTGATGAAGGACCTCTGTCTGAAACGTCCTGTTCCTCTGTAAATTTAGTTTACTTCTCTACAATTTGCCATCTCATCGTGTGTGTGTGTGTGTGTGTGTGTGTGTGTGTGTGTGTGTAAATATGTATCAGTTGAATCATATTTGTGTGTAACAGTACATTTTGCCAAGATAGCCATGTCACAATTATTCAACCCCAGTTTTTATGGACTATAGTAGAGTTGAAACATAATTAAGTCTTTAGAAACTCTATAATGATCCTTCATTTGCATCAGCTGTGATGCATACAGTGGTGCTTGAAAGTTTGTGAACCCTTTAGAATTTTCTAGATGTCAGCATAAATATGACCTAAAACATCAGATTTTCACACAAGTTCTAAAAATAGATGAAGAGAACCCAGTTAAACAAATGAGACAAAAATATTATACTTGGTCATTTATCTATTGAGGAAAATGATCCAATATTACATATTAGTGAGTGGCAAAATTTGTGATGAACACTCCTGGATGAGCAGTTAATTTGAAGGTGAATAGAGTCATTCGTGTTTCTCAATCAATGGTGTTCACCAATCAGGTTGTGAGGTGGGCACCCTGTGTTTTATTTTAAAGAACATGATCTATCAAAGCTCTGCTCTCTCACAACACATGTTTGTGGTGAAGGTGGACTATCTATGGCACGAACAAAGGTTATTTCTGATGAACTCAGAAAACAAGTTGTGTGACTCTCATCAGCTGGGAAAGGTTACAAAACCATCTCTAAAGAGTTTTGGACTCCCACCAATCCACAGGCCAGAACAGATTGTTTACAAATGGAAGAAATTCAAGACATTATTACCCTTTCCCCAGGAGGTGGGTCCGACCACAAAGGATCACTCCGGAGAGGCAGGCTGTAATATTGGCGAGTGTCCAACAAAGGACCCCAGGGTAACTTCTAAGCAACGAAGGCCTCTCTCACATTGGCTAATGCGAATGTTCCATGCATTCCACCATCAGCAAGAACACCTGAACAACAATAGGTGTGCATGGCAGGGTGCCTGCAATGAGAAATCCACTGACTGACTCCAAAACACTAACATTGGCTTGCTTTCCTTCGCTCTGCATCATTTGCCAAAGATCACGTGGGACAGCAGAAGGCCCCCCCCCCTGTGCTATTGAAGAACGTTTTTGTTGGACCGTATGAGACCACACACTAGATCATTTGGGCTTTCAACGGTGGAAATAGCGCTTATGACTATTTGACGGAAAGACAAACATCCTATGCATTCCAGCCAGAGATACAACCTTATTCCCACTGGTGAAACATGGTGGTGTCTGTTAGGCAACAATGGTTTTGGGCCCTGTTACCAGCGCTGCATCTTGGCTCCACATGCGGTCACTGCCATCATTGAAGGAACCCAATGATCTACAAACATGCGAATTATATCATACAGGAATTCCAAAACGGAAAAGTGGTCAGGACAATTCTGTCTCCCATGAACTGAATCCTCAAGAGAAGGTGGGTCATTCAGGCAAGAAACGACCTAACACACAAGTTGTTTTCTATAAAATTACGGATTAGTTCAACGCACCCCTGATAAGAGAAAGCCTTTGGTGCGTCTATAAGACACACTTTCCAAAAATATGCACACCAGCAAGTCCCAAGAATACATATATGGGGAGCATTAAATGAGAGTGAAAGTTCTCACTAACTTATGGAGCAGCGTGCAACCTGCCTGGCCATGGGAAGAAGCTCCCTTAATTTTCATCAGGCCCTGTGTAGCACCCACTTAGTCAGAAGAACAACCTGTAAAGAAACAAAACCCCTCACGTGCAGTGCCGAGACACCCTCATCAATGGATGCCTCATGAGGCGGAACAAGGGCTTCAATTAGCAACTTTAAGATTGCACGCAATGTAAACTGAGGCGACTTCATGGACGGAAACCTCCACGCTCTTCCACTACAGAAACCATCAAAAGTCCGCTAGAAATATGCCCAGGAGAATTTGCGGGTAAAAGCTACAGTATTTGCAAGGAACATTCATGGACTGATGAAACCAAACTGAACTGATCACGGCACATTATGGACCAGCTATTAGTCTGGCGTGCACAGCAGGCCTAATACCAGAAGAAAGGCGTTGGCTCAGAAAATGGCAACGGAAGCCATCAAATTACTGAACTAGAGGCTTTTGCACGTGAAGAATGAATTCCATTGAGAGATTACCACTTGAGTAGGTGGTAAGACGCCAATAGGAAACTCCCTGCCGAAACAGAAGGCGTTTGTGTTGGAGCTTATAACGCTAAAAGATGCTCCACAACAGTATTAAAGCAAGGGGTCGGCTGATTAATGCCGACATTGCAAGCTCGTGTTTCAATATCTTACATTTTTTATTTGAACTTTCACAACGTTAAGAAGTCAACTTCCTGAGTCAAAGTACCTCACATTGTATTAATAAATACTGATTGTTTGTATAATGAGGCTGTCGTCATATTGTGCGCGATCCATTGTACCATGTTGTACCTTACATCTATTGTCAATCTCCCATCTCTATGTCATTTGGATTGAGGTGGTGTATTTTCTGATTGCAAGTATGGATGGTGTTGTGTGCGTGTGTGCTGTGCTGTGTGTGTGTGTGTATATGTAGTATGTATGTTATCTGATGTACTTGTGTATAGACTAGGTATATATCTAATGTCGGTGCTGTTGCTCTTGAGAGTGTCATATAATATTAATATATATTATAATTATATAGTAGTAAAGATATATACACAGTGGTGATACAAACAAGGTAATAGTTAGTCGGACCCTCCTTGATTGTGCACGAGTGTTGCAACGTATAGAAAGATGAGAGAGGTCCCGGTAATTTTTATTCATCATAAGTCATCTCAATATGAGAGACAAAATGAGAAAAAATCAAGGAAAGTCACGCGGTAGGCGTTTTTTTAAAGAATTTAATTTGTAAATCCATAGGTGGGAAATAGTATTTGGTCACCCACAAACAACTAGATGTGCTGGCTCTTCACGAACACATCCTGTAACCAAACTTTCGTGTTAAAGACAGTTCTTACTGTCCCCACCTTCGTTCTGTATTTAATGTCTACCTGTGGTTTGATGTCAACCATCATTAATAACATGTAACTACAAAGACCGTTCCACAGTGCTCAAACAGTCCCGACACATCCAAACTCCAACCATGGAAAAGAACAAAGAGTCTGTCAAAGGACACCAGGAAAAAATCGTAGACTGGGAAGAGTGGAATCTACAATAGGGGGCAAGCAGGTTGGTGTGAATAAATCAACTGTGGGAGCAATTTGTAGACATTACATCACCTTGATAATCTCCCTTGATCTGGGCTCCAATGCAGATCCATCCGTGGGGTCAAATGAATCATGAGAAACGGTGAGGCAAAAATAATCCCAGCAACTACACTGAGGGACCTGATGAATGACTGCAGAGGCTGGGACCAAAGTACCAAGGCTACATCAGGAACACACTACACCGGAGAGGGACTCGATCCGGAGTGGCCAGGCGGGCCCCCCTTGCTTAAACCATACATGTCCCGGGCCCGTCGAAGTTTGCCAGAGAAGCATAGATGATCCAGAAGAGGATTGGGAGAATATCCATTTGGTCAGATGACCAAATAGAACTTTTGGTAAAATCAACTGGAGAAAAAGGATACCAGTCGCATCTCCCAAGAACACCATACCCTACTGTGAAGCACCCCATGGGGTTGGAAACATCGCTTTGGGGGGGCGTTTTTTCTGCAAAGGGGACAGGAGACTGATCCGTGTTTTAAGGGAATTAACGGGGCCATGTATCGCGTGAGATTTTAAGGCCACAACCGTCCTTCCATCGTGGAAAGCATTGAATGGAACGTGGCTGCGGTCTTCCAGCATGACAATGATCCCAAACACACCGCTCGGGCCAACCGAAGGAGTGGCTCCATAAAAAGCATTTCAAAGATCCGGGAGTGGGCCTAGCCAGTCTCCAGACCTCAACCCTCATAGAACATTTGTGGGAGGGAGTTGAAATCCGGGTTGTCCCAAAACAATCAACTAACTGCTCTATAGAGAGTTTAATGGGAGAATGGGCCAAAATAACCACTAACAGTTGTGGTGCCAAACCTGGTGAAGACTTAACAGAAACTTTGACCGCTGTCTTGCAGCAAAGGTTATGTTACAAAGTATTGAGCTGAACCAAATTTATTAACCAAATACTTATTTTCCACCATGATTTACAAATAAATTTAAAAACCCTACAATGTGATTTCCTGGAATTTTTTTTCCTCATTTTCTCTCTCATAGTTGAATTGTGCCTATGATGAAAATTACAGACCTCTCCCATATTTCTAAGTAGGAGAACTTGCACAATCAGTGGCTAACTAAATACTTTTTTGCCCCACTGTATGTGTGTATAGATATATATAAAATGTTCCAGATTTGAGTAAAAGAAGATTGACAGATAATTTGGCATTATTTTCCGCTGCACTCACTGACATCATTTTGGCATTGCAATGGATTGAGGAAGTAAGCCCAACGCAGATATGCTCAGATTCTTTGGAGGCCCTTCAGAGTATTAGGTCAAGGCAGTCTGCAAATAGTTTCAGTCTGCTATTGGAAATTTTCCAAACAGTATTCAGAATCCAAAGGCAATTTATTTCTGTGATTTTTCTGTGGGTTCCAGCTCATGTAGGGGTGGATGGTAATGAGAAAGTAGATATGGCAGCAAAAGAATGTTTAAAACTACTAAGATGCTATGTTGAAATCAAAGGAGTGGCTAAAGTGGTAGATAAAATATATGTTGGAAAAATGTGGCAGCATGAGTGGGAACAGGGGGTATAGTAGAGGCATATATTTGCAACCAGGGGTGGGGCACGGTCGTAGTAGGGGCTATTGTCGTAGGTAAGAAACTTGATTCATCACTGTATTTAATAAAGAAACACAACACTAGGTTTTGCCGTCACAGTCCAGTAGAGGAAGCAGGTGAACATGTATTGCTTCAATGTAAAAAGAATAATGTACTGATAGGCTTAAGAAAAAAGACAAAAATTTCTCAGTGAGGGGTTTACTTGTGTATGGGCCAGGGATGGGTATAGTGCACAAGGAGATTTTCAAATTCTTGAAAGGTAATGGGTATTATATTTACATTTATGTCATTTAGCAGACGCCCTTATCCACAGCGACTTACAATTGATACATTCTTTCAATCCAAGCAATTGTGTATTAAGGGCCTTGCTCAAGGACCCAACAGTGGCAGCCTGACAGAGCTGGGTTTTGAACCCCTGGACCTTCTGGTCCATGGTCCAGTACCTTAACCACTAGGCCACCACAGTCCCATGATGACGTGGTTTTATCCGAGTAGGGTATAAGTGAATTTAGAAATGCGCTCTCTCCATGCTCCAGCTCAGTAGGTGGCAGTAATGCACCTGAAGTTGATTTGCCATTTGTCATTAACTAGAGAAGAAGTAAGATGATCAGGATGACCATGATGACGATGATGATCATCCTGATCATCCTGGTCATCTCGATCATCTCCATTATCTCCATTTCACTCCCCTGGTGATTCTCGACTTCTGTTTGGGTTCCTGCTCATAGCCAGGTTTGTGTTATTTTGTTCTTGTTTCTTTCCATGCATTGTATGTTTCTGTGTTTTGCTAGCATATCTGTTTGTATTAGCACTGTTCGTTATGATTAGCTCTGTCTGTGAGTCTTAGCCCTGTTTGTTTTACCCATAGCATTTGGCTGTGTGTTTAGCATTGTGTTGTTTTAGCTTTGTTTTTCAAGGTTAGTGTGTACTGTACTGGCATTGTCTGGTTTAAGCATTACGATTTTCTTGTCATGTTCCTTTTGTCATTGTGTACTGTTGACCTTGTGTGTGGGTTTTAGCCATGTTTGGTTATGTTCTTTGTCTGTTAGCTAGTCTGTTTTAGTTTGTAGCTGTTTGTTAGCTTGTGTATGAATGTACAATTAGCACTGTTTCGCTCTGTTTTCACCGTGTATCACGATGTCTGATGTTAATAATGTATGCACACTTGTGCCTACTTAAAATGTACCTAGATTGTGACACCAGGGAACTAATTTGTATCTTAAGTTTCTAAGGGCGTAACCTGAGGAAGAAATTACAGCTGCACCTAAGGGAGAGTAGGTATGGGAAACAAGCCAAATCATGCTAATGCCAATATTATTCACTGATATCACTTAAATTAGGTAAGGTGAAATGAGGCAATGGTGTTCCTGCCAGGGGCATTTCTAGAATACTTGTCATACTAGGGTGCACACAGAATTTAGCGGGGCACAGCTATACCCTCCTGCTTACCAATCAGTCATAGGGGCATAACTGTGCATTAAAAGTAAGCCTGCTAAACACTGAATAGATTAAGTGTTTCACCACTACAGTAGGTGTTACTCTGTTTTGGATGTGAAATAAAGAACAAATTAACACTTTTTTTTTTTTTAAGCTGAAGAGATGTAATATGTATTTTTGGTAAGTTATTCATGGCTAGTCAAAACACATCACTGTGAGCTATCATTACTTTGTCTGCAGCATGGTGACTTTCATTAAAATATTTGCAGATGTCCATTAAGCCATGCGAAAAACCGAAAGCTGATGCAAAAACTGACTGAAACCGTTAGCCGCTCAAACTTTGATATATGCTGGGGCATTATGGGAAATGTAGTGCCAAGAGTGAATTTGTGTCGCATGTCATGTAGTTCTGCTCAGCACAGCAACATTTTACTGGGGCACATGCCCTGGGAGAGTGGGTCTGTTGACGCCTCTGGTTCCTGCTTTAACATTAGCCACCCGAGCAACAAGAGCGACATAGAAGCACATATTTCTGAAATAATTTTCACACAAGTAGACTTGAGTGTTGAGTTGAAGGCACCTCACTACTTCTTTGTTCTTGAAGACGTTTCACCTGTCATCCGAAAGGCTTCTTCAGTTCTAAAAACTGACAGGGAGTCACAGGTATTTAACCCTAATGGGGTTGTCACCTTGATGGTGGTCCTGAGAGTTCATGACCCATCAACGTATGAGTCGTTAGTCACATGGGTCGAGGTGTGAATGGGGGTTAAACCTCCTGCGAAGTGATCTCAAGACTGCTTTGTAGGTGGATGATAGCTGGTGTTGTGAACCGCCTCCTCTGTTCAACGATGCATGTTTTAATTGGACGTGAGCCTCTTTCAAACTATCTGTCTTCTCTGTCCAAAATATGAATGTTAGTATCCTCAAAAGAGTGTCCTTTAGATCATTTAGAGTCCTGTCCTGATGAGCTGGCTCTTCTATGTTGTGCCATGTGCCTGTGGAGTGGTTGTTTGGTCTCTCCCATGTGTAGATGTGAGCACTCCTCACTGCACCACATACACAAGGTTGCTCAGTTTGAGTTCGGGTGTTCTGTCCTTGGGACGAACCAGTTTTTGCCTGGGGTTGTTACTGGGTCTGAAGTGCATTGCTTGGAGAAGGCTCTTCCAAGTTTCTCAGACAGTCCTGCCACATATGGGACAAACAATGTTCCGTTCCGTTCACACAAGTAATACATTTATTCCACTAAGCGCTTGTGATAAGTGAACATTATGACCTAGATTGTGTTTTTGTTGGCTGCTACTGTTTGGCTTCCAGCTCGGTTAAAAAGCAATTAACATGGGCTCATATAGCAGGCGGCTCCGTAGCAGGGCAGAAGCAGCATGGTTACCGGTTTAAGGCCAGCTCTTTTGTCCTTGTATTTAAATGCCTCCTATAAAACCGATGAAACCATGACGGGTGCAAGCTAACCAGAGGGCTATCTTTTCAAGCATTTGAGGTCTGGGGTGACAGCTGTAGATAGCAATTATCTTGTCGTAGTCCAGTCCAATCTGTTCAGCTATTAAATTTGAAGTCCTTGCCCTGACCACACACAGTGCTGTGCTAACAAAAAGAAAAAGTGAATAGAAATGCTAGAGAATGCTAGGTAGAGACAGACTTGGTCATGCTAATGTGAATGATACGGAAGATTATGTGGCTGGAGTAAACTGTGACTAATGCAAGCATATTAAAAAGGTTAATGTGATTTTCTGACAAGTTCACCACAAAATAGATGAGTCATGAAAAGTAAGGATGGCAACACAAGTAAACACAAAATGTAGTTTTTAAATGAAGGTGTTTATTATTAAGGGAGAAAAAATCTAAACCTACATGGCTCTGTGTGAAACCGTGATTGCCCCCTAAACCTAATAACTGGTTGTTCCACCCTTAGCAGCAACAACTGCAACCAAGCGTTTGCGATAACTTGCAATGAGTTTTTTACAGTGTTGTGGAGGAATTTTGGCCACTCATCTTTGCAGAATTGTTGTAATTCAGCCACACTGGAGAGTTTGAGAGCATGAACGGTCTTTTTAAGGTCATGCCACAGCATCTCAATAGGATTCAGGTCAGGACTTTGACTAGGCCACTCCAAAGTCTTCATTATGTTGCTCTTCAGCCATGCAGAGGTGGACTTGCTGGTATGTTTTGGATGATTGTCCTGCTGCAGAACCCAAGTTCGTTTCAGCTTGAGGTCATGAACAGATGTTCGGACATTCTTCTTCAGGATTTTTTGGTAGACAGCAGAATTCATACTTCCATTTATCACAGCAAGTCTTCCAGGACCTGAAGCAGCAAAACAGCCCCAGACCATCACACTACCACCACCATATGTTACTGTTGCTATAATGTTCTTTTTCTGAAATGTTGTGTTACTTTTACACCAGATGTAACTTTTGTCTCGTCAGCCCACAGAATGTTTTCCCAAAAGTCTTGGGAATCATCAAAATGTGTTCTGGAAATATTGAGGCGAGCTTTAATGTTGTTTTTGCTCAGCAGTGGTTTTTGTCTTGGAACTCTGCCATGCAGGCCATTTTTGCCCAGTCTCTTTCTTATGGTGGAGCATGAACACTGACCTTAACTGAGGCAAGTGAGACCTGCAGTTCTTTGGATGTTGTCGTGGGGTCTTTTGTGACCTCTTGGATGAGTTGTCGCTGTGCTCTTGGGGTAATTTTGGTCAGCCGGCCACTCCTGGGAAGGTTCACCACTGTTCCATGTCTTACCCATTTGTGGATAATGGCTCTCCCTGTGGTTCGCTGGAGTCCCAAAGCTTTAGAAATGGCTTTATAACCCTTTCCAGACTGATAGATCTCAGTTACTTTCTTTCTCAATTGTTCCTGAATTTCTTTGGATCGCGGCATGATGTGTAGCTTTTAAGGATGTACTTCACTTTGTCAGGCAGGTCCTATTTAAGTGATGTACTGATTGAGAACAGGTGTCGCAATAATCAGGCCTGGGTGTGGCTGGAGACGGTGAACTCAGGTGTGATAACCCATAGTTATGTTTTGACAAAGGGGGGGCAATCACTTTTTCACAAGGGCCATGTAGGTTTGCATTTTCAGGCCCCCCGAGTATGAGCCCTCATCAGAGATGGGGCATGGGTTGGTCAGATCATGGGTGCTCAGATATTGCAACAGTCAAGGTGCATAAATCTCAAATATGCATAGCATTCGTCCAAAGTGGATGCAAAAACAGTGAAGGTTTATTATATGTATGGTATTTATTAATATTCCTCCTCAAATTAAGCCCCGGCAAAGTGAAACGGTGAGATACGAGCCACTGTTTCGTCAGTGCACGGTTGACCCAGAAGAGTTGAGAAATCCTCATACATTATTACATTTTGAAGAGCCTGGGTGGTTTGAGTACACCATAGTCCTCGGTAGGCAAATATCTTATTACGTCGCAAGCTCATATTCCTCACTTAGCTTAATGCATAACGCAAATTGTGCAGATAGAAGTATGATCAGGTCTTTGCAAAATGGTGACGTGGAATCAAATAATAATCAGTGCCAACCGAGTACCCTACAGTGGCTCTGGCTGGAAAACATGTGGGTGTGAATGAGACCTGAGAGCGATGAGCGCCGCTCTGGAAACGAGCGCTGTTAATGAATTATACATGTACTGTAAGTGATATTCCACAGGGCACTATGGACTCAAAATGAATAATACATCAATTAATCTGTGGCTTTGAATGGCAAGCTGTCTGACCTCTGTTTTATAGAGCATGATAACAATTTATTTGAAGTCCACCTCCACTGGACCTTCGTAACACTTTTAGATGCAATACATACGGCACACATCGATGAGCCCAAACAATACGACAACCAGGTCTGCAACGAAGTTTATGTACGTGGCACATCACATAAATGTGAGGACCTAGGACTTAGCATCGTTAGCGCACTGACTGGTCTGCAGCTACACGACCCCATAATTTGCAGGATGCGGTCAGAGGTTGTAAGCATAGATATATATATATATATACCTAGACGGCTCATTGGCTGCTTCGGCTCATTGCTGCGATATGTCAGTGCCTCCGCCATATTGGTCCAGGCAAGACTGGCTTGTAAACAAATACAAGTGAACGGAGAAGCCGCTCTTTTTTTCCTTCTTTAAAATGCACAATAACTGAATAAGTGTCATGAATGCATACCTCTTGCCCTCAATAAAAGACATCCTGTTTCAAAAATTGAGTTAGAAATGCTTTTTAAAGAAATACTTTCTTTTTTTTTTTACTTTAAGTACATTAGTAACATGTACTTTTATACTTCTACTTGAGTAAAATATAGAAATCATACTTCAACTTAACATTCTCTCACACAAGCACACATTTGTCTCACTATCCTTGTTGGGACTTTGATTTCAGTAGCTGATTAGTCTTTTGACTCCTTTTGGTTTTTCGAAAAAGATGCATTTTCTGGTGGGGACCAGCAAAATGTCCCCACAAGATCAAAAATGTCAGATTTTTGTGTCCTTATGGAGACATTTGGTCCCCACTATGATATATAACCATGACCCCCATTAAAAAAAAAACACACACACGAAAATCTGATCATTTACATTTACAGCATTTAGCAGACGCCCTTATCCAGAGCGACTTACAATTGATACAGTCTTACAATCCAAGCAATTGTGGGTTAAGGGCCTTGCTCAAGGACCCAACAGTGGCAGCTTAGCAGAGGTGGGATTTGAACCCTGGACCTTGTGGTCCATAGTCCAGTACCTTACCCACTAGCCTACCACAGCTGATCAAAAAGCAGCTACAAACAATGTCTACTTTACTGTAAAATCCAAATAAATGGGTCATATGAAGGTAAAATCAAACCAGGTTTAATAATTTATTATCGCTTCCTAGTTTATCAACACAAACCATCAGTAGTCATGCAGCGGCATCCATATTCCATTTAAGCTACCACAGACCCAACCCCCTTGACCCGGAGGAGCTCTGAAACTCTGGTGAGGTGGGACACAAACAATGACAAGACAGATGGTACGGAACTCAACCCCATGCTGCCATCCGGGAGTTGGCCATCATTCTTGCGAATATAACTGGCCCCAACCCAAGACTGGCATAGACTGATGACTAGTCTGTACCTATGGACACAGAACCGTGAACTAACTGCCCGATCCAGACAGAGGCAGAAACAGAGGCATGAACCAGGACCTCCTGCCTGAACTGTTTGACCAAAAATGTTGAATGTTCAAGTCCAAGCAGTGCCAAGCTGCCACACCTTGAGCAAAACTCTAAAGCCTTCATTGTTTGGATTGTAGCTTGATTATAGAAGATTTCGCTTGTATTGGAATGTAATTGTAATTCACTTGCTTTGAAAGGAGTCGTTTTTGAGTACTCCAGCATTGACTGAACCTATGAATGTGCTAAAAACGCCTTGTGTTGGTTCAGAACAATTTAAAGGAGGGTCGCCAATAGGGTTTGGCCTACTTACGTTGAAAAGAGAAGAAAGAGACAGACGATCGGTGCTGCGCTGGTGCTGCAGTGCAAAAATCAATAATGGGTTGTTTTGTGTCAGGAGCAAGAGTAAAAATTCCTTCTCTTTGTCCGTCAGCCATTTGTTGTTCATCCATTTCATCTATTCTATCTAGTCACTCTGTGTACTGGACTAAAGAATGCCGATATGCAGATTTTTTTTTCCAGTTATTCTATGCAATATTTCTCTTCACTATTGCCTTATATGCTATAGCTTTTACATTCTCTGTTTTATTACAGTCGTCATAATATTTCATTTTAATTAGATAACTAGGGTTCATTTTTAAATCTTGGTCTTCTCATGGTTTTCTTCCTTATAACGTTTAAGGAGTTTTTTCTTGCCACTGTCACCTTAGGCTTCTTCAATTTGGGATTGGCTTTATCTAAAAAAGATATCTAAAATTGTAAAGCTGCTTTGGGACAATGCTCCCTTGTAAAAAGCACTATAGAAATAAAGCTGACTTGACTATTCAATGCCTTATAAAGTAACGGTTTGGCTGCCTGAACAGTGTCTACGTTAAAATGCCCACGCTACGTATTTATCCACAGAAATATTGCCTATTAAAAATTCAGTCCATGCCGTACGTCCCAGTCTAATACCAGGCTCTGAAATGACCTGCTTCATTTCCTCTGCTCAGCTTCATTATTCTGCTCAGCTTAACTAGCTATGCCCTTCTTCATTTACTTCCCTATCTGCAGAGTCAGTCCCAGAATCGACACCTTCATAAAAAGGAGGTAATACACATCATGAAAAATGTCTTTGGGGTGAATTGGATATACAGTGCCTATAGAAAATATTCAACATTCTTCCCTTCTCTCACATTACCCTGAAAAGAGAAATAGATTAGATCTAACCTTGTCCACATTTACACATTATAGCAATCACCTTCCAGGTTATAGCAAACAACAGGCTAACTGACCCCCACCTGACATCAACTGTAGCGGATTTGATTACTTGAGAAGAAATCTGGCAGCTCTTTGGGGATTCCACTACTACTAGTTCAGGGTAATGCACAAGATCTCACAATGGATGAAAAGGTGCTTTGGGATAAAGTTGTGGAAAGGCACAAGTCAGGAGAAAGATCCAAAAAGATTTTAGAAACTTAAATATCCTTTGAAGGACCATTCAGAGCAGTATTAAGAAGTGGAAAGTGTCTGGCACTGACACCTCACTTAAATCGAGCTGTCCCTCCAAACTGGGTGACTGAGCCAGGAGGATCACTGTCAGAAGAGCTACCAAGACGTCAGTGACAACTTTGAAGGACTTACGAGGCTTTGTGGCAGTCTGTGCAATCTCAGAAGCTTTACACAAAGCTTTTTTTTTTTTTTTTTACAAAGTTTTCTGAAAAAGTGCCACGCTGAGTCACATTTGCACTCCTGACGCCATGTGGCAAAAGGTTTTGTGGGCAACTTTTTGGACTGAAATCCAAGCACACAGCTCACCACCCAAAATACACCATAACTACTGTGAAGCAGGATGCTGGCAACATTACGTTGTGGGGCGTTTTCATCAGTGGGGACTGGGCAGTTGGTCAGGATTTAAGGGAAAATGGGCAGTGCACCTTCCAGCATGACAATGACCCTAGATACACCACCAAAAATGCTGTGAGTTAATAATAGGAAAGCAAATGAGCTTGGGCTGCCAAGTCCTGACCTAAATCTGATGGAAAATCTGTTGATAGATTTGAAGAGAACAGTCAGTTCATGATATCTGACCTGGAGAAAATAGTTCTGCAGTGAAGACTGGGCAAATATGACCCAATCTAGTTGTGCAAAGCCAGTAGAAATATATCAAAGTAGGTCGAATATAACTGAAATAAAAAAATGACAGTTTCCATATATTATAAATAGTCTATTCCATGACTTGTTTCCTCTCTTAGTTGTCATATTTCCATGTAAGCTTAATAAATTGCCCTGAATTGCCTTGAAAGGATATTATATTGAATATCATTCCAATATTGCACACCCCAAACCCCCTCCCAAATTGATCAGTAAGACATGTTTGATGTTGTGACATGTGAATATTGTTATTCTACACATTACAGCATGACATTTGACCAGGCGCCCAAACGTTTACGCAATATGCTGTATATTTGAGATTGGTTTATTTGGCTTTATCTGAGCTATACATATGAAAGGCCATAAATATATTGCCAATTTTACCAATATCATGAGATTGCTATGCATCGCATAATGTTGGTGCACTTCTGTATGTGCAAAGGCATATACTGTGCTCAGATTTTTTCTACACAAGCAAAAATGCAGTTTAATATGTCACATCAGTGATTCGCTTTGCACAAATGAAAATTTCTCATCAATCTCTCCCCCTCTCTCTCTCTTCTCATCTATACTTCACTTGCTCGGCCACACAAGGTTCTATGTTAATATACTGTATCTGAGTAAATTAGGCCGCAGTTAGAATCGACAGATTGGGGAATAGAATGGATCTCTTCCTTTCCAGAACAATGCACACGGGTCCCGCTCCTCTTCCACTCTGCATCAGTACCGCAGCATGCACTGATTGGTAATGATTGTGGGGCGAATTATCTAATAATTTCACAAGTTGTCAGCTGCATACAAAGAAGGTCTGCGAAAGAGCTTCATAGCAATGGACACAAGTACACAGGATGATCTGAAATCATAACAGCAAGAAACGTTGACCCGCTTGCTGGAGTCATGTTTGAGACCACCATGGCTGAGTCCAACAGGGGTCAGGAGTCGAGAACGAGAATAATGTGAGTTCAACTCAAGAGCATGATTCTGAATTCTTAAAGATGAGTTAAATTTGACTTTCATGGCTTAAAAAAAACTGTAAGATGTGCAATAAAAGAAAGCCCTATTGTATTTTCTTTTTCAGATTTTTAAACGAGGAGTAACTTGTACGGTGGATAGCATGTGGCAAACAGTACTGTGCAAAAGTCTTAGACCACCATTATTTCTCAGTCTCTTTATTAGAATACAAGTAGAAAATTGTATAAAGTATTGAAAAATGGAGCAAAAACAGCCTCTATATCCTACAGTGGCAAGTACGTAGTGTGACCTCCTCTTACTCTTGAGCAATCTCAGCATCTGCATTAGAAATGGTCTTTTTGGAATGGTTGCAGCCAAGAAACCATTTCTTCAGAGAGGTCACTCAAAATACTGACTTTTGCCTGAAGAAGCCATTTTTCTTCTGAATTTTTATTTATTTTTTTTTTGGTTTACACCTTTCCTGTGTTTTCTGTTTGAGACTGAGAAATAATTATATATGGTCAGTACACCATTGCTAAAATAACAAATCTAATGGTGGCCTAAGACCTTTGCACAATGCTGTATGTATGATTTATGAACCTCACCGTGAGGTTAACTGTGTGAAAGTATTTCTGATTATCTCAGAAAAAGAGTTGTTGATGCTGGAAAACACTATAAAAGGCTGTAAAATCAAGAGACTGTGTACAAATAGAAGAATTTCAATACACAGAAATCGTACTCTGAATTTTTGCCACTCACTAATATGTAATATCGGATCATTTTCCTCAATAAATAAATGATCAAGTATAATATTTTTGTCTCATTTGTTTAACTGGGTTCTCTTCATCTACGTTTAGGGCTTGTGTGAAAATCTGAAGTTTTAGGTCATATTTATGCAGAAATACATAAAATTCTAAAGGGTTCACCAAATTCAAGCACCACTGTATATACAGTACATTAAACTCTTCGATGTACGATAACTTAAATTGATGACGGATTTGTCAGAACGTATCCCCATCATAAATTAGGGAGTACCTGTAACTATAACCCTTATATTTACGCTTAACACAAATTTTTTTTCCATTCTGCTCAAATGAGATGTCACCAATTTGCTTTGAGCTTTACAAGGCTGAAACAACTTCTAATATTGCACTGGGCACAAACCCATGTCCCACCCGGTTCCTACGCCCAGTGCCTGAAGGAGAGGAGGCTGGCCGGGAAATCATCCTCCGGTGCTGCAACAGCAAACCCTGCCAACCCTGCGACGGACTGGCATGCTGATGCTTGTGCCCTGGGTTTTTCAGGGATATCCACCGAAGCCCATGCGCATGAGCCTGCATATAAATGTAGGAGTGAAATGAAACTTTGAGAGAAATGTCAGCGAGTCTTTGAAAGCAGGCTCTGTGGTAACACTCACCAGCAGCCTTCAGATGAAAGGCAGAGCTAAAATGACGACGCGTGATAATATGCCCTGCGCTCTTTCATCAGCGGTGCTGTTAGAAGGGACATGAAACAAATTCCTCCACAATGCCATTTTCTCCTCAATCTTCGCGTCATGAAAGAGCGCTATTTTATTCTCCTAAAGGCTGTATTTGCATATGGAAGTGCGCAATATGGGGACGCACAAAGGCCGCGCTGTCGGTGATACACGGCGGATCGTTCTTAAACCCCTGACGCTCGAGACGAAAGGTGAGAACGTGCACATCCGTCATATCTCGAAAGACGTCACCTTGCCGAGCATACCGCTAAGCTATCTCCGTGCTTTTCGCTCTGTGTGAGCAACACCATGCCATTGGCACAGGGATTAATGAGAAATCTCATAAACAAACCGTAAGGCACTGGGTAGAATTTTTCGCTGGCGTTTACCAGGTCACTGGAGCTGTTTGTTTTTATCTCGACACCTCGCATCTATGTACATTTATCTAAAGCTCCACATCTGCTGTGACTAAGCTTCATCCAAAAGGATTAACAGGATGCATGTGTGTCTGTGTGCAACATTGTGTTAATAATCGTTTTTTCATGCCGTGTGTCCGAGTACAAACAATAACAAAAACTGGCCTTCAAGGTTGTGGTGTGTTGGAGAATTAGCACTTGTAGCTTTTACAAAACGGTTTTCTTAGCTATGATCAGTGAACGGATAAGTCGGGGCCATTGTAGTCTTTTACAAACGTTTTATTTTTTCCACTTGTTTTAACAATGCTTAAACTGGTCAAGGTCACTGGTCATACATTTTTTCTGTTTATTGAATATCAACAATCCATTCAAACACAATAATTCAGACCTTTCTGTACATGCCTAAATATAATCTGCACTCAGATTGGCTAACAGGGGAAAACAAGTTACTGCTCTTCAGTATCCAATCAACAAACACATTTTATTTTTAATAGTCTGAAGTTAAGACTTCCCCCGCTCACTTTACTTAGTGTAGTTTAGGATCGGTTTGTTTGAGGAAAGATTGAAATGTTATTATGATGTTTTCACCTTTTAATAATATGTGATGATTCTCATCAAGACGGAGAGAATTAGGAAAACAGAATCATCACCCTCATCTGCTTCCCATGGGTCAAAATGATCATGAGAACGGTGAGCAAAAATCCCAGAACTACAGGATGGACCTGATGAATGACCTGCAGAGAGCTGGGACCAAAGTAACAAGGCTACCATCAGTAACACACACTACGCCGAGAGGGACTCGGATCCTGCAGTGCCAGGCGTGCCCCCCATGCTTAAGCCAGTACATGTCCAGACCCGTCTGAAGTTTGGCAGAGAGCATATGGATGATCCAGAAGAGCATTGGGAGAATATCATGTGGTCAGATGAAACCAAAATAGAACTTTTTGGTAAAATCTCAACTCACGTGTTTGGGAGGAAGAAGAATGCTGAGTTGCACGATATCTACTGTGAAGCATGGGGGTGGAAACATCATGCTTTGGGGCTGTTTTTCTGCAAAGGGGACAGGACGACTGATCCGTTTTAAGGGATGAATGAACGGGGCCATGTATCGTGAGATTTTAAGCCAAAACCTCCTTCCATCAGTGAGAGCATTGAAGATGGAACATGGCTGGGTCTTCCAGCATGACAATGATCCCAAACCCATCACTCGGGCAACGAAGGAGTGGCTCCGTAAAAAGCATTTCAAGGTCCTGGAGTGGCCTAGCCAGTCTCCAGACCTCAACCCCATAGAAAATTTGTGGAGGGAGTTGAAAGTCCGTGTTGCCCCAAAACATCACTGCTCTAGAGGAGATCTGCATGGAGGAATGGGCCAAAATACCAGCTACAGTGTGCCAACCTGGTGAAGACTTACAGGAAATGTTTGACCTCTGTCATTGTCAACAAAGGTTATGTTACAAAGTATTGAGTTGAACCAAAATTTATTGACCAAATACTTATTTTCCACCATAATTTACAATTAAGTTCTTTAAAAATCCTACAATGTGATTTCTCGAATTTTTTTTCTCATTTGTCTCTCATATTTGAAGTGTAGCTATGATGTCTCTCATAGTTAATGAATGTATATAATTATTATACAAGAAAAAAAAAAGAAAATAGATTAAAGTCCCCATCTTGTTTTGGACACGACCACTCCCGGTCTTGACTTGGACTCGATTACTAAAAGTCTTAGTCTTGACTCGGACTCGATGTCTTCCGGTCTTTGTTTTTACTTGGCTTTAGCGGTCATGACTACAACACTACTAGCATGTACTCTGATCAGGGCACCAGTCCATGGCTGGGATTGGTAGGAGTCATTGTCACAGCCCAAGAGCAAAGCATGTAATAATCTATGCTGTCACAAAAACCTTGGGTAACTTCTAAGCAACTAAAGGCTTCTCTCACATTGTCTAATGTTTGACTCCACCAGCAGTGACATACCACACCACCACCACCACCACCACCACCACCACCACCACCACATCAGTGTCACTGCAGTGTTGAGAATGATCCATCACCCAAATAGGACCTGAACTGTGCTGAGTAACGGGGTCTAACAAAGTATGTAGAGAAACAGATGGACTACAGTCTGTAACTGTAGAACTACAAAGCGCAGCAACCACTCACACTTACATTCTTTTAAAAGCCACACCAGCCATATGTAACAATAAATATATTGTTTACATTGCTAATAACAACTATTCATATAATATGCAGGATATCATTTAAAATGCACTTTTCTTTATACAAGGGTTAGTCACTGAGACGTACTGTGTACATAACAGTACCAGTGTTGTTTTATCCAGTACTAATTAATTTGTGATTAATAAAGAAATGTGAATGCATTATGAATCCCCTATTACTGTCTCACATTCAGACAGAGAGTCGCTATATATACTCGTAGACCATTAACGTCACATTAAACAAAACCATAACACTGGAAGTCCAGAGTGAACAGATCGTAAGTGTTCATTTGGCTGGCTTATGAGAAGCTTTAAAGCTTCCTGCTGACACACCAGAGATTTGGACAGCATCTGTTAGTGTGAGGTACTGGTGCTTCTGGCTAAATGCCACTCGTCATCAGCCAAGTGAGATTTTGAGATTGTGAGAGCAGGGCTGTAGAATTCGAAAAATAATCCTTCTATAATAAACACAAACACAGTCACATTTCTTTTCAAACACTGTGACAACATTCGCTGGCACGAAGATGCAACAAGGAAAATCGCGTTATGAACATGTTTCTGGGATTTTGTCATGTTTTGAGTCACTGTATCGATTCCAGGTTTTGTGGAAAAAATGTGCTAAATGTTTAGGTATAAAGATTATCTTAATTTTTTTTATGAATTCATGAATTTTAATCTTTTCATTGCTAACCAATGAAAGCACTCCATATTCTAAAAGACAGGCTGGCTGCACTGGATATGCTATTTGTGGAGCTGCTTAACGTGGGGGAGGCTAAAACGCGGGGTTAGAGAAGCTACATGGAAATCAAAACCTGCAGATAAATAAACGAAAGCAGACGGGACCGCAAACAGAAATACACCACCGCAGGTTTTGTTTTCCGTGTAGCTTCTCTAGCCCCACATTAGCTTCTCTAGCCCCGTGTTAGCATCCCCTGCTCTGCGTTAGCGTCCCAGGCTCCGCGTTAGCATCCCAGGCTCCGTGTCAGCTTCCCTGGCTCCGCACTTGCTTCGCTTTTGCTCTACTCTTGCTTAGCGTTAGCATCTCTAGCCCCATGTTAGCGTCTCAGTCCCGCTTTAGCATCCCAGGCTCTGCGTTTGCTTCGATTTCGCTCCGCTCTTTTCTCACATTTCCCCCCCCCCGCGCTAGCTCCGCTCTAGCTTTGTGTTTGTGCCACATTTGCGTCGCATTTTCTCCACTTTTGCCGCGTCTTTTTTTTTCCTAATGTCCCTACGCCTTTTTGTTTTCTCTCCGTGTTCCCGATGCTCCGTGTTCCTGCTGCGTTGGTGCCCCTGTATTCCCCGTTAGCTACTTTTGTTCTATGGACCATTGCTGAGTTTTGTTAGCTGTGTTTCTTCTTAGTTCACTTGTCCATTGCTGTGTTTTTGTTTATGCTTAGGTTGTGGATTATTTAGTTAATAAACTTTTTGTCAACTGGAACCTGCATTCGCTTGCTGCTGTTCCTGTTACGCACTGTAACAGGCATGGTGGAACAAGTGGTTAAAACTGTCGCCTCACAGCTCCAGAGATCACTGGTTCGATTCCCAATCCATAATCCATCTGTGTGGACTTTGCATGTTCTCCCTGTGTCCACTTGGCTTTTCTCTGGGTACTCCAGTTTCCTCTGACATTCCAAAGACCATTGAAAACCACATAGCTTGTCTACATCAGGACAATTTCCAGTAGCCTAAAGGCACAGCATATCTTTTTTCACTATCAGCTATTAAGAGAATCTGAAACAACAGGTTGATGCTGCAAGCAAGAAAAGATATGGAAAGCCTCACCAAACAGAAGTGACTTTACATTTCTCAAAAACAGGAAAAAGACAGAATTTAAGAGCTCAGAAAACAAGACTGTTTTGAAAAGAACAAGAACCACAAAGTTGTCTAATGCAGGTTTTGTGTCTAGAAGATGTGTTAAAAGCCATTGCTGTCTAAGAAAAACATCAAGGGCAGAATGAAGTTTCGGGAAGTAAATGGAAAGTTTGCTTCATAGAGATTCAGCAGAGTTTTGTTGACTGATGATTCACGATTTGAGTTCCATGGTGATGGTCCAGTGAGGTGTCTTTGAAAGTCTGGTGAAAAATACAACAGTGAATGCATCTCTAATACCATTTATGCATGGAGGTAGAGATGTCATGCTGTGGGGAGCCTTTTCATCTGCTGGTACTGCTGAGCTGCTTCACTGTGAAAAGCCAATTAATGTTTTGGAGTAAAGGAAAATATTACAGTTATGCTTCCCACCACTAAGGAACAGTCAAATTTTATTTTTCAACAAGACAGTGCTCCTGCTCCCACTGCAAAGACCACCAGGAAGTGGCTTGAGAAGAAGTCCATCAAGCTCATGTTTTGGTGTTAACAGAGTGCAGATTTGAACCCTATAGAGAATACGTATCATATTAAACACAATATTAAACACAAACTAACTGGGAACATTTTTCAACATACTCATCAACTATATACAGTGGTACTTGAAAGTTTGTGAAGCCATTATAATTTTCTATATTTCTGCATAAATATGACCTAAAACATCATCATCCAGACACAAGTCCTAAATGTAGATAAAGAGAACCCAGTTAAACAAATGAGACAAAAATATTATACTCGGTCATTTATTTTTTGAGGTAAATGATATAATACTAATATATACAATATTACATATTAGTGAGTGGCAAAAGTACGTGATCCTCTAGGATGAGCAGTTAATTTGAAGCTGAAATCAGAGTCAGGTGTTTTCAATCAATGGGATGACAGTCAGGTGTGAGTGGGCACCCTGTTTTATTTAAAGAACAGGGATCTATCAAATTCTGCTCTTCACAACACGTTTGTGGAAATGTATCATGGCACGAACAAAGGAGATTTCTGAAGACCTCAGAAAAAGAGTTGCTGATGCTCATCAGGCTAGAAAAGGTTGCAAAACCATCTCTAAAGAGTTTGGACTCCACCAATCCACAGTCAGACAGATTGTGTACAAATGGAGGAAATTCAAGACCATTGTTACCCTCCCCAGG
>JAJAGP010000618.1:295603-340325 GCA_025084515.1 Ancistrus triradiatus
GTTGTGTAAAGTCTCTGCAAAATTCAGGCACACCCCTTAATTGTTCTTGATTAATGTTACTGAATGGCTGTGTTAATTATTCATTATAACGCAACGCTTCACTTGAACTTCCCTTTTAGTCAAAGCAGTTTGCTTTTAAGCATTCCATTTCACATACAGACCACGACATCCTATAAACCTGCTAAGGAATGTTGCATGATAACTCATGGGTGGACTGAATGTCTTTCAAATACGTAGTGCAGTCGTTTTAAAGTCAATCCCAAGTCAAATCGCAGCTCTCAGAGGGACCAGAGATTGGTTCAGGAAAAAAAAAAACTTTTCAAAAACAGCTCTTGCAAGTACAAACACACTCTGGATGATTGTAACGAAAGAAGAATGAAGACAGATGATATTGTCACAATGCAATTTGTAATCACTCAACGTCTGCTGCCTTTACTAATAAACGTTTTCTCTCTCCTGTTTTCAGGATGGTGTTGCTGAACTCTGCAACTTTCAGCCACACAATGAATAAATGGGAGGATGAATGTAGAGCTCAGAGGGTGATGTACAGTGTGTACGTATGAATGATGAAGGATGGGTTGCAGGATGGACAAAATAATGCATAGATGGATGCAGGAAAATGAATCGATGGGGAAATTTATGCCCTGACAGATTTACTGATATAGGAATGACTGGATGAATTGTGGTGGCACAAATGGTTGGTGCTCACAGCTTCAGTTCCCAAGTTCAATCCCAGCCCAGACGCTGCCTGTGTGGAGTTTATGCATGGCTTTCCCCTGGGTAAACTGGATAATTGGATACTCCTGACTTCTCCTATATTAGGTTAATTGGTGTCTCTAAGTGGCTCAGTGTGACTGAGTGAAAGTGTGGGTGAATAATTTATTTAGCTTCTGTTTATATATATATATATATATATATATATATATATAGACTTATATAGACTTTGACTTTGGACTTTGTGGAAGTGTTCTGAACTAATTGCCAAAGTTTCGCTCAGTTACATATTAAAAAAGTTGGAAGCTAAATGTGGATATGAATTAATGTCGGGATGACTGGAATTTCTCAGGTAACACTATGCTTTTTTTGGTAGCCTATTTTTAGATAACAATTAGGAGTAGGCTACATCCATAAGAAGGCTACACTGGGTCTTCAACACAGGAAATCTCAGCTCCTGTTGCTTAACACATTTGTGAAATGTTAACTTAAAATGGTAACATCATATGGTAAACAATAAATCTGTAAACTTGTTGATCCTACATCATTTATTCTGATGCAGCAGACTTTACATTTGGCCGTCCACTTGTTCATACTCTCTGTGAAGGCAGTGTAACCAAAAGTAACGACAAAAGGCGATGGATGGATATCTCAATGGATGCACGGATGGAGAAATGAATAATATGAATCGGTTACTAATAACTTACAAATTACATACAGAATTTAGAGTTTTAAATATTGTAGATGACTCTGACTGGCTGGATGAATGGGCAGGTGGCTGGGCAGACTGTTAAATGGATGGATGAATTGGTAAATTAATGACTGGCTGGCTGAATGTTTAGATACAGCTACACAAACCTCTACCATTAATTATGCTTAGCAGTTGCGGCTTCTGTAATTGGCTAATTGGGAAAGGCTGTAATTACCTAATGCAGTCCATACACATAAATCAAATGTGTATGAAAATTATAAACAGCACGCATATCATTAGTGCCCACAGCATCGAATGAATGCAGCACATTGATCAGCGATTCTGCAGAGATGACTACTGATTCACAGGAGAAATCCGGTGTAAACAACAACACGTTGCCAGCAAGGACGAGGCTTTTCAGACAGGATGCACAAACAGATGCAAAGCTGCCAGAAAAAGACGGCACATTTACATTAGCTGTTAAAATGCTGATCAGTCGGACGGCCCATAAGCAAACAAAATGGAAGTGGGGCTCATCCTCTGTGTGATTTGAAGGACGACCGTGACCACGGTGCAGGAAACATATTCTTCCTCCTCCACGCCAGACTGCTGACCACGGCAAGAAATTCTGTTAGCCTGAAAGGTTAACAGCCGTGTATTTCAAAAAGCTGTGCATCCTGTTTTAGGACGTGCCATGCACCATGAATGATGTGCTCCTGGCTCCTCTGTTTCCCTTTGTCAATCGCCGAACAGGCATCCATCATGTGCATCTGCGCAATATATTGCATTTCCATTATCACAGAGGGTCGCCATGTGCAAATGAACCATCTACTAGTCCTTATAGTGAGCAACCAGACCACCTTTAGATCTTTGATGTTTCTGTGAGGGCTTTTGAAAGCTACTGTGGTACTGGTAGGTTAGGCTACTGTGGTAGCCTTCTGGTCCATAGTCCAGTACCTTACCCGCTAGGCTACCACAGTCCTTGAGCAAGGCCCTTAACTCACAATTGCTTGGATTGTAAGACTGTACCAATTGTAAGTCGCTCTGGATAAGCGCGTCTGCTAAATGCTGTAAATGTAAATGTTTTCTTTACAACACCCTAAAAGAATGCAGGCTTGGAAGAATCAAGGATTACTATACCACATTCCGAGGCTGCAGTTAGCATTAGCAGCTATGCTAGTGCCCCGAGTTCAACAATAGAGTAAGTATTTTGCTTTTACTTTTCACTTTCAATCCACTAAGCATACATAGCCTTTGTCTGCTGCTGTAATGTAAATATAAAGGGAATTTTCACAAGAAAGCTGTGTCCAAACAATATGTAAATGCGTCAGAGATACTGAAAACATGAGTGGAACGCTACCATCTACACAGCATCCGAAGCCTAAGCTGTTCTATATATCACTCCCTCCAGGAACTACACATCACCGATGTTCTACAGTTACAAGCACACATTAACAATCTGACACATACACACTGTAGAACCAATTGTTAAGACTACAGTCATTAAAGTGACTGGACATGAAACAGGCGGACTTCAAATGGAGTTTACCAGTATCTTTCCAATCAAGGCATGTCATAACATACGTACTGGCATAATTGTTAAAGTGCTATGTTTTTGCTTTATTCTGTAGGAAGAAATCAACTACTATTTGCTACTGTAGCACCTGTGTTCGAGTCATCAGGCTTTGGATTTGTTCTGGAACCTGCCCAAACATATTTTTTCGCTTATGGTTCATTGGGATGAAGAAGATAGTGCTGCCTTGTTTGTTTTTGGTTTCTTGAGCAGAATGCAGCCAAACTGTGCCAACAAACGAGTGCAAAAGGCTTACCAGACCTAGCCCTGTGTCTTTGTCTCAATAAAAGGAACAAGTTTGAATAAACAGAAGATGATGCGAGTGTTGAGAGTCCCTGTATAAAAATGAGCTCCAGTGTAGAACTTAGGCGAGTGAGATCTTTGGCAAACAGAAGATGCATTGCTATGATGAGCCACTAGAGTATTTGTAAGGTTTCAGAGGAGAATTTACCTGCTAATGGTTCTTTTCAAATGTGCAAAAAGGTTAGCCTATTAGCCTAGACCCTAAACAAGGCAATGTTTGGTTTCCTGCCTCTCATGAGCTGAGGTTTGATCGAAATTGAGTTCAGTCATGGGAAAGAAAGGTATGCATTGTGTACACAGTGTGTTAAAGGCAGCATAATGGACTCTAGTGTGAGGGGAAGAACTAATTAAAAAAAGTGACGAGACCTCCAGAGGTGCTGTGCACCAGCTCAGAACAAGAGCAATTCTGCATGAGTGTGACACACAATATTGGGTTTCCTAAATAAGCTCAATGTGCAGGAAGAATTGCAGACAAGTGCACTGCTTTGGATCAATGCAGATTATACACTCACTGACCGCTTTATTAGGCATACCTCCGTGTTTCTACATGCATTGTCCATTTCATCAGTTCCACTTACCATATAGAAGCACTTTGTAGTTCTACAGTTACCTAATGGTATAATAATAGAGTGACATCATATAGCTCTAAATTCATATATTGATATACAGTGATACCTCGGTTCTCGTCATTAATTCATTCCAGAAGGCTTGTCAAGAGCCACGTGCACCCTCTGTTCTTTGGGGATAGGCACCGTCGCGGGGTTAAAACATAAAGCGGGGTTAAAACATAAAGAAAAATATGTTTCATCCATAACATGCATCTGCCTGTGCTCAGCGAATTCCAGCCCATCCACCACAACCCTGACAAGAAAAGCGAGGGTAATATAAGGTGCTTTTTATAGGCCCTGCTCACGAAACATGATGAAACTCTGCCACTGTGGACCAGTCATTTACATAAATCTAAAATAAAATCTAAATAAATTAGAATTCATAATGACAATGCATTATGTTAAAAGGATCTGACACTGCTAATGTGCTTTACTTCCTGCTTTGTTAAACTTTTAATACACTGATTAAGCATGCTAGAGCAATCCCGTCAAACTGATATTCCATCGTCAGTGTCCTTGCTCTGCATTTCACACTAAATCAAACAAAAAAAGCATTTGAAAGAAATACAAAGGTAAAGACTCATGGAGGTTAAAGATGACATTAGTTTAGGCATGGCAGCTGGAACAACACGACGAACAGAGCTTAATGAATCATGGTCAGGACAGAGAGAACTAATGAGGCGAATAATTCGATTAAAGTAAGGAGTGAAGAGAAAATGTACACATCTTCTTTAATAATAAGCGTCATCTACTGGCACTGTAGCACTGCAGCCCGTTAAAGGAACAATGTGAAAAAGTCGAGAAATAGTTGCAGGACAGTGAGGCAGAAATAATCAAACTCAGATATTGTTCCAAAATGTAGTCAATAAACTGAATCAACAGTAAATTCAGTGTACTTCAGAAATAAAATGCAGTACTGCACAAAAGTATTGGGTCACCGCTACATTTGTTGTTTAAGCAACGGTATAATGACCATAACCTTGCATATTGTGTATGATTGGGGCACAAAAATTTCAAACTTTAGATATATCACTTCAATGCCCTTCCTTTAAACTGATCTCCATTTCAATTTTTGTGAGTTTTATCATATCTTAGCCTTTTCACGCTGTTCTCCTTTAAAAAAAAAAGTGGTTTCTTGGCTGCTACCCTTTCAAACAGACCATCAAGAAATCAAGTTATATTTGCTACTGTGGCATCTGTGTGGGATTTCATCTGTACGTTTTAACAGACCACAAAATAGTCGTCAGTCATCAGGGTTTGGATACGTTCTGGAACCCATCCAACCGTATTTGTTATTTGCTTATGGTTCATTGGGATAAAGAAGACAGGGCAGCCTTGTTTGTTTTTGGTTTCTTGAGCAGAATGCAGCTAAACTGTGCCAACAAACGAGTGCAAAAGGCTTAACAGATGTATCCCTGTGCCTTTGTCTGAATAAACTGCACCTGTTCGAATAAACATCAGCTGATGTGAATATTTAGTTGGCACAGTACTGTGCAAAAGTCTTAGGCCCCCTGTTAGATGTGCTGTTTTAGCAATGGTATAATGAACATAGATAACATGTACGATTTGGCCCAACATTTCAAACCTTGGATTTTTCACTTCACAACACATTTCTTTGAGAGCTTTATCCCGTCTTAGCCTTTTTACCCTGTTGGCCTTCCAAAAAGACCATTCCTGATCAAGGGTCAACTTGGCATCCTGAGTGAAAGGTGAGGTCACACTAAACACTTACCAATGTATCCTATAGAAGCTGTTTTTTTTCAGATTTTTTTTCTTGGTTTTTAATGCATGCAAATTACCTGGTTGTATTTCTGGTTGCAATATAATAAACAGGGTGAGGTATCCACAGGTTCTCCAACTCTCAATCAGCCACTGTTATCTGTTCTCTGCTGAGCACTGGAAACAGCCTGGGTTGCCGGACTACTAACAGCTGCTTTTCATCAGTGTGCTGCATATACAGTAAGTCAGACTTTTCCTCTCAGTTTTTGTGTGACATTGTTTTGTGCTTCACACAAACCTCATCCTTCTCTGAAGGCCTTGAGCGTAATCCAAGTCGGTGCTTCGCACTCCGACCTTGTTACTCCAGTGTGTGCCCCCATTTATATTTGCACCTCCTTGTACGACTGATCTTTAAGCGGCGTGCTAAGTTGTTGATATTTATTTAGCTTCTGTTTTTTAAACTGTTACTATAAACTTATTAATTAGATTCGATTTTTCTTAGCATGTGCCTTACTGCCTATTTACTATGTAGAGCTTTCTAATCGACAGTGGAACCCTAACACTAACCCTAATGAGACCGATTGCATCACCGATTACTTATTGTAGCAAAGTTTTACAGATCTGGATTGTAGTCTTTGCCATTTTTTCGAAAGTTTAAACTCTCCTTAAGGCTTCTTCTTAGAGGAACATCATAACACGTGCAAATGTTTGACGAGATGTGATGACAGGAACAGATATAATGTACACAGTGGCGGGAGCTTCACCAGGTCATGTTTTGAGTATGGCTCCGGATATAATTTTTAACATCATACCGAACATTATAGCTAATATTTAATATTAAACCCTTTATATTCATGCTAACATAATGGCCAAATCAGCGAAGGTCTCCAAATCTGTGTGCGTGCATACGTAGTGATGTGAATCCTGGGAGTCGACTCTTTCGGCTCCCAAACAGCTCTTGATTCTATAACTTTGACCTTTTATAATTCATTGTTTTGACCTGTGATTACTATATGTGTGATTATTCAATGCATACTAATTCAATTATACTAAACCGTCTCATTTAAAGAATGTAATACTTTTACATTATGTTTGGTATAAAAAGACTACATGTGAATACATTACATACTATTACATGTGTATTAAAGGCTTTATTTATAGCCTAGCAAAGGTTGCAGCTTTTTCAGACACCGTGCATGTGGTATAAAAATCAACGTTTTAAAAACTAGAATTAAAAAACAATTTCAAATCAGAGCGCCTGTGCTCCTTGGCAAAAAGCTCACTGTAGATCCCTGTCCTTTAAGGCTGCACTGAATTAACCACTGTGTGCTAAAATAACATATGAATAGACACAGGCGCTTGGTTCACTCAGCTTTTGATCATAATTCACCGCTGTTTTCTACCTTGTTTACACAGCGTGAGTGAACACTGCTTGGACTGTGTGTCCATGTAGGCCTAATTACAGGTTACACGAGCCGATGTTAGTGCTGCTATGGACTTTTTGTCCTGTGGAACTCTTTCTCATGTGAACTTCTACAGTACGTATGGGGCCTCATTCGGCTCACGTTCAGTTTAGGATATGTGAATAATGAACATGATGTGAAGCCGTTCTCTGAAATTTACCTCTGTATTCCACCAAAACGATCTCCTTTCATTTTTTTCTTGATTAGACTATTGTAAATCCTGTTGAAAATGCAGCAGCCACACTTACTACTCAGCCGAAAGAAGGCTCACCTGTTTAACAGCTCTACATCAAGCTGAAATATATTCTATCGATTTTCAAAGCTCGGAATGGTGAAGGCCCTGCACACATCTATGAAAGATTGATGGCATCTGATTTAAATGGAGATTGTGAAATGTACCCATGGGTAAAACACACAAAAAAGTGAAGAAACGACCTTTCATTCTGCTCCAAAAATCCATATTCATTAGATCTCTTTCACAAGTGTAATCACCTTTTAATAAAAAGCGCAAATCCAACTTTCAACACTGATCTGCATTTTTGGCTCGATTTCTCTCGGTGAGCTGATACAGACATGGCATATGGTAAAAAATATGTAGACACCCCTTCTAATTGCTGATCTCTGTTATTTTACTCTCTCCTACTGCAAACAGGTTCTTAATATGAAGCATACAGGCATGGGCTCTCCGTAGACAAACAGGAACAAAATGGTGACATTGAAAATAACGCTTTCAGAGTTTCCACCTCTATAACAAGTCAGCTCATCAAAGTACTGCTCTGCCCTCCTAAAACAAAGTCCATATTGAAATGGTGTGCCAAGGTTGGATGGAGAACTTGGCTGGCTTGCACAGAGCACAGACCATAACCCCATCAGACACTGTGGGATGAATGGGAATGGCAACACTAGGGCTTATTGTTCACCATCAATCCCTCATCTCGTAGTCATGTTCCAAATTCTAGTGGAAAGATTTCTCAGAAGAGTGAAGGATGCTGTAGCAGCAAATAGGGTGCAAACTCAACGCGATTATTCAGGTTGTAATGTCATTTTGGATATAATCATGTATGATTTCTGATCGACAGAACACTACATTGTGGCTACCATAATGCTAATTGTAAAGTTTGGTGGAGGAGGAATAGAAGCAAAGCAGTTTGCGACTGAATTCATGGTTTGGCTTGGATTCTGGGATATTTTTAGACAGTTGTGTGCTTACAAAATTATAGCAACATTTCTAGAAGGCATTTTCCACTTCTTGCATGGCAAAGCACTTGATTGACCTTATCCCCCAAAGTCAAAGCGCAGCAGTAATGCTCTCCTGATAAGCTGTTATAGTGTTATAATTAGATGTTCAACAAGAACATTCATGTGAACGTGATGTTTGGGTGTGCACATTCTTAGACATGTAGTATATTGTTTCTAAATGAAAGGGTAAATAAGTTCTGTTCCACCACACATGGCTACACATAGCTTAGGTATTTGGCTCAGAGAAGAGATCATCTACTGTCAGGCATTTACGTTTGAAATAGATGGATTTCAGCCGCTCCACTGGATCCCTCCATCCATAAGAAATCTCTTTAGTTTTGTAATAACCAGATCACCTACAGAACAAACAGCACCTGCTGCTTGGTAAGAGTCGGCCACTGGAAACTGCAGTTCTTGAGGACCTGGGTTTGAATCAGTCTTGCATTGCAGCCTGAAGGTCGGTTGCCTGAAAGCAGCTTTACAATTTTCTGTTATGGTCTATTTTCTAAGGCCAATCCTAAATTGAGCAAGGCTAGTGCAAGAGTGGCAAGAAAAAAACTCCCTAAACATTATAGGGATGAACAACGGAAATCCATTCATCTAATTAAGTTTATAGTAATAGTTTAAATAAGCAGAAACTAAAAAATATGTGTGTGTGAATACCTTACATCGGATCATACCACCCTGATTTGCTGAAAAAACTTTTTTTTGTAACAAACCATAGAGGAGATTAAAGGATGACATTAAGAATCACCGCACACAAGGCTCGAGGCAGACCCGGGTTAATTTATGCACTACTTTGCCCTCAATGTCTTTCCTAGGTCATGAACCATTTATCTTCTTTGTGTATCCTTTTTTGCATTAATTACACATGCATGAATAATAACTAATGAGGCGAGATTAAACAGAATGGAGAAAGAGGACAAGACAAAACAACATGTCAAAATGAAAGGCATCTCATAGAGCAAATACGGAATGAGAGATGGGTTTTGTCCGGACAGGATATTCAGTAAATCAAAAGGGTGTGTTTGTGTGCACAGGCCATCATTCCCTACCTGGCTACTACAGGAGACAATAAAGCACTGCTTTAGGATAGATCCTGTTGGAGACACTCAGCCCAACTCCACAACACATTGGGACGCCAAGGTTATGGCTTAGTGTGCAGTGTGTACAATAGCCAGCTCTACATCATGCTTTTACACCCCACTCAGTCTCCTCCTTCCTTCCCTCTGCTCTAGTCTTTTCTTTATAAGGCAATGTTTATTCAAATCACGGATCTGGCACCTACTATTTCAGCTCCTTTTTGTTCAGTGTCAAGGGCTCCACTTAGGAGAAACATGCCCTCTGAAAAGAAATAAGCGACGGTGTGTTCCCCAAAACAAACATTTTTGGTGGGTTTGCTCACAGTCCTTTTCCGTTGCATTTGCTCTCTTTCTGTCATCTATACCAAAACACACGCCTTTCTTGAGTATAGATTTCATGGTTTGTAATTGTCAGTGGTCGGACCACACCTAACCCGAGTATAGGGCTGACCACAAGTCCAACAAAACAAGCTTACCAGTGAAAAGTAAACAAAAATCCAGCCACTGGTATAGTTCTTTAAATGGTTGAAATCGAACTCAAAGCAACCCTCGGATGGCTGACCAAGGGTGAAAGTTTTAAATTCTTGCCAGTACTACGTCCAAAACCTTCATCGCTTCATGTTGTTCACCACCCCTCGGCTTCATGCATCCTTCAAAAAATGTACTGAAATTTGAAGCATTTGACATTGTGTACATTTTCCGTTTCAGCATCTCTGACTTTTCTCTTCAACGTTTGAAGTATTGTTCTCTGCATTTTTCTTTTTGTGTGTCCTTGGCATTCCTCAACAAAGGGCTATGCTACTTTAGGCTTATTTTGCTATAAAGTCACTTGTCAATATTGGTAGCTGCATTTTGCAGGATTTTGGGGATTGTTTCTAGAGTGTAGTTGCTTATTTGGGCTTTTGGGCGTTTGTCAGTCACTGAGTATACATGCATGGTATAATCTCACAGAAACTTCAAAATTTAGTATTAAAAAATGAAATTCTGCGGTTCAGAGTCTCCACGAATGTTCAATAGCCACTTTACTGACTTTTAATTCTGTGAAATGTTCAATTTTGGCACGTTGGAGCATTTAAAACGGACTGTGGTAGCCTACTGGTTTAGGTATTACACTATGGTCCATGGTTCATATCCCACCTCTGCCAAGCTGCCACTGTTGGGTCCCTGAGCAAGGCCCTTAACCCACAGTTTGCTTGGATTGTAAGGTTGTATGAATTGTCACTCTGGATAAGAGTCTGCTAAATGACATAAATGTAAATGTAATTCCAGGGTTGCCAGATCCCGTGAGAAAAATCCTGTCACAGTCAATGGAAAAAAGAGGCCATCTAAAGCCTACAGAATAGGTGAACCTGGCAACCGTGTCAGGTCAGGAAATCGGGTAACTGGTATGAATGCTATGAGTAATCCAATTACTGGAGTAAAATCCAACTCTCTTAAAATCCAACATGAGTTAAATATATCATATAGCAGATGAACACAGTGATATTTGAGAAGTGAAATGAAGTTTATAGGATTTACAGAAAGTGTGCAGTAATTATTCAAACAAAATTAGGCAGGTGCATAAATTTGGGCACCCTTGTCATTTGAATACCTTTAGCACTAATTATTGGAACACAAAATTTGTTTTGTAAGCTCATTGACCCTTGATCTACGATTCTACTGAGCCCCATTTAGCCTTGTTGGCATGCATTACAGTTTTCCAATTCTTAATACTGCTCTTAAAAAAGTATTTTAGATGGATAGTAACCATAGGAGAACAACAAAGAGCTTCCCCCCTTAATTTAATAATGGACATCAGTTGTAGTAGTTGGTGTAATTAAAACCATTAACTGATATCAAGTGGCGACCAATTAGCCTGTTGGTGACCAGAAGGTACCTGGTTATACCTGAGCAAATTTATAAGGGGCTACTCTAAATAGCCTTATAATTTATCCAGACCAGGTATGTGTATCCAGTTCTGTATTTGACTAATTAAATTTTAGTATGTGATCAGTATGTTTAAAATGTTGTTTTCACTGATGTTCTAAATGGGAAATAATGTGTAAATAGTGTGTAAATAATGTGTAAATACAGCTGGAAAAAGTTATATTTTCAAGGTGAAATGTGGCCCAGTAGTGGCCGAGACGAGCCTAAGACCAGAGTAAGATTTTTTCATTAAGAATAAAAAGAGGAAAATGGAAAAAAAAGAAGCTTGATCAGGAACATTTTTTTGGAAAGGGTAGCAGCCAAGAAACTGCTTTTTCAGAAGGAGAACAGAATGAAAAGGCTAAGATATGCTAAAGCTCACAAAGATTGGGACGAAGGTCTGTGGAAAAGAGGATTATGGAGTGACGAATACAGGCCATACAGGCATCATCTCTACAACATCGAGAGGAATGGACCATTTCTTCCCATATAGGCCACTGAATTGCTTTTTCAATCTCTTGTCGTATCTAGTCATATCTGGGCAACTCGCTTCTTCTGATGTGTACCATCACAGCCCTGCAACTGATTCAGAATGCAGGAGCATGTCCAGGTTTTCAATCCTTGCTGCTTTGTTGCCTTCACTGCCTCCAGTAATTGCCCGAGTCAGATTTATACCACTAGTGCTTGCTTGCAAAGCCAAAAATGGACCACATAGTGAAGACCCCACTCCCCAGCTCATACATTTCAAGGCTCAGGCATGATTTCACTGGAGGCATCCCTGAAGACTGAAGGAAGGCACGCCTCAGGGTTCCTTTCTGTATGCATCCCCAGGTGATGCAACGAATTGCCCCTGGATATCTGCATGGCTACATCTGTTACTATCTTCAAACGAATGAAGGCTCTTCTCTCCAACTAGGAGTCTATTGTCTATTGGTTGGTCTGGGTACCTTACATAGCTCCTATCAGAGTTTTAGTTAATGGTTCTGTTCGATGTAGTCTATTCACGCTTTATAACGAGAAAAGGAGAATGCACGGCACTTATGTGAGTCACTCGAATTAACAGTCAAAAGGAAAAATAAGTCAATGTTAAACATTCAGCCAATGAAACAGGAAAAGAAACGCAGTATCAAAACAGTTATAGTTTTTTGAATTCCATTTCAATGTTGCTCTGACCCTCTTTCTGAGCATGAAAACACTGGAGCACTGAGAGCAGGAGTGAGTACCCTCTTGCTTTAAGAACTAGATTAGCCACTATTAGCTTTTGTGTGCTTGTATATGAGGGCTGCAGAGGTGGAGTTTGCATTAAAAATTGGAACTGCTTTAATACCACACATGATAAGAAATCAGGTGTGAAACAGCTCTAACACTGGGTGTATGGATGGCTGGACATATGAAGCCATGACAATGAGCAGACCTTGTTAAAATAAGAGAATTCAGAGTGTAACACAAAGAGGGAGTGTATTAGCACTCATAAGGCATAAAGACTTATATAGGTATTAACACGTTACCTGGGTCAGGTTAACCAAAAATGAATAAATTTATATGCTCATGACAAAAAATAATGCATCAAGAAGGGAGTTGTTGGGACCTCAATGAAACTTTACATGTATGATATATAATAATGGACATATGTAAGTGAATTACAATATCAGAGTGAAAGGATACATTTATTGGGGAAGGAAAAAAACGCACAACTAGGAGGGTCTAGTCCCTGTTAGGCCCTCTCTAGCCTGGATAGGATACAAGATGAGATATGGTGGGCATTGGAACGCATACAGGTTCCGTCTGGTTAACTGAGACCTAGCTTTCTGACAACTGGGCAGCACATTTCTCTATAGAGACCTTTGATAGTCTTGAGACTTTTGTACCCTGCACAGAGCAGCAAAGCAGCCCCAGAACATACAGAGCCTTCCTCCGGTCCACAGGTAGGGACAGTGTTCTTTTATGAGCTTCATTTTCCCCCCTGTGGAATGAACTAGAGCTGATGTGCCTTGCCAAAAAGTTCCAGTTTTGTCCTCATCTGTCCATAGGGACATGCTCCCAGAAGCTTTGTGGCTCTGTCAAACTTGAGTTTGGCAAATTCCACAGTCTGGCTTTTTTATGTTTGTTTTCACAAATGGTGTCCTTCTTGGTCGTCTCCCATTAAGTCCACTTGGGGTCAACATGGACGGATGGTGCGATCTGAAACTGATGTTCCTTGAGCTTGAAGTTCAACCTTTAACTCTTTAGACGTTTTTCTTGACTCTTGTTACCCCATTTCATCCGTCTCTTTGATTTGTCATCAATTTTTTCTGCTGCGTTCACATCCAGGGAGGTTGGCTACAGTCCCAATGGGTCTTAACATTTCGAATAATATATGCACTGTAGTCACAGGAAACATCAAGCTGCTTGGAGATGGTTCTTATATCTTTACCTTTAACATGGCTTCTTGTCTATGTAATTGTTCTTTTGTCCTGAGGACAACTCTTCCTTGCCTCCTCTGCGTCCATGTTGAAGTTTGGTACACACCTTGTCACAAACAGCACAGTGACTACCTGAAGCCCCCACTGATGATACAGGTGTAGTAGACACCTTGTGATTGTAATAGTGAAAACACCACCTTGATTTTAACATGTCCCTTTGGTCACTTTTCAGGGGATACCATCATCTTTCCAGACCGTTTTTTAATGAGGTTAATTTTTAAAATAATTCTGTTTGTAGCATGGTTGAAAAGCAAGTCTGACTTGAAGTGGTTCATTTCCATAGACTTGTATTTATTATGACTTTTGTCAGATTAAAGTTATTTCTGTTACATTGTGGGTTTTTTCTTTCATTAACTGAGGGGGTACCAAAATTTTGTCACGGTGTGTGGTGTGGTGGGTGGGTCTGTGTAAGATATATATATATATGATATATATATATAATATATATATATATATATGTATATATATAATATATATATATATATATATATATATATATATATAATAATATATATATATATATATATATATGAGAGAGGAAGATGGATTAGGGTCAATGCAGTCTAAAAATAGCCAAAATAAAAGATTCACAGGAGTTATGGTTATTGTGTAGGAAAGAAACCTTCACAACAACCGCCATCACGCAGGAAAATGTGGCACAGAAACAAAATAGAAGAGCAAAAAGGTGCTAAGTAGGCCAGGGTTCTTTTTCCTAACAGCTTTTGTTTTCCCCCATTCTCTCAATAGCAATAATATACTTTTTGTCCTGTTGCGTTTTTTAAAAAATGATTTTGCTAGCTGTACCTCTTTTCTATCACGCCTAGGAGGTGTGAAATGAGGATTTCTGCCCACCAACCATTGATGGATGGAAATCCAAAACTTCAAGCTGATTTGAATCGCAGACTACAGGTGCAAAGCAAAATACATGAATAAAAACATGGAAGTGTGTCATGTGTCACAACGCACCCAGTTAGACAAAAGATGTTCGTACAGGTGCACAAACACGTTGAGCTTCCAATCCAAGGAGCAATCGTTTAAGTAACTGCAGGATCCCAGTTCATCCACAGTCATCGTGTATCGGCAATGCATAATGCATGAACACGAAGGGTATGAACACAGTAGCTCGTGTTGTTTAATGGCAGTACTCGGTTCCTATCAGAGTTAGTAGCCTAATAAAAGGGAGTCCTGCAGCGAAGAGCAGGAGTGGATTCTAGATATGTTTTGTCAAATAAGCATAGTGACTTAATTGAGGCGGCATGCGCTGTGCCTCTGTTGCAAACAAACAAAAACAGGACGTGAAACACATGACAGCTTGTTGAGGACGAGGGAGAAAAAGCACAGATAAAAAGAAGAGAAGACGCTTCTAAAAAGCAGAACTTGGAGAGAAAATAAAGAAAAAAAAAAAACAAAATTTCTAGATGGAAAACATACAGTGGGGCTGAGGCTTGAAAGTTTGTGATCCTTTTTAAAATGTTCTGTATGGCGCCTATAAATATGACTAAAAATCATCAGATTTCACACCAGTCCTCAAAAGTAGATAAAGAGAACCCAGTTTAAACAAAATGAGACAAAAATATTATACTTGGGTCATTTATTTATGAGGAGGAAAATTATCCAATTATTACACATTAGTGAGTGCAAACGTAGTGTGAACCTCTAGGATAGCAGTTAATTGAAGGTTGAAATGAAAATTGAGTCAGGTGTTTTCAAGCAGTGGGATGAGAATTCAGGTGTGAGGTGATGTGGGACCCTTTTTATTTAGAGAACAGGGATCTATCAAAGTCTGCTCTTCATAACACGTTTGGGAAAGTGTATCATGGCACGAACAAGATTTGAGGACCTCAGAAAAAGAGTTGTTGATGCCCATCAGGTGGAAAAGGGTACAAAACCATCCTAAGGAGTTTGGACTCCTCCACCAATCCGCAGTCAGGACAGATTGTGTACAAATGGAGGAAATTCAAACCTTGTTAACCCCTCCCCCAGGATGTGGTCGACCAACCACAGATGACTACAAAAAGCAAGGCGTTTGTAATGTAATAGTTGGGCGAGGTCACAAAGGAGCCAGGGGCAACTTCTAAGCAACGAATACCTTCTCACATTGGCCAATGTTTAATGTTCATGAGTCCACCATAGAAGAAACACTGATAAACAACAAGATTTGTGCATGGCAGGGTTGCAAGGAGAACGCCACACGGCTCTCCCAAAAAGAACATTGCTGCTGCCTGCAGTTTGATAAAGATAAGGTGGACAAGCCAGAAAGAGAGGCTACTGGAAGAATGTTTTGTGGACAGATGAGACCAAAAATAGAAACTTTTTGGTGTAAAAAAAAAAGCGTTATGTTTGAGAAAGGAAAACGCTGCATTCTGCATAAGAACCTTATCACATTGTGAAACATGGTGGTTAGGTAGTATCATGGTTTGGCCCTGTTTGTTTGCTGCATCTGGGCAGGGACGGCTTGCCATCATTGATGGAAACAATTGAATTCTTGAATTATATCAGAGAAATTCTAAAGGAAAAGGTAAGGTCAGGGAAAATTTGTCCATGAAACTGGTACACGGAAAACTGAAAACATCTGTCCATGAACTGGAATCTCAAGAGAAGGTGGGTCAGGCAGCAAGACAACGGACCCTAAGCACACAAGTTGTTTCTACCAAAGGAATGGTCAGAAGAATAAAGGTCATGTTTGGAATTGGCCAAGTCACAAGTCTGACCTTAACCAATCGAGAATGTTGTGGAAGGAACCTGAAGCAACAGCTAATGTGAGGAAACACACCAACATCCCAGAGCTGAAAGCTGTTCTTACGGAGTTTCTTGAGATTGGGCACCCTAATAAAATTCCTCCAAGCCGGTGTGCAGGACTATCAGATTAATTGCATTGCATTATATGGGAATACTGTTTTATTAGTTGAGTGGTGGTGTTTCTTTGTTTATTGTTTTGGCACTGCATTCGTGGCCAGGGTCACTTGCACGCCGTCAGCTAGTGCCTGCAGACCAAATTCACAACCATTGCTTTTATTCATGATAACAACACATTGTTTTGATGTTCACCAAGAAAAGACTGTTGGAATCAAATGAAAAACTTTAGATGTTTAAAGTAAAGATGACATGTGCAAGTGCTCCACAATTATTAGAGTGAATAGGATTAAGTTATTGGGGAAAACTGTTACAATAGGAGGCCCCTAGTTTTAACCCTGTTAGGGCCACCTCTATCCTGGATACAAGAGAGATACAAATGGGCATTGGAAGCAAAAGGTTGTGGGATGGTATCCTAGGTACATTTGCCCACAGAACCTTTATCAGGCTTACTTTGATCGGATCAAATACTGCAAGGAAACAACACAAGCTACATGTTCAAATTCCAGCCTTAACTTATGGGAAGGGTGTACAGGACAGTCTTCTGTGCATACTATTATGCTTATCACCGAAAAGTGGGTGTGGTTTGGAATATAACCAGAACCTTATCCCATAATTCTTTTACTGACTGTCACATTTTGTTCTTCATTATGTCTCAACTTTCAGTGTATTGGGTCACTTTTTCTGTGCACCGGTTAATCTCCCCTGCCAGTTGGGAACTGTCACCGGGACTAAAACTAAAAATAAACCCCAGAAACATTATAATAAAGTAAGCATATGTTCAGTTGGCAATATCTGTGCTTCTACCAGTTATGCTCTCAGGAGCCCGCCCTAAAAGCCGGCCTCAGCCACTGCACTGTAGACTGGGCACACCCTCAAGGCCCCCAAAATATAACCTTGAATAGTGTTTTTCTCCCTACGCACACATTCTTCGCTTGCAGGCCCTTGTGGTGGACAACAGGAGGGACGGGAGGAATGCTTGGAATGTTGATATTATTTCTCATTGATCCAGCCAGATCTGTCACGTACAAGTCCACAATTCAGAATGGGAGGAGGAGAGATGGAACTGTTCATAATAATGTACACTATGACAACTTTATTAGGTACACATCCATGTTCTACACTCTAGTCCATTTATCAGTTCCAGTTCCAGTAAGTGCACTTAGTAACGTAGTTCTAAATTACAGACTGTTTAGTCCTCTGTAGTCCCATGTAACTAGTCTCTAATGGTCAAGAACAACCACGGACCACCACAGATCAGGGTACTATTTGGGTTGTAAACACCTCAGGGTTAATGCTGGACTAAAAATAGTCCACCTACTATAAATATCCAGTCACCAGCATGATGTAGGCAGCAGCCTTTGAGCAATGATGAAGGATTGGATGATGACTAACGCAAACTGTGCAATGGCAGACGGGCCATTGTCACTGACTATACATCTACTAGGTGGAGCACACAGTGTTTTAAACCTCCAGCAGCACTGCTGTGTCTGATCCAGTCGTACCAGCACCACATTTTAGCAGACACCCTTATCCAGAGCGACTTACAATTATGGGTTAAGGGCCTTGCTCAAGGACCCAACAGTGGCAACCTGGCAGAGTTGGGATTTGAACCCTGGACCTTCTGGTCCATAGTCCAGTACCTTATCCGCTAGGCTACTACAGTCCCACATCAGTGTCTGAGAATGATCCACCACCCAATTAGCACCCAATCTGTACAAAGTATGTAGAGAAACAGTTGGACTACGGTCTGTAATAATTTGTAGAACTGCAAACTGAATCTATATGGAGGCATACCGAATAAAGTGATGGTTGACAGTGTGTCTCATTCTTCCTGTCATTCTGTTTCTCATTCTGTCACTCATTATAATATTGTTTCTCATTCTGTTTCTCATCCTGTCTCTTATTTTAGCTCATGTTCTGTCTTACATTCTAACATTGTCTCCCATTTTAACATCCTGTCTCACATTCTAACATTTTATATCACATTCTTTCTCCCATTAAGATTCTTTCTCACGTTCTAATATCCTCTCTCTTTTTTATATTCTCACATACTAACATTCTGTTTAACATTGTTTCTCTGTCGGACAACCTGAGACTTTTTAGGACAGAATTTCCCAGTTCAGTCCCAAACAAATCCACACTTGACAACACAACGTGGCACTCCATGCATTTAGAAAATAAGACTGTTCAGTGAAAATAAATACTCTTACCTTATACCCTGTGGAAACTGTTTATCCCGTGTCCACTGCCAACTTTACACTTTCTCAAAAAGAGGGCTTTAGAGGGAAAGCCTTGTAAACTTCTGTTCACACTCGGACTTTGTCCTCCTTCTCCAACTCCAGACCGTTCAGCTGAGAGAAAACTTGTAAACCGCTTATAACATTTTCCCTGCTTTTACAAAAATAGCGGATTTCAGTGTGGCATTGCTTTAAGCCGTGGCATGCTGCCCTCTGGTGGTACCAAACAGAAGCACTTGTATATAATTGCTATTGATTGAGTGCGCTGCTTTTTTTTCGTTTATGTGATTTTTATTTTCCTTTGTCTGTTTTCTAAGTCCCTCAGTCCTGCTGGGTAATAATAGCAATAATAAGAATATACATAGAAGGAGAAGAAGAGTCTGAGCTGATTTTGTGCTTTTAATAAATAAAATTTAAATAATTTCTTGTTGTTAATTTAATTCAGAAGTAAAGGTCAATACAATGATAAAAATACAAACATAGAGTACATTGCATGCAAAACATATAAACAATTAAAATTAACAAGTTTCTTATTTTTATTTATTTTAAAAATCGGTTTGAAACAACACTTGACAGTTTTTTCTCTAAGGTTTCTCTAAGGAATTTTCTCAAATTCATTATAAAGATCATTAAATTGGGAATATAAAGTTAATTTTATAAATGTAGAAATTTAAGTGTATAAATCAAGTTGAGAGTATATATTATTTAATAAATACAGTTAAATATATAAATATATAAATAAAGCCTTAACACAAAAAAATGTTCCTTTTTTCCTTTACTAAGGAAAATCAAGAAAAAAAGTCATTCAAATGTGAGCAGTAGATAAATAAAAAAATGAATTAAATTTAAGCTCATATTTACTCAACTTTTTACTGAATAGGTTTTTAAACTTAAATTGGGAGAAAACAAACAAACAAAATAAATATTGTTGACAAGCAAATGTGGTTTAGGTTAAATTTATGTCAGTGATCGTTTAAAAAAATTGGGTTTAAATAAATAAATAATTGAGCAAGTAAAAAAATATACACATACATACCCAAATAAATTTACCCAAATAAATAAATTCCTGGTGTGTGGGTGGGGCAGGGGTCTAATAAGGTGGTTATGGTGCCCTGAACCATAAAGTGTGAAAATAAAATAAATAAATAAAAAATAAAATACAATTACCTTGACCTTACATGATTTGAGAAGAAAATAATTTAAGTGAATTATTTTTTTTTTAATATATAAATACAGAAATAAATAAATAAATAAATAAATAAATAAATGCACTTTCATTTCATTTTAACTGACATAGTTTAAGGACCTTTTATGGTTTTATTTTGTTTTGCAGTTGTTTACATTTGTTTTAATAGTCATTAATTTGCGAGAAAAAACCTTTTAAATAATTACATGGTTTAGGGAACAAATGTGTTGTTTAATAAAATGAAGTGCATTGTAACGGTCATTAAAACTGCAGTTAAAAATATAGAATAAAACAAACTAATTTTAAATAAATAAATAAATAAGCAAGCAAGCTGTCGAACAGGACCAGTAAGTGCAGGAATGAATGGCTATTCATGCGTACACAGACAACAGAGTCGCTGGCTCGGCTTTGTACCGCCTCTTCATTCTGATTGGCTGAGCTCTGCAGTAGGCCGAGATTCTCTGGACTCTCATTGGATATATTGTGGCTGTCACTCTGTAGAAACGCCCCCCTCCGGGTAGTGCGAGCGCGCCTGTTTGTGTGCTCGTCCGTGTGGCCTTCCTGACCGCGTCCTCGTGCTCGTAGTCTCGCGGAATTCGGTTCGGTTTCACGCGCGCCCCTGTAGCAGTATAAAAAGGCTCAGTGTGCCCACAGCATCATGTCTGTGTCACCAGACAAACGGCGAAAGATGGAGACTGCGCTCGAGCAGCTGAAAAAGTTCACCGTGGTGGTGGCGGATACCGGAGATTTTAACGGTAATTCAGCCGCTTCCTTGTGACTGGTGCCAGTTTAGTAGGTTACAACCGACCGGAGAGAATGATGAGTAATATTTAGTTTTATTCAGTACAGTTGTTGCATTAATTCTCGGTGTTTTTGCTAACGGAGCTAAAACCATTCCGTGCTCCGTGCTGGACTTTCTGGTTGACTAGGTGTGTTTGGCTAGCAGTGCTAACTAAAGTATATAATCACCGAGTGACGTTAAACTGTTTTAGTGTTACACTGTCATGGGAACGTTATTGCGATAAACGGTAAATTGTGATGTCGTCCCTGGTCTGTTAACGAACGAGACGCTTTTTGGTATGAATTAAATGAATTAAGTTTCAACAGAATATCTGGTATCGAGTTAATGAGTAACTTGACGGACTTTTGCAGGTTTAACGCTTCTGCCTGTGTGTAAGTCTCATTTGGCTTTGTCCCAAATTTACGGAGTCCATTTTTGACGTGAAGTGAGGCGTGAGCTCTCTGTTTTATACCCTATGTAGTGCACTTGTATAGGGAGTGTTGAGCCTTTTGAGATTCAGCCCCTGGGTTGAACCGTTTCTGTCTTGTTTTGTGCAGTAAATTTAATTTGAGTGATGATCCGCGTGTTGTTCTTTACCTCTATAAAACGGCTTAAGCAAAGACGAGCTAAATCTAAATTTAAAACAAATATTTAGCTTATTAATAGGAATATGATTTAGGACTTTATTTGTTTTCTATTATATCATTAACTAATTCTCATGGTGTAAGTACTTATTTTTTTACACCACGTTAATATAAGGCTGGGTTCACACAGCAGGTAAGATTGGCCACCACACTTCACAGCTCCATAGACCCGGGTTCGAGTTCAGCTCCTTGGCTACTGTAGTCCTGTTTCCTCGACTATTCCCAAGATGTATTTTAGGCCAATTGGCCTCTCTAGAGTTTCCTTCTCATCCTGCAATGGACTTGGTTTCGTATTGGTTCCTACCTTGTGCTCTGGGACTGCCCTTGTGACCCTGGAATGGGATAACTGGTGTGGAGAGAAAAAGAACGAGACACTTAATTGGTAGCTGTTTTAGAGATGATCTGGGGAGTCCAATGACAGTTGGTCACCCTTAGTAGTGATACAAGGGACACTAACAACTCTGTGATATGTGCAGGACATCCTATGGCCTCATGTTGCCTCATGGCAGGGCTTCCAACTGGATTTTTTTCAGCAAGATAATGTTCACACACTGCAAGGGTTTCCCAGGAGCGTCTTTGCCAGATTGCAATGCTTCCTTGGCCTGCCTGGTTGCCAGATTTATCGTTATTCAAACACTTATGGGGCCGGCTGGGACGCTTTGGTAACCTACGAGGAGGGTATAAGTTCTACAGGCCAGGCTGCAACATCTGTAGGCAAATGTGCCCCAGGATACCAGACCAGCTGTATATCTTGTATCCAGGCTAGAGGTGGCCTAACAGGGTACTAGAGCCGCCTTTAAATTGTACGGTTTTCGCCAATAAACGTCATATCTTGCTCTAATATATATCATTCCATTCACAAATATGAAGTTTCATTCAATTCCAGCAACTCCTGCTTGGTGCATTATCTTTTGACTTCTGTTGTAGTTTGACCATAACGTTTTAAATTATACGTTCACCTCACTCCAAAAATACATAGCACAGGTCATGCTGTGATTACAGGAACGTGTTTGAACGCTTTCCGAGTTCAGCGCTTCAGGAAGCATTAATTATGCGCATGTGTGGAGGAATAATGAGCATAATGAGTGTTTTGCGAGCACTGTAATTGAGCGGTATTTGTTTAACCCATTTGTTAATAGTTCTTTCAAATGTGCAAATAAGCCATTTGCAAGTTCTTTCATTTCGTTCAGCAAAACGTGTAAATTAGCCAGGCATGTGCAGACGTTTGTGCAAGTCTGTAAGTGGTTATCTGTGAATAATGCACTGTTCGGAGTGGGATCGGTCTGTGTGCTCATCAGGCTGTTTGCTGATGTATGCTAGATAGCAGTTGCTTGATGGTATGCTACCTCAAGTGGATTTTGCACCAGATCAAAACTGGCCATGAGGGATTTGCTGATGAAATGAGGAAGTTTGAAGCAATCTGGTCTTTGCTCATGTGTCGCAATGCAAGTGTTTCCCCATTCCTGCAGTGTCAGGGTGACGAGACACAAACGAGCCATCCCGGAGGTGTGTACCTGTGACCAGTGGAGATGAGTGCATCTCGGGTCACTACTGGCGTTTCTGCTACTAGATAAGATGTCCTGTCCTGTCTGTTTCCAAGAAGTGTCACTGACGCTGCAAGAAGCTTCTGTACAGTCCAGTGCATTTGAAGTACCTTTCGCTGAGCCTCTCTTAATTTGAAACTTAAGGCTGTAGGCCATTCCCCATGCTTAAGAAATCCCTCAACTATAAACACTGGACACTTTTATTTGTAATTTTGTTTATGTAGGTATGGTATCGCTCGAAACAGCCAATGAGGCAAGTATCCAACAACTCGTTTACACTGCCCTCTAGTGGCTAGAGATAAACTATAATATAACAGCAACGTTTGTCGAAGTGCGCAACTTGTTGCACAACAGCCCTTGACCCCTAGATGTCCACTTTAGTCATCAGGCGACTCCTGCTTCCAAAGACTTGGTCTGCTTCCTCTTTACAGTTCAGCCTTTATGTAGTAACTAGCATACCGTATGTTCCTTTTGCCATCTACAAGTCTTGCTGTGGTTAAAATGCATTTAGTATATCCTGATATATTTTGTCTTCTGAAACCATCAGTCAATCTGGGTTGATCAGCAGCCGTTTTGACCACACCCTCAGTTTTGTTTGATTTGTCTGGCTTAATCAGCTTCTGATATCTCAGCACTGATTTATCAGGTTCTGTAACAGGCTTTCTGTTGCCAGTGTTGTGGTTTGCAGAAATCATTTGCTCGAAGACTGATGGGAAGTGAGAGAGTCTTTCCGGGCTTGCAGCAGGGATTTCAACATGTTAAAAGGATTATTTTCAGACTGTTCACACACAAGGAAGTTTTGCAGCTTCTCATCCGTTTGCAGGTTGTTGCACTTCCCTAACTCATGCAAGTGATACTTGAATTACTGTGACTAATGAATCTGTGTGTAGTTGTTCACTATCTCTTTATTACTCCCTGTTCATAAAAGGTGTGTCTGGTTTCACTTGAGTGACGCTCTCAGGTATTGTTACATGGCCTGATTGGAAATGCACTTCCTTGTGTACCTTGTGAAATATTTGAACCTGTCCGACCATTTTTAAGTCTAGGAGCTTTGTAACTGGTTAGAAATTGCTTTTTATCACACAATACTGAAACTTTTATTACATTACCCCATATTTACATATGGCACTGTGCAAAAGTCTTAGGCCACCATTAGTTATTTTACCAATGGTATAATGGCCATATGATTGAACAGAAAAACTGAGTCCAGGAGTCACTTGGACAGGTAAAGAAATGGAGGATAGCCTAAATCTAAAGGCAAGTGCTGAAAAGTTTGGTATAACATCCCAGAAGCCAAGTGAGGTCACACTAAATACTGAATTTGCCTGTAGAAGCCATTTTGTTCTGTTTTTTGAGAAGTAATGATTATATGGTCAGTATACCATTGCTCAAACATCTAATCTAATGGTGGCTTTAGACTTGCACAGTACTATATTTGGCAGAGGTTTCCTTGAGACGATATACAATTCTGCATCAGTTAAGGCTTGGAGGCCTTGCTTTAAGAGTCACGAGTGCCTACCTAGCAGTTATAGGATTTGGACTTAACCTTCCAGTCACAGCAAGAAGCTAAAGGTAACTTTTTTCCTTGCTTCCACAGCCATTGAAGAGTACAAACCCCAGGATGCTACAACGAACCCCTCCCTCATCCTGGCAGCAGCCAAAATGCCCACTTATCAGCAACTTGTGGACCAGGCAATTAAATATGGCGTTGCCAATGGCGGGTAAGAGTTTGAACTGGTATTGAAATCTTTTCTCTTAAATTTAGGTTGGTTTTCCTATTTGGTTGAAACCTGAACCTGCTACCGATGGACGACAGATTTCGGTGCATGACTAGTATTCACTTGGGCCATGTTCAGACTGCTACATTTCAGTCTCAGATTCACAAGCAACCAGATCTGGTGTCTCCTCTGACTAGACACTATATTGGTTGCTGTATTAATGTTCACCTGTTGACAAAAAAACGCCCAGATAGAAATGTCGGCTTTGGTTGCCAGTCTGAACAGAACCTTAAAGTATGGTTTTGGACACCAGGGTAGTTATGGGTTCGTGAATTCACATCTCATCTTGCACTTGAGGTTTCTGCTGAGTTTTCCTAAAAAGGAAAGAAGGTGGTAAAGAGCACTAGGGGGGGAAATGAACATGTAGTGAATGGTTTTATATGGTGTATCCATCCGGTGTGCTTTTGCACCATGCTAATTGGAAAATGTATTCATAGGAGTGAAGAGGAGCAGCTGACTAATGTGATGGACAAGCTCTTTGTCAGCTTTGGTGTGGAGATCCTGAAGAAGATCCCTGGTAGAGTCTCCACAGAGGTCGATGCAAGGTATGAGATGTTGTCGAGTTACAGAGGTCCAGTCCGACCCTGATAATGATTTCTGCGCATGGCTAGATCATTTACTTTCCATTCCTTTCAGGTTATCGTTCGATAAAGATGGGATGGTGGCTCGTGCACGAAGACTCATCTCGCTGTATGAGGAGGCTGGAGTGAACAAAGACCGGGTGCTCATCAAGCTTTCCTCCACATGGGAGGGCATCCAGGCTGGCCGGTGAGCTGTTCTTGCTGTGGAACATAGTTCAGCATCTCTTGTTGTTTTGTTCTCTCGTGGTATGCACTAATAAACGATGTCACTAACAGGGAGTTGGAAGAGAAGTATGGCATCCACTGCAACATGACCCTGCTGTTCTCCTTCGCCCAGGCGGTGGCTTGTGCTGAGGCCAAGGTCACACTCATTTCACCGTTTGTAGGGCGCATACTCGACTGGTACAAGGAAAACACCGATCGCAAGAGCTACGAGCCCCATGAAGACCCCGGTATGTGGTTAGATAAGCAGCAGAGAAAGTAAAGGCTTATGAAATGCATCTCCACCAGCTTGTTGCTTAGCAGTAGGTGGCAGTGTTCCAAGGCTTCTGTAGACTTGAATAAAAAGGGGTGATTTCATCAGCTCATTCTATTCCATGCACAAGATGATGGTAGATTCCATTATTCAGGAAAAAGTGACGATGAATTACAGTTGCAGGGATAATTTGGTAGCAGTTAATATAATTTAAGTAGGGTTGGGAGGTACGACTGCATTCCGGGGTGTCTCGATATTTCCGAATGCTGATGGCATTTTAAAAAGGTGACACGAACTTTCAAGTTCCATGTGCTTTGTTTACCCACTTAAAGCAAAGCTAGGGCAGTGAAAAGAACGCCGTTATTGACACAATGGTCGCTAGATGGCGCCAAATAGATGATTACGAGCAACTTCAAATGAGCTCGGTCTCCTCCGTCTTTCACCATAACGTTCTGACTAGTGGTACCACGGTTCTCAACCTCAGAACTGGTAGAATTCGCTTCTCAACACATTTTGACTAGACAAAAGTGATGGTTCTTGTCGGTTGCTCGGTACTCTCTGCACTTGCTTAAACTTCTGAAGCTAGATTCAGCCAAATCATGAATCTAGTTTCACGATTCAGTATTCGGTGATTCAGAATCACAATAGCCCCGGCTCAGTGTAGATTGTTTTTCTTTATTTTTACATCTACAGTACTGTGTTCTTAGTGCAAATTCCCCATGGGTTCTGTTTATTGCAGGTGTTCCTAATGTTCTTCCTCTCTGTCTGTGTAATTGAAGGATTCTTCCTCCTTTAGTGACTTACCCATGTCAGGAGTTGTCAGGACTTGGTTGTCTGAAATCTGTTTAGATTTAATGATTGATTTCTGCCTCCTCATTGTACAGGTGTGATCAGCGTGACCAAGATCTACAACTACTATAAGAAGTTTGGTTACAGCACCGTGGTGATGGGTGCGTCCTTTAGGAACATCGGAGAGGTCAAGGCTTTGGCTGGATGTGATCTGCTCACGATTTCCCCCGGTCTGCTGGGAGAGCTGAGTCAAGATCACAGTGTCGTGTCCTGCACTCTCACACCACAGAAAGGTAGGGACCAGCTTTTGTACCATCAGCAGGACACGATGACTTGATGATCTGAACTGTCCAGGTAGTGGAGAATACAGTGGATTATACAATATATGGACAAAACTATTGGGACTTATAAGGCATCCTGTCGTACAAACAGTAGAAAATTGGAGATCCCAGTGTTAACGTTATAATTTCTGCAGAAGTTATCCCATTTGTCCCATTATAAATTTGGAAGAGGAAGCTATTAATGTTAATTATCAGTCGGAAATGTAAAGGGAGTGTTCTACAGCATCGGCAGCTCGTTGGGTTGAGAGCTGGACTTGATAGAGCCATGATCCTTGTTTGTAAGGGTGACAGACCTTGGCTCGTTGAACGAGGAGGAAGTTGGCTTCTTATTCTCCAGGTTCTTTGCATTTTCCGGATGATGAAAAGCTTCATCTTCCAAAGTTGGGCTTCGGTCAGAGTGCCCTTATCGTGCAATATTGGCCCTGCTAGAACATCTCTCGTCCAATCAAATTGGGTCGGAACCAGCTGTGGTATAAAGTCTTGCAATCCAAGATCATGATGTTGGTGACTTGTATGCACTATATACCTAGTCCCTTTGTGGATGAGTTGCTGTGGTTCCTAAACACTTAGTTTTCAGTAAAACCACGAAGATTTGATCATGGAATATCTAGGAGGGAAGATTTCATGAACCGCCTTGTTGTAATGTGCCATCCTATTCCAGTATCTCGCTCCCTGAGCTCTGTAGAACGACCTGTTGTTTCACTTGTTTGTAATGCCAGACTGCATGGCTAAGGGCTCGACGGTTTACATATGGAAATCACACATTGAAACACAAGTTTTATTTATTTTTTGGTCTTTTTTTTTTTCATATAGCGAAAGCTTGTGATCTGGAGAAGTTGCATATGGATGAGAAGACGTTCCGCTGGCTCCACAATGAGGACCAAATGGCTGTAGAAAAGCTCTCGGACGGCATCCGTAAATTCGCTGCTGATGCAGTAAAGCTGGAGGCCATGATAAAGGTGCGATTTGCATGTTAATGAGTGCTCAGGGTTCGGTGCTATGGCGGTATTCAAAAACCAGTCAAAAGACAGCGTTTTCAGACAAGGACACTGTTATTGGCGCACAATGGTCACTAGATGGCGCCAAATACGTTGAAAGATCAACCTGCGTTCATTCAATGCCTCCGTTCAATAAACATTTCCGTGTTTATATTCGGTGTGGTCAGGCTGCTAGATTAGAGCGATTTCTCTTCCATCTTTCAGCGTAATGTTCTGAATATTTTTATTTATTTATTTATTTATTTATTTATTTATTTATTTATTTAGTTGTTTGTTTGTGGCAACCTTGTTTCAAAGGCATGCATTAGGAACACTATAAACCGGACTTGCTTCGAGTAGTGCTGGAGAAATGGGCTGTTTTAGTTCCAAGTTTGTCAATCTCCGGTTATCGCATGATGCATTTGAAACGAGGACGTTTTATTTAATGGAGGCAAGTACACCGAGTGTTGGTGAAATTGAGACAGTTTTAAAAATATCATGAATGAACTATTCCGTGACCTTTTCATCTCAACTGTCTAAGCTTAATAAATTGTATAGGCGATAATTTGTAGCTCTCAATGTCTCGGATCATAACAGCCCCATCCATGCCCTCACATCTCCTTTAATCACCTGCTAATTGCCCTGAAAGAATATTATTTTGAATATTATTCCACTAATGAATGCACACCATGGACTCTCGTTAGTCTTGCGCATTTGGTTTGCCCGAAACCATAAATGAATCTGAGTAGTGTGGTGTTATTCCTTGTTGTGTGTGTGTGTGTGTGTGTGTGTGTGTGTGAGAATACCGTCACTTATTGTAAAGTTGTCATCACAACCTCCCCTCAATACCTCCCAACCCTAGTGCTCATCTGTAGTGAAAGATTTGTGATTTTAGTTGTTCTTTCATTTATTAGTAATGGGTGTTTAAGAATCTTGTAGTGGTTTATGATGTAATTAAATGTTCCCCCCCACCAGGAGAAGATGCTGAATGAGAAAAATGGACAGTAATCGGGACAAAATATGAAGACCCTGGTTTCCTGCTTCTCTTAACTCCTGCTAGCCTCGGTGTGACTACTGGCTGAAATGGTGACTGACTGCAGACCTGCTTTTGATGCAGAACCAGATGTTCCCTAATCTTAAATTGTGACCAAAACACTGCACTAACGAAGTACCTGTGACTGTTCATGGACGAGAAGTCTCTAGGATTTCTAGAATCAGAATCATTCCTGTTAAACTATAAGATTATAAGCAAATACAGAAAGAAGTTGTATATTAATACTACTGTCTGAGGTGTGGATGGAAATGGCAGTAGCCTGAAGTGGGGTACATTTAAATAAATGCTCAGATAAGATGAGGCTTTTTTTTAAAAAGCTTGACCCAGCTCATGACCAGTTAGCAGATCCACTTCATGGTTCAGAACCATCTTAGGTTAAATACTCTGCATCCCATTTATTAAAGATATTTCTCTTAGTACTGTGTCTGTTTTGTTTTTTTGAATGAACACTGTGTGCTGTGGAACAAAGACAAAAAGGACTGTTCAGACTTGTTGTTATTATTAACTAATCCAACAGCCAGGCTCTGTTGTGGTAGGGGGTTGTGTCAGTGCCCTTGGCAAAGGGAGTACACACTTCTGTGATGGCAGCATTAATGCAGAAAAGTACATTGAGATGTTAGAGAAACATAAGCTGCCTTCAAGAAGACATCTTTTGCATTGACGTCCATGTATTTTTAGACCATGCTAAACCACATGCTGTACACATTACAAATGCATACCTGTGGAGGAGGAGGGCACAGGTACTGAACTGGCCCCAGTAGAGCTTCTGTGGAGGATTTAGAAACGTAAAATGTGAGTGACAGCCCCACACTGTTTCACACCTTAAGGTGTGTTTGCAGAAAGAATGGTAAGAAATAACACCTGAAACACTTTTTTGATTGGTATCCTTGCTGCCAAAATGCCTTTTAAGTGTTCTGAGAAGGAATGGCAACATCGCAAAGTGCTAAAGGCTTTATCCTTCCACCATTTTCTGGAATGTGTTGCAGACCTAAAATGCAGGAATAGATGTCTATTAACAAATCAAGTCAAATGACCAGACAAAACGAAATATCTCAGGTTCATGCTGTCTGCAGTTAAATATAAGTCAAAGTAAAACACACAATGTGTTTTTTTATTTCCTTTTTTTAAACTGTCCCACCTTTCTCTAATTTTTCTCATACACCTCATTCCCTGGATAAAATTTTTAAAATTTAGCTCGTTCTCTCTCTCTCTCTCTCTCTCTCTCTCTCTCTCTCTCTCTCTCTCTCTCTCTCTCTCTCTCCATATATATACATACCATTTTATGTTGATTATTTATTTATTTGTGGTTTTATTTGTCATGTTTGTTCCTCCAATAAATAAATCTAGAACTACATAAATACATTAACCATGTATTTATTTATTTACTTATTTGTCACATTTAGTCCTGCATTCATAAATAAACTAATAAATAAATCTGTTAACCATGTATTTATTTATATACCATTTTATGTTGAACATTATTTTATTTGTTTGTGCTTTTATTTATTTATCTATTTATTTTTTTTGTCATGTTTGCTCCTCCATCAATAAATAAATTTATAAATAAATAAATATATTAACCATGTATTAATTGATATATTATTTTATGTTGAAGATTGATTAATTGATGAATTAATTTATTAATCGATTAATCAATTAATTAGTCAATTAATTATTTAATTAAATTTGTGGTTCTGTTTGTTAATTTGTTTATTTATTTATTTATTTGTCATGGTTGGTCTTCCATCAGTAAATAAATAAATAAATAAATCTATAAATAAATTAGCCATGTATTTATTTATATACCATTTTACGTTGAACATTAATTAATGAATTTATTTATTTATTTGTTTGTCTGTCTGTCCTGTTTCGGTCCTCCATAAGACCACACGTTTGGTGCATGCCTTAGTTTGAATCAAAGTCAATTGAACCTGGACCGACCTCAATTGATTGTATTGAATCGACTCCATAGATTCGGAGAATTGACTCTACTGTGGGGTGAGGTTTGCAGCTTTTTTCCAAGTTCGGGGTGTGGTTTGGTTTGCAGGAGTCTACTTTCAGAGGCGCATACCTGAACTGCAGTAAAAGTGGAAGCAGCAGTTCAGTTCTCATTTATGAGCTTTGAGATTTTAAAAGGAGCCGTTTTCTTCCGACGCTTAAATCTTTCAGGAACTTCCGAAGGCGGTCAGAGTGAAGTTTTGACGGAGTTTCCGCAGCAGCAGCATCCACGTTACGGCACAGGTAATGTTTGTAGCCTCGGGCTACGAAAACGGCTTTCTTTTTGAGTTGGGAACTAACCGGCTTTTTTTTAATCTGGCAAGTTTATTTATTTATTTTATTTTTTAATAAAGTTGTCGAGGTAAACGAGCTATATTTAACGTCCGGAAATACTAAAGTTTGACAACACTTTGGTCTCCCAACAAATAAGCAGGTAGTTAGCATTAGCATGTTGGTTTATTGTTTGCTATTGTTGACAAAATAATGCCAAAATAATGTGGGACCCTTGCGGACCCTTTTGTTCTCACAGATACAACTGTGGCTCTTTTTTATAACTTTAATGCATGTCCTTAATTTATGACAACTTCTAAATTTCAGTTCAAACACACACATACTCACGAGCACTTTATTAGGTACACCTTGTTAATACCTGGTTGGCCTCGTTTTGCCTTAAGAGCGGCCTTAATTCCTCGTAGATGGAAACCTTTTTCAGAGATTTAGTTTCGTACTGAAAGATGTGAATGTTCACGAAACTAGTTTGAGATCATTTGAGATTTGTGGCACTTTCCTGCTGAAGTCATAGGGATGCACATGGTCAGCAACAATACTCAGGTAGGCTGTGGCGATCAGTTGGTAGTAAGGGGCTCAGTGTGCATAGATAATGTCCCCAACACCATTACACCACCAGCAGCAACCTAAACTATAGACACAAGGTAGGATGGGTCCCTGCTTCCATGTTGTTTATGGCAAATTCTGCTCCCCTCAAATGTTGCAGCAGAAACCGAGACTGGGCAGCGTTTTTTAGATTTGTCTATAGTCCAAATTTGGTGAGAGTGTGCTGATTGTAGCCTCGGTTGCTTGTTCTTTGCTGACAGAAGTTGCACCCGGGGTGGTCTTTTTGTGGCTATAGCCCATCTACTTCAAGGTTTGATCCGTTATGTGTTCAGAGATGCTTCCAGTTCAGAGATCCATGGTTGTAACAAGTGGTTATTTATGTTACTGTTGGTTTTCTATCAGCTCAAACCACTCTGGATTTTCTCTGGTCTTTGGCATCAACAAGGCATTTACACCCAGGGAGCTGCCACTCGCTGGATATATTCTCTTCTTCAGATCATTCTTTGGAAACACTATAGATAGCTGTGTGACAGTCCCAGTAGATCAGCAGTTTTTTGAAGTACTTGGACCAGCCCGTTCAGCACCGACAACCATACCTTGTTCAAAGTCACTTAAATTACATTTCTTCCCCATTCTGATGCTCGGTTTGAACTTCAGCAGGTCATGTCTACTTCCCTAAATGCAATGGGTTGCTGCCATATGATTCACTGATTAGATGTCTGCGTGAATGTGTACTTATCATTTTTGTGTTGACTTGTCTCCTGTGTGGTTTGGGCTGCCTTATAGTGCCATTGACTGGTAATAACTGTCATCAGAACTGAGGGGTGTCCATGCTGTGTGTGCATTTATCAGAGATCGCTCTGAGAAAGTCTGCTGTGATTTCTTTTCATGCGTCTTAATTTTAATGATGTTATCTATTTTAAACATGGGGTTGTATTTTTGAAAATTTAAACTTTGCTCTTAGTGTGTTTCACTTGCATAGTGGGTGTAGCTGGTCATGTGACAAACAGATGAAATGACCTGCAGCACTCACATGGGATACATTAATGCATAATGTCGCTTAATATTATTTGTCTAAGTTTATATTATCACAAAGTGAAAAGGGAGGTTAGAAGTGAAAAAAAACTTTTGTTTTTTCCTCCAATTTATTGTAGTTTGAAAAGTAACACCGGTCACAAGGCGGGAACCCCCTAGACAGGGAGACAATCCATCGAAGGACACCGCACACTGGAATTTGGAGTAACCCCTTAACCTAACTCTAGTCTTTGGAAGAAACCCACATGCATACAGGGAGAAAATGCGAAGTCCACAAGTGGAGTCATGGCTGGGAATGAAACTGATGATCTCTGGAGCTGTGAACTGGCACTGCTTGCCACTGGTGCCCAGCATTTGACAAGATGAATGAACAATTCTTGCCCAATTTGATCCCACAAATACCCGAAGCTCAATAACATATAATCATTCTTACATGATCCTCCTATGTACACTCCAAGTTCAGCCATTTTTTCACTGATAAGTTCTGTTTTCTTAGAATTTGTAGTTCAGAATGTACCAGTTCAGTACTCTATGCTAAAAAAACACTTAACACTAAACTAAGGTGTAGGTTGCTTGGTCTACACATCGGCTAACGTGAGTGCCTATGTGCTGCTTCTGGCCTAGTATGTGACTGTAAACTCAAAATGATCTTTTCACAATTCTAATTCTTTTGTTAGCTGCTCCAAAAAGAGAGCGAGGAAACTGAAAGTTTTTAAAGCAGTGTCTGTACAAGAAGAGGCAAGCCTGAGGCACTACTACTCATTATGACTACCAAAGTGACACATAAATGAACTTGATCTGACTTGGCCTATCCCAGTAATAATGGTGGATAAGTATTATGATTGAGAGAACTACAATTACTACACGTAGGTGTTTCTCTGTCTCTGTGATAATAACTGTGGATAATGTGAGTAGAGATAGGAGAGGTTACAATGAATTACTACTCAAATGCTGAATTCACTCAGTCTCAGTCTCTTTTAGCATTTGGAACTATAGACAATTGAGTTTCCCCAAGCTTTATGTCGAAACGCACATCACAAACGAACAGAGCTTGGGGAACAAGTGTTTGGACTCTACATACAAACTCTGAAAGTGTGTACAGGTGCTGCCTGATTTATGATGGGGTTATGTTCTGAGAAACATATCCTAAATTGAATGTATTGTAAATTGAAGAGTTTAATATAAACTATATAAAACACCTGCCCAAAACAAACCTTAAAAGAAGAGAAGAAGGGATCTACACCAGGTGCCACATCGGACACCCCAAACTAACTCGTTCCCGCTTAATAAAAGGAGAAGAACCACCCCAGTGAGTGCGTTAACATGCACTTAATAATCCAACAACTGTATAAAATAAGATTTTGTCAGTAATCAAGGAGTATACATGCACGTGAGTAATCGGATAATGACAAACCTCCGGATTTACATGCCTAAGGCAATAATCGGATTTCTACTTTGCAACCAGCCAATAATCTCACTGAAAAAGGTGATGTAAACTTCAATTTTTAATGTTAAATAATCAAATTCTTCATTTTCTTGAGTATGCATGACGTTTCAGAGTCTCCACGAAATGTTCACTGATCGTTTAGCGGATAGTGTGTTTAATTCCAGGGTTGCCAGATCCCACGGCAGAATCCCTCATCCGGGCTATGTAAATAAGCCCAAAAGAAGCGAAATCTCTCGGAATAAGCAGACCTGGCAACCATGTTTTTTCCTTGAGCTTCTTTGCGCACATGCCTTGATTGAAATCGGGTAACTTGTATACATGCCATTAGTACCGATTACTGATCTCAATCCAAGCAATTGAGGGTTAAGAACCTTGCCCAAGGACCCGGTAGTGGCAGCTAGGCAGTGCCATGATTGAACTGTCAACCTACTGCTAGTTGACTTGCTATGGAGGTCCTAATTTTTTGGTGGGGGGAGGGGGGGGGTGTAATCAGTGGGATCTCATCTTAAATGTTTAAAATTTGAAAAGTACAGTTTGTATTGTGTTCCCATTACTGGTGGATAATGGGTTCTATTGTTGCTTCTGCAGTGTGGAGATGATTCATACCGCTATAAGCTGTCTTAAAATACGGCTGCTTCTCTCAATTTGATTAGGTAGAATTGTTATGCCCTTTTTGTGGAAGTGAGAGGAGGAAACGGCAAAAGAGGAACACAAAATTGCTGCTAAGAGGCTTAATATGAAAAATTAAGATGTGAAAATGTTAATTTAACCACTATACAAAAACTTGAAGTTGGTGTACTGTGTATGGCTTCTTCACTGATGTTTGGTGACAGATGTCACAAGATGCACAGTTCAGCTACTTTAATTCAGCTTAATTTATATAGCACTTTTTGTAATGGGCGTTGTCCAAATCAGCTTTACAAAACACAACATATGGAAACTATGGCTGATAAAATATCAAAATGTATCAAATAGATTTGTATTTCTCATTAACTGCAGACTGTACCAGGAACCATGGATGTTGGTTGCCTATTCACTTTCTAGTACTTTAATCACCCCCAATTAATAGTGGCCTGGACAGGAACAGAAGGATCAATGCTCAGTTGAGGTTCTGTGAACCATTGATACGTTAAACGTTCATTGCCTTAGACATTCTAAAGTTTTGGATGAAAAGCCATACATGTCTTGGTATGGTGTTGCCTGGCCCTGGTCTAAGTTGCTGGCATCCGTTGCCTCCTTGTCCTCATTATGATGCATCTGTGAGTCCAGAGAGACTGTTCACTGCATATTGACATGAACTACAACTTTAGCTTGGCTGTTTCTATAGTACGATCCATTTTCTTTGTTTACCTCTGAGAGGCGTAATGACTGACTTGATCTGCACATGCGGGTCTGTTCAAGACCATAACCAGCTCAGGTTACGTTAAAATGTGAACAACAATTTATAAAAATGAGATTGGGCAGCAATTCAGATTTGGGCCACTTTCACCCGCAGTGTGCATGTAGTTTAGGTTACTAGGTTAGGTTTACTGCAGGAAGTGGTGCATGTGGCTCCAGATGAACCTTATTGTATTGTAGGATGGAAACCACAGATGATGTCACTCTGGTGTTTGCTCTGTTATTTGAGTCATTGTCTCTCGTACAGGTAAACCAGCCTGAACTTGGACTATTACTCACTCTCATAGTAACAGGCTTGAATGTTGTCAAGTAAAAACCTTTGGTCTTGTGGGGGAATTTTTTGAAGGGTTTTCATAGTTTCTGTTTTACCCTACAACATGGTGAGATGCTGTAAATGGAGACGTTTGCTTTTAATTCACACACAAACTCAAAGGGATGGACATGGCTGTGACACCTGGGTGATGATATCTCCATGGTGAACTAATCAGCCAGGCCAACCAGATTTTTTTCAGTTACATAGAGAACAAGTGATTCATTAAGCTGTAGGAAAAAACCTTCTAATTGGCTTTCCTACTAAACGTATTGCGCCTCATTCATGAAGGCTTCGTAAAAGATGAGCACTTAAAGTGGACCTTCACGAAAACTGTCCGCCAGATCCACGTATACCAGATTTATTAGTTGAACGTGGATATGTCAATGAATACCAATCGTTCGCAAATAAAGTATTATATAATTCTCTTGAATTAAAGTACAGTCATGTCTAACAACACTCTTTCACATGCTGCTCACATTTTATGTGGTCAGGGCCAGGTATGTATATTGTTTGTACTTAACATTTTAGAACTACGAACATTTTCATGACTGCGGCCATTTATGGAAAAGGGGTTTTACGGACCATTTTACACACGAATTTCATAAATGAGGCCCGGTTATTTTATTTGTTTTCAGCACAGAAATATTGAGCAAATGTAGAACTATTCAGACTGTCAGAGTTCTTTTCTTGGGCATTGTACCAAATGCTTTTTCTCCCTTATGCCCAAGGGTTTGCTCGACAGAAATCCAGATATCAACGTCATCAAGTGCACAGTGACGAAGAGGCGAGCCAGGGCATATAGCTGTCTCGTGTTTACACTTTGACAGAACAGCAAAACATGTGACCTGGCTTTTCAATGTGTAGGTTTCTCAGCTCTTTATAATAAATGGCGCCATATCTTTAGCTGAGTATGTGGTAGCATCGACTATTACTTTGACGCCAGGAGCCCAAATTGTATGGTCTCTTGCTTTCAAAGCTTTCAGTGATAGACTTTTGTTTAACACATGGAGCTGCATAGTGATGATGAGTGGATCTAACAGTGCTTTCAGACTTTTTGCTGAACACTCTTCATAGAGTTCGATTTAAGTAACAGTAAAAGTTTGTTTTCCCTGTAACAGCAGCCACAATGGCTCAGTGCACAAAACTCTGGACTGTCTTTTAAAACTGAAGGGGTCCCAGACTACAGATGTGCCTCCCCTTTTTGTACCAGATCCTATTCACTGACGTCTTCGCTCATCGAAGGGGTGTCGGTACTTGTTCTGTTTGCACTCATTTTTCCCAAGCTAAGATCTAGGGTGTTGGGTGTGTTCAGTGTGGAACTCTACTTCCATCTGCCTCCAGCCTACTTGCGTCATGCGAGCATACTCTGCAGCTTGTGGAGCTCCCTCAGGTGCTGCACAGGAATAATGCAGTTTGAATTTCTGTTACCTTTCAGAAGCCTTATCGCGTCTCTCTTGGTGTGCGACGTGTTTATTGCGAAAACGCATAACGTGATAACGATAAAAATAATCATGCCCTCGTATGAGCCCAAGATGTTCCATGTTTTGTCTGGTCCACTTAATTTCATTTGTTAATACACATCTTCAGACATTCATTTGTTAATAATAAGCATTCCAGGCCTGCAACATGTTTAAAAACAGCAAAAACATTCCTCACCTTCCTCAGGTTATCTTGACCGTGTCTACATAGCTAAATGTTTTGATTTTCTGCCGTGTGCCACAGCTGAAATCAGATTTAAACCAGATGTGTCCTGTGTGCATTTTCACATTCATTTTTAATTGCCTCATCATCCAGATTTAATCCTGACACTCAAGACACAGGAAGTGACCTGCTGTAAACTGTTGATATTCATGTTCTTTCACTTGGACTTCTAGAAAGTCAAACAGACCTCCTGTGCTCTGTGATTCGTTTGTATTATTACTGACAACACATTTGATCTCGTTTAGAATGGGGGAATCAAAAGAAAAGAAGGCATGTGGAACTGTTTGCTTGAAATACCTCCTGTTCACTTTCAACTTCTTGTTTTTGGTAAGTCTCTCCGCCTATTTTATTGCCCCTTAATTGTATGTGGTGGGAGGAGGGATATAATGTTCATTAGGTCCCTTAAACATCCCAAACATAAATTCCTCATTTCTTGCAGCTGGCGGGGGGCGTTGTGATGGCTGTAGGCATATGGACCCTAGTGAAAAAAAGTGACTACATTAGCCTGCTGTCGTCCAGGATCTATGGCGTGTCTGCTTACATCCTGTGCATGGCAGGGGTCACTGTGGTGGTCACCGGGATCCTCGGCTGCTGTGCCACCTTTAAAGAGAGGAGAGCACTTCTGAAAGTGGTGAGATACAAAATATTCACTCATCATGGCATAATAGCACTGATTCCTCACTGACTTAAGAAATTAAATGAATTCTGATCTCACTTTCTGAAAAGTGTAAATGCACACGCAATAAATCTTAAATCACTGTGGGGAATATTGTTACCGTAGTAACAAAAAGCAGATGGACTGTAACGAGCATAGATATGAGAAAGTGGGGCGAACAAGTATTTAGTCAGCCACTGTTTGAGCAAGTTCTTCTTCTTAGAAAGATGAGAGGTCTGTAATTTTCATCATAGGTACACTTCAACTAAAATCCAGGAAATCACATTGTAGTATTTATGAATAATTTAATTGTAAATCATGGTAGAAAATAAGTATTTGGTCAATAACAAAAGTTCAACTCAATACTTTGTAACATGGCCTTTGTTGGCAATGACAGAGGTCAAACATTTCCTGTAAGCCTTCACCAGGTTGGCACACACTGTAGCTGGTATTTTGGCCCATTCCTCCGTGCAGATCTCCTCTAGAGCAGTGATGTTTTGGGGCAACACGGACTTTCAACTCCCTCCACAAATGTTCTATGGGGCTGAGGGCTGAAGACTGGCTAGGCCACTCCAGGACTTGGAAATGCTTTTTACGGAGCCACTCCTTCGTTTACCCGAGTGGTGTGTTTGGGATCATTGTCATGGTGGAAGACCCAGCCACGTTCCATCTTCAATGCTCTCACTGATGGAAGGAGGTTTTGGCTTAAAATCTCACGATACTTGTTGTCCTGTCCCCTCTGCAGAAAAACAGCCCCAAAGCATGAGGTTTTCACCCCCATGCTTCACAGTAGGTATGGTGTTCTTGGGATGCAATTCAGCTTTCTTCCGCCAGTTGAGTTTTTACTAAAAAGTTCTATTTTGGTTTCATCTGACCACATGATATTCTCCCAGTCCTCTTCTGGATCATCCATATGCTCTCTGGCAAACTTCAGACGGGCCTGGACATGTACTGGCTTAAGCAGGGAGACACGCTTGGCACTGCAGGAATCCGATCCCCCTCAGCGTAGTGTGTTCTTGATGTTAGCCTTTGTTACTTGGTCCCAGCTTCTCCTGCAGGTCATTCATCAGGCCCTTGGTAGTTTCCGGTGGATTTTTGCTCACCGTTCTCCAGGATCATTTTTAACCCCATGGGATGAGATTCTTGCGTGGGGCCCCAGATTGAGGCGATAATCAGTGGTCCTTGTATGTCTTTTTTCCCATTTTCTTACATTTGCTCCCGACAGTTATTGATTCCCCCAGCCCTGCTTGCCTATTTGTAAGATTTCACTCTTTCAGCCATGGTGCAGTCTACATTTTCTTCCTGGGTGGGTCCCGTCGACAGCTCTTGGTCTTGGCCATGGTTTGACTTTGGAGTCCTGACTGTTTTGAGGCTGTGGACAGGTGTCTTTTATACAGATAACGAGGTTCAACAGAGTGGCCATTAATACAGGTAACGAGTGGAAGGACAGAAGAGCTTCTAAAGAAGTTTTAAAGGTCTGTGAGAGCCGAAACCTTGCTTGTTTGTGGGTGACCCAATACTTATTTTCCACCATGATTTACAATTAATTCTTTAAAAAAATTCCTACAATGTGATTTCCTGGAACTTTTGTTTCTCATTTTGGTTCTCTCATATTTTTTGAAGTTAGCTATGATGAAATTACAGACCCCTCCTCAATCTTTGGGGTCCAATTAGGAGAACTTGCAACAATCAGTGGCTGACTAAATACTTTTTTTTTTTGCCCCCCTGTCTCATTTGTGAATATATCTTTAATTGTTGTTTTTCACCTATGTGCGGGATGATATAATCAACTCTCCTTGCAAAAAAACTAATGGACGAACAGGTGGAAAAATAAAAATAACAATTAAGAATCCTGTTTGACAAGAAAAGGCTATACAGTAACAAGACTCTTACAACAGTTTTTGTTCCGCATTACTGAATGTCAATATTGCACGTTCGTAAGTTGTATAATGTGTAGCTAGGTTATGTTTTGTTAACTGATATTAAATCATCAGACTTGTTTTTGATCTTTCATTATTTAGTAGCCAGCAGAATGTCTTTTCTAAGCTAAAGGTGTTATTGTGTCCTTTTAAAAGTCATTTTTGTTATTGGATGCCCTCACATTAACAGTCACAATTACAGATCACTTGTGTCTCTGGAGATGTAACATTATACATGAAATAAGTTTAAAGTGTTTATTTTTTGATTCTGAATGTTAAAGGCTTGTAACCGTAGACTGTTTGGAAATCTTGGTTTCGAGCCAGGATGGGCTAGATTGGCAACAGTTACTGTTAGACAATTGCTGTCAGATTAGCTTTTTATTCCAGTGTCTCTAGTTTCACAGGCACAGTGCTACAAACTCAATACAGCAATATATAGCGATATTTTTGTGATTTATACTACATGAATTTACAGCTCGAAATATCTTTTTTTTTTGTTTGTTTGTTTTTTTATTTGAAGGAAGAAAATGGGGTGTAAACTATGATCTCCGCCTCCTGTATCTGTCACAGTCCAGTGTTTTGACTCAATTTGTCTGCTAAATTATCAGCATGATTTGATGTATTAAGTCTACTCAAATTGTACACCATAACTTGTATTTCAGCGGTTTTTATATTTTCAGTGAACTGTGGAATATCGCAGTATATCGCAATATGCATTGTATCGTGTTCTAATCGTGTCTTGACCCATGTATCGTAACGAAGTTCTTTCCAGTATCCACCCCTATTTGAGGACAGTGCATTTGTACTGAAGACACTGAACACATTCCATCGGTGGACTGACTACAGAAATGTTACCACAATAATTACTGAGTTCAGTCATTATCGATAGCATTATGAATCTGTATACCTGTGAAACAGTCCTGTGGCTACTCCTAACTTGAGACCGTAATCATTTTGTCTGAATTATCTGCCCAAGTCCAGTTTCGTGTTCTGTGTGGCAATGAAATTTTAATAACGTTTCAAATTATTAGCTCTCACATAGTAAGAGCATTTGTTCACATGCATTAGATATAGACTTACTTTGAAACTAGGACTTGCTTTCATACAGCTCACCCAGAGCTGATAGTAACAAGGTGTTTAAAAATAGCAGCTCCTAGTAAGTCATGTTTAGTTTAAACATTAACCCGTGTCCTCCTCATATGAGCGTTCACCATTTGCTCTCTGTGTTCGGTAAATAGAGGAGTAAGCAATGTCTTACAGCTATCCTTCACTGCAACCAAGGGTCCTTGGTGTATGTATATGTAGTGTGTTGGGCAGGTCCCGAGTAAAATGTTGCTGTTCCCCACTAAAATTACCCTGGGTAAAAAGTCAATTTTGTCCTGGATTGCTGAGCAGAACTACAGGTTCGCTACAGGAACAGCATTTCCCATGATGCCCCAGCGTCTTTCCAAAAGGTTGAGCAGCTAATGCTTTGTCAGAACCAGTTTCCTTTGGTTTTCTCTTTCTTCTCGTGCATAATTACGTATTACTTGAAGGAATCATTATTTGTGAAACAGTTGCCAAATGTAAAAATTGTATTATGTATTAAAAACAACTTAAAGCCCTTTTTCTGGCTGAAGTATTTTCACCCTGGTAAGAATTCATATCATGGAACAGCATCATACTGGTATTCACTTCAATACTGGTAGAATAACAATATTATACCACCCAGCATTTTTTAGACTGTACCTTGCCTCTTCAGTCCCAATAAAGATTTGAGCCCTATGTTGGCCTGATTCAGCAGTTATCTTGCTGTTGGTAGACTGCAAGGTGCCATATTAATTTCATTTTCTAGATACAGTCACATTGTGGTTGCGTTTTTGTTCACACGAAATGATGAGGATATTGGAATGTCTTTGTCTAGCGCCCACTTTTGGTGTGGACATTCGTGAAGGAGTGCTCAGAAATGTGCACGTCCACACAGGTAAAAATGTGAGTCTGTCACTGTGTAGGGGATTCCCACACACTCAGACAGCTGTGGGTCTTGCAGACTGCTAAGTCGGTGAAACTGTCTGCAGATAACTATACAATAACATTTATTTAGGGCTTTTGAGACGAGTCATTATTGTCAGGCGCGTACTTGCCCAGTAATTGGGCTTTGTTCTTGAAACATCTTATCCAGTGGGTGTTTGCTCTGTCTAAGAAAGATGGATTAATTGCAACTTCAAAATGCTCAATGATGTTAATGAATCATCAGAACATTTTGAGGAGCTAGAGAGTTCTGGAACTCTCCGAAACAAGAGCCTCACTTTGAATTCTTTTATACTCGTGTCCCTCCATGTGAACGTTCCCAGTTTGCCCTTTGTGCTTTGTAAACGGAGAAATAAGGAATGTCATCCAGCAATCCTTCACTAAAGTTGCAGACAGCTTTACATTCTTTACCGTCTGCAGGACAAACACACCTGTCTGAACACGTGGGGCCTCCATGAAGGTGTTTCTAGGACATTTAGAGAAGCCAAAGAGTTGTGGAGCTCTTCTAAACAAGAACCTCACAGGACAGTTTGGCAGACAATTACAGCAGTACAGTAGTGATTAAGAGATTACAGCTATGCGCTGTTTAATGTATGCATAACGCCCTGGGAAACGGGGTATTGACAGAAATGGACATTGATAAGACATTACCATAGTCACTTAATCTTTTTGTACAACTGTAATGCAAATATACCAACAGGGTTTTTTTTTTTACAAGAAAACTGCATGCAAACAATATGTAAACGTGTCAGAAATACAGCTGAAAACACAACTGATCGAGTGGGAGTTGGTCGTTTTCCCATAAGAAGTAATTTAAATGTACATTTACAGCATTTAGCAGACGCCCTTATCCAGAGCGACTTACAAGTTATACAGTTTTACAATCCAAGCAATTGTGGGTTAAGGACCATGCTCAAGGACCCAACAGTGGCAGCTTGGCAGAAGTGGGATTTGAACCCTGGACCTTTTTGGTCCATAGTCCAGTACCTTAACCGCTAGGCTACCACAGTCCCAATAATAATATGATAATAATCAGTAAGTGAAATATAAAGACATGAAATGGCCTAAGTGAGAATAAAGTGAACCTTTATAGCCACTGAGGCGAATGCAGTTTCAGCACGTCTTCTCACAAGGACAGCAGCACGACAACTGTCTGAAATTGCACCCAAAGACGGATATAATAATCTAATATGCAATGATGCTTAAGTATAATATTTTTGTCTCATTTGTTTAACTGGGTTCTCTTTATCTATCTACTTTTAGGACTTGAGAAATTCTGTTGATGCTTTAGGTCATATTTATGCAGAAATAGAGCAAATTCTAAAAGGGTTCACAAACTTTCAAGCACCACTGTACTGTATTACAAAAAGCTTATTTTATAATAGTGTTTGAAATCTCATGTAATTTAGTGAATGATGTAATAGCAAAACACTTACTCTTTGGTGAACTCCAGGTGCTAGCATCGCTGCTAAGCTAACTGTAGCGTGTGGTCTGTAGAATTAAATTCCTGTTTTGCTTTCGGTTGGCTCTTATAAACTACCCTTTTTTAGGACCCATGGAAACTTATTTGCACCAAGAACACAGTACTGTAGATGTAAAAATAATGAAAAACCCTAGAACAGTGGAGATATTTTCTGAGGACTATTGTGGATCTGAGTCACTGAATCGAGTTTGGCTTAAACGAGTCACGTGGCTTTACTCACAAGTTTAAGCAAGTGCGCTGAGGACTGAGCAAATGGTGAGAACCGAGAAATTTGTCTAGTCAAAATGCAGAGTTCCGAGGTGGTCGTACCTGTCGAGTACCTACATATAAATACTGTATGCAGTAGGATTAAACAAACAAAGGAAAAAGAATAAGGCTTGCTTTCATTTCAGGAGAGAATATCAGGTGACCAGAATGCACACTGACATTTATGTTTTGTCTTTATGGAGGTTCTTTTACACTTGGATTATTGGCTTTGATTGTGGGTTTTAGATTATACATTCGTTTTCTTGTTTGGTTGTTGTTGTTTCTTGTAGAATGATAAACTTTGAACTGTTGGTGCATTAAACTGGCATTGCATTTGCTTATCCTTAGCTTTCCTATTGTAAGACAATTCAACACAACAAAAAGAATATTCTAAAGGGTTCACAAACTTTGAAGCATCACTGTATGCATATGACCGTGACCCTGTTCTTCTTTTGGATTTTATTGCGATTGGCATAATGTATTTATGCATTATCCTGCATCGTCTATGGAAGATTGCACCACTGAGTGTTTTATTTAGGGTGCCCATGTTCGACATAAGAATTATGGGCCAAAGGAAATTCAAACAAACCGATTGATGTGAATTGTTCGCATTCCGATGCGCCACTGTACTGATGCTGTACATGCTCTTGTTCTGCTTGCATGTCACTTTAATCTTTTTTT
>JAJAGP010000619.1:0-124658 GCA_025084515.1 Ancistrus triradiatus
TGTGTCAAAAAAAGAAAGGCAGATGTGGCAGTGGACGGTGCCGCAGCAGTTTGGAGAGAAAAACAAAGTAAAAAAATAAAAAAGCGACGCATCGACTATTAAATTAGTCGTCGACGGTTTTAATAGTCGACATAATCGTGACTAGTCGACTAATCGTGGCAGCCCTAATCTCAGCCAACTAATCTTATAACTCTGCGAATTTCTACGAGCAGCTGGCCAAAGCATGTTCATCTAGTACAGTAACCTTCTCCCAAATTAGTAGCCACCAGCGTTCCTGCCATGAATGTAACCCCGAACTACCACTCACATTCAGTCAGATGGTTTTATTATTAAAGATTTATACATTTATCTCTAACTAATCACAATAACACTTTTAATCAACAGCCAACATCAATAACAGTAAAAATGAAAGATACTGAACTTCCAGAATCGAACATTGACAGATTTTAGCAGAACCATTCCTGTAATGAGTTAAAGACTGTGGTAGCTTAGAGGTTAAGCTACTGGCCTCAGGACCAGAAGGTCCAGGGTTCAAATCCTGCCAAGCTGCCACTGCTGAGTCTTTGAGCAAGACCCTTAACCCACCGTTGCTTGGAATGGAAGAGTGTATCTGTTGTATGTCACTCTGGATAAGAGTGTCTGCTATATGACAAACATAACATGAAACGATTCACAGTTTTTGTTTTTCACCAAACTCTTCCACAATGGCTTAAATTTACTGCTTTTACTTATAAACATCATAACAGCTAATGTACAGAGTCATTTTAGGTAAGTATTAACAGTAATAATTCGGTTTGATTTAACAAAAAATCTGGCCTTTAACAGATTAGTAACAATCGAAAAACTAACACTAATGATGGTCCACACAGGAAAACCACAGCCGGAGCTGCTTTACAATAAAACCTCTCCACAAAAGTTAAATAATCTGAGGCGCTCGGTTTGAGTCCAGAGGAGCCCTACCAGCCAAGTGGGGTTAATAAAGAATGATCAGTTCATATTGGTTTGGTTTGGTTGTGCTTTACATATTAAAGGACTATAGTCGGGTTTCTTATTGTGTAGTTCAAACCCCACATCTCCTCAGACAGAGGTCTTGGACTGCGGGAATGGATGTTCATTAACGAATGAAATGAACCTGATTAGAAAAAACCATGAAATATCTCGGCTCATACTGTCTGCAATGAAATAAAAGTCAAAGGAAATGTCAGGAACACTGCATTTATTTCATTTGCATTTTTCATACCATCTCAACGTTTTCTGATTTGGGGTTGTATAAATAAAATCAGAAGCAAAACTGTGGACATTTAAGGGTCCATGCTGACGGTATGGATTGTCACGTCCTGTACCTCCCGAGAGGCCTCCAAATTCCTGAATGTAGAGAGCGATTCCCTCCCATTTCTCAGAGCTTAGTCAGGATGTAGCAGGAAACCCCACCAGATCCAGCTGCAGCTCATAATGAAGCCTAAACCTCTTCAGGAGGAGCCTGATGAAGAGCAGAACGACAGCCGATACCACAGACTGATCTGGCCCAGGAACTATGTTCCACTGCAGGAGAACCAGAACCAGAGCGAGAGTGAGGAGAGAGCGAGAGAGGAGAAGAAAGCCAAAAAGAAACGGAAATATAAGAAATATAGAAAGGTAAGATAACCGGAGCCTTCATCTCTGCCTTCCAGCTAACTGTATGATGGATGTTTTAAAATTAAAGATTGTTTTATTACACACTCTCTGTTTCCTTCCTGCTGAGAGTCGCTGTACTCATACTTGTGCAAATGGCAAATACAATCTTAATTTTAATCCAAATCAACTACAAAGTTTTTATACCCATATTTATTCACAGCTGCAAAGACCGGGGTTCGAATCCCAGCATGCTATTCCAAAGCCTTCCGTTAGATCAGTGGCAGCTTGGCAGAGGTGGGATATGAACCCTGGGCCTTCTGGTCCATAGTCCAGTACCTTAACCACTACACCCATGGTTCTCAACCTGGGGTCCGGGCCCCCCTCGGGGGGGAGCATGAGGCTTTGTCTGCCCTGAGGTGCTCTGAGAATGTCAAAATATAATTTGCACATGGTGACTAAAATTTAAATAGCACACTTACTGGAAATAAATATGCATATGAAATTACTTAAAAACATATTTTCACTCAAAGAGAAAACAAAAAAGCTAGGGCTTCTGTTAATTATTGCCAATAAATATTTGCAATGACTCACTTTATTCTTTTGGTCTGTTTGGGGGCGCAGCTTTTTTTTAGATATACGTGTGTGGGCGGGGGCTCCAAGGAAAAAAGGTGGGTATATAAAGTGATAGAAATGCAGAGATCTACACTTACTAAGTGCTTTATTCTGTTCACCTTTCCTTTGATGGATTTTCTCATTAAATTAAATCTAGGTAGAAAGTATTCAGATCCCTTCATTCTGTACAAGAAAACGTTTGAGTAAGCACAGATATGTTATAAAACATCCAACAGACAGGTTGGAGTAAAGAGGCATTCATTTAGTTTTTGTGTCTCAGTTTTTCTGCATCATGCGCGTTGGCTTTGTGAGTTTTGTCTTGTTATTCTTGATGAGAAATAAATAAATAAATAATAAAGACTTTCGGACACTTCCTGTAGCTTATGTGGGAAGCTGTAAAGCAAAAATCTGTGGGTAATATATATGATAATCAAGGAAAAAATCTTTACATAAGGAGAACCTGAAGGAGAGAGTGACTGAGGTTATGTTTTGTGTGGAACTGCGGAAGTGTTGAACAATAAAGATTCATTTAGATGAAGGAATTAAAAACAGGATTCTTATCCTAGGACAGATGAGAGGTTTAAATGTGGTGATATATTTAGGATATTTAGGTTATTCCAATAGGAAGGGATGTTTCTAAGCCCCCTGCAATATCGCCATTGTTAGAGGACGGAAAGCACGTTTCATACATCCTGTTTGTGGCTGACGGGGGGGAAACTCCTCTTATTAAACACACTTATTTAGACAGAGCGTTATTATCCTGAAAAGACATTTCACAGGGTTAATGCAGATTAGTTGGATTAAATCTTTTCAAAACAGATAAGAAGTCCTGAGTCTTGGATCCTGAACGTTTGCATCTGTCATCCAAGTGACCCTTTATCCAGGTTCGATGCTTCAACTTTTTTTGTTTAAACTTGAAGCAGAACTCTAGGGTAACTTTAATACCTTATAACGGGATCGTTTTCATCGTTGTTATTTTCATGAAGCTGGATTGAGAAAGAGATGAAGACGCACTTTGTACAAAAACGACCCAAAAATAAACACTCCCCAACATTGATTTAAAACATACTTCTAAAACCACAATTTAATCTTACATTTTAAACAAAATGTGTTTTTAACTTGGTGTTCAGGCTGCATTAAAATATTCTGACTTAATTAGCCATTGAATAATACATTAACAGGAGGTAAAACACAGGTTATTGTTCTGTTAATTTACTATTTGGAGTACAAATAATCAATGACTCAGCATTAAACGCTTTCAAAAACAGGCCCCTAGTTATTCATAATTATCTTTTTAAAAATAGTCCTTTGAACTATTTTAACTTTGGTCAGCAGCTTACACCTCCAGACAGTGATTATACCTAAAATGACCCATGATTTTGTGTTGTTCTTGGTTCTGTACTGTTACAGATATTGGTTTGTTAAGGTCAGAGCAATAAAGCAGGGGTATGTTTGAGTTTTTGAAGATTATAGAATTAAAATTTTTAGTGGCCTCAATATGATCCGAAACAAGTGTGTAAAATCCATGTGTCTTATTTTTAATATAAAGCTAAAACATCCAGGAGTCAAACTGACCTTAAACATCGCCGTTGGTTAAAAAATTCATTAAAAAGGAAAGGTCCTTTATTTAGATTTAGATGTTAAACATTGAATGAGATCAAATTGGTACCAAATATAGTTGGTGGGTTAAATACATACCACATTATTAAAACAGTGTGGGGTTTTTTATGTGTTGTTTAGTTACTGCTATTAATAATCAATAAACCGATCTGTGAATATGAGCGTTAATCAGGTCAGTGTAAGGTCTGTAGAGCAGGGTTCCTGATTAACACTGCTCTATCTCCGTTTTGCAGAATGTACGGAAGGTTCTGCATTACAGCTGGAAGTGTCTGATGTTGGGACTGCAGAATTTGGCCGTGGGTTACTCCGCACCTCTCAGCGCAGTCGCCACGCTCGGTCCCGAATTCAGGACGGGGATCTGAAGCGTTCAGCGTCTCATAAACTGAACGGGTTTGGTGTTTAAGGGACTGGTTTGGGATCCTTTATTAATAAATACCTGGAAGATAAAAATGATCGATATTTTACACGGACTTTCAGTGGGGTTAGGGTCAGAACTCCACAGGATGCTCCCAGAACCAGTCCTTCACAACCTGAGCCCTGTTCTTGGCATAAACCGGTCATTAGGCAATCATCTGACCATCTTTTCCACTACGGGATACGTTCTTCGGACAGATTACCTAAGAAATTACAAGATGTTGCTCCTACTAGGATCAATTAATTTAGCTGAAACACGAATTTATTCAAAGCTCTTAAATAGTTGCTTATTGAATCCAACTTTTGGGCCAGGCAGTGTATATATTAGTTGCTGATAATTGATCAAATGAACTTCTTTCATCCTAAAACAAGTCAAGAAGTTACAGTTGTGACTTTTTAAATACAAACTCAGTAAGAGAAAGAGTAATCTGATTCCAGGTTCTGACCCGGGTCTGTCCGTTCCCTCTTCTCTTTGAGTCTCCAGAGTTCAGGGTTCTGGGTCTGTGCTAAGACCAGGAACCCAGGGGTGCCCCCATATGACAGGGCCGAACATGGACTGAGTAACGTAATGATTTAGGATGAATTGCTAAAGAATGTGTGTGAGGGTTAATACAGCACGTGATTAAGAGTGTGCATCATAGAGCAGCGCCTGCAGAGGGATTTGGAAACAGGAAGGATTTTAAAGAGGATTGTAAATAAAAGCAGGAGATGGGACACTCTCTCACTCAGCGGGTCAGGATTCATTTTGGGCTGCGTTCCAATAATCTGTCTTACACTCACTGATTTCACCTAAAACTGTTGGTTCTTTCAGTATAAAGATGTAAACATAAGGACTGATTAAATCATTTCACTCCAATGGGACATATCAAACATTTAAGGAGTTTGTCAGGTGTGTAAAGTCTTTATAGCTCTGTAGTACTTAAACACAGCGTATTAAAAATCTGATCAGAGCAACAGAAGCTGCCGCAGGTTTAAGTTCCAATAAATTCAGGCTTGTTAAATCTATAACATATAACACTAATTCTTCTGGTTTGATTAATAATTTGTCTTATTTTTATCCTGAAGTAAAATCTTAGAACTAAAGCTTTCTCTGTTGCTGCCTGGTTTTGACCCTGATCATGTTCCATACTATGTGTATTTTTATGTACTGTATCTATCAATAAGGTAATTCCATATATGGTCTGTTTCCTGTAGATGTGATCATTGTTGCCTCTGCATAATATTTATTTTTACATCCTCTGTTGTATCATACTGATTAAATGTCATTAAAGATCATTATAAGTCTGTGATTTCTGTGTGTTTACTTAATTATAGATCCTACCAGATAACAAGTAATCACCAAATCAATGATCAAATATTGGTTATTGGTTCAAGAATTGATCATTTCTTGGGAGGAAATGAAATCATGGAATTTGGAGTTTATGAATCAAAATTAAACACATTAAGAGACAATAATGGTGTAAGATAATAATAATAATAATAATAATGATAATAATAAGAACATTATTAGTATCTTTCTTATTATCATTATTATTCTTTTATATTATTATTATTATTATTATTATTATTATTATTACACTGTGCATATTTAAGTCCCTGTATATTAAAAACTAAATATTATTTTCCTTCTTTTAAGTGAATGAAGTGTTCTTTCAGCCTTAAAATATAATTATTTAACTTAATACTAACTAAGAGATTCTGTCTTCTCATTTTCAGTGGAAAATAAAATAAGTCCTTTATTTGCAAAAGGATTGTTTTCAAAAATTTATAAGTAATTTAAAAAGGTTTGGGTTTTTAATAGTGAATAAAAAAAAATCATCTTAAATTCCATTTAGTTTGCTTTAGTTCCCTAAAATTAAGATTTAAATCTCTTTTGGAGTTATATTTGTAAACATTTCTAATTCTTTCATATAATCCTTAGAGATGAAATACATATCATCAAGCTGTGCTGTTTTTTAATTGTCTTTTTCATAACACATCCAGTTAGGGTCACGGGAGGTCAGGTACTAAAATAAGTAGTGTTCATTTCTTGAGACACACACAGAGTTAAAAATTACAAAACTATGGTTAGAAATAAACAAGACGCAACAAGAAGGATGCAAAGAAAGAAAGATTAACCAGAGAGAGAATGAAGGAAGAACGGTAGAGTAACTCAATAAATAAGACAATGAGTTAATAAGGAATATTTAAAGAATACATAATGATGATATCGATATCCTTATTTACTGATATGGAGGACAATAAGATTACTGATTAATTATAACATACAAATTTATCAATAAATAGTGATTAACTTTATATCGTTATAATAGCTTGACACATGGGGGCGCCGCCGAGGCCCGTTCGCGGCTTAGACTCGGAATCGGATCGGATCGAAAAGATGCTGCAGAAAAGAGAGTGGTACAATATGGCGGGATGCCTGAAATTAAATAAGGTTTCATTTAGTCCAACGTTCGGTAGAAATGTCTTCTCCTGGTTTTATTTCTCTGTTTTATTCCTCGGCGGTTCATCAGGTAACGTGTTTTCAATGTTGTTTAGAGTGCTGGGGTTTTAGGTGGGGAATGAGAGGATGAAGAGGTTTCTAGGAGAGATCACGGTGTTCCGTATAGAGTGATTGCGCTGTAAACGTTGAACTTGATTTCAAGACTGTGTAACTTAACATTAACAGCTAGAATACGTGCTTATGTTGTCCTATTTTCTAGTTGAAGCAAGGGACGTATTTAACTATCCGAAACATTTTAGAACGATTCACACAAAAATAGCGTTTTAATTAAATAAATAACTGATTAAACACAGCTGTACGGAAACCGGGTGTCGAACAGCTTCAGCTCATTTTGGTTTGAAGTTCTTACTTATCTAACTAAAAAATTAAAAAGCTAAGATACAGCAAGTGCTTAGTCATTGTTTTCCTAGTTTAAACTATGGATTGTTTTAAGTATGAAACGTATTAGAAAGATTTCCACAAACATATGATTTAATATAAAATGTGTGCGTTCTTTCCTGTCTCTGTCAGAGCGTACAGAATTAACGTCTCTGTCAGGAAAAGTGAAATAAAAAACATCCTAAAATAAAAATACCGAATAATAAAAAAGAGCATCAATCCTTTAGAGTTGTACTGCATGTATTTCATTGAAAATCATTTCAAATCATTTAATTAAACCAGATGAATGATCTGGACTCCACTGTGGCCTGGATGAGTTACTAAAACACTCCTCCATCCATGGTTTGCAGACCCCACCAGAGCAAACAAGGCTAGGGCTATGGAAACCAAAAGTCCAATAAGCGTGCTCAAAATACACAAAAACTGCACCGTAGTACAATGTGAAGAGAGTGTGGTCCTACTTAAATGTTTAATAATAATAACAAAGTCCTTTTTTCCTTTTAACTTTTTATAGATTGACAAAATCTAAAAATGCAGAATATTGGAAAGATAGAGGATCAGGGAAGCCCAAAAGGAACGACACATTGAAAACAAACCCCCAAAAACCCACGCCTGCAACTTAACAATAATTTATAACGCCTTTTACAGAAAGCTTTTATTGGTCAAAAAAAATAGCATAAATTATAGCTTTGTTCCTTTTTATCTTTTGATTCCTTTATAGTTTTTGTTTTTTCATTTTTACAATTTTTGCCTCACTTTCCAAGATGTTAACATTTAGCTAAAAATCAAACATAACCTTATTAAATATATTTTTTAAGTAATTTTATATATATATGTTTTTTTTGTATGTTTTTTTTGTACAGATTTTGTGTACACATTCAAATTTTTTGTTAAATAAATGTAACATTTTTTTATTAAAATCGAGCTCCGAACAGACAGGCCTTGCGCACCCCTGGTGATGTTGGCGCCCTCCAGAGTGGGGTCATGACCCCAATTTGGAACCAGGTCTTAAATTCCCCTGCCTCTGCTTGTGGGACCGGAAGCGTTTGAATTGACTGTTTGTGAACGTCATTATTATTATTATTATTATTTTATTTTTTTTATTGTTACCTTTAATATTTATGATATTATTATTTGTCACTTATTATTATAAATTTTTGTTACTGATATTACTACTAACTATTACTACTGTTTTTTGTTATTGATGTTATTATAATAATACATTTATTATTAAATCATTACTGTCAAAAATACTATAACTATAAATTATTATTAGGGCGTGCGCCCCGACACTGAACACTGACCGTTCAGACCTATTGACGCCCGCTCGGCTTATAAGAAGCGCCCCAAAGTGCCGACCGTTCGGTGCACTATCTTCTTCCCCTACGCATCTAGCACTACACACCTCGCGGTCCGCTATGGATAACCGGTACGACAAGGTCCTGGGGTGCGGGGGGGGTTAAGAGGGCTAATCCGAATAGAGTAGGAGGCTCGAGGTGACCCTGCAAGGGCTTAGATGGAAGGGAAAGCGATATACCGCAACTAACCACCTCCTCGGCCCTGGGCGTCCTCTGCGTCGCTGTCTGCAAGCGATTCTGTTCCCCGAGCTTCTGCGCAGCCTCCGTGGGTCGTAGCTCTCCCGTGGCTTATCCCCTCCAGTTCTCCGCGGCGCGTTGGGGCTCCGTCTCCTCCGCTTCGCCATTCATCTGTTCCTTGTTTCCCGGAGCTTAGCGTCGGAGGGACCATCCCGGTCTCTATTTCACTATCCGTGGGCAGCCAACGGTCTGCGCACCCGACACGTCAACCGCAACGCATAGGAGGCCATGTGTGCTAATATTTCTGAGGCACTTCGGCCCTCCTCTTCCCCAGCCGGGGCAGGGTTCCTCTTTGTCACCAAAAAGGACGGTTCCCTCCGGGGTCTCAACGGCATCACGATCAAGGACTGTTACCCCCTGCCCCGCATGACAACGACATTTGAGACACTTCAAGGGGCCAGCTTTTTCACCAGGCTGGATCTCCATAGTGCATACAACCTTGTTCGCATCCAGCAGGGGGACGAGTGGAAGATGGCCTTCTTGACACCTACAGGGCACTCAGCCCTGGGCATGTCCCCGTTTGATGTGCCAGTTTGGGTTTCCGTCCCGCCCCCCCCCTCTTCCCGACCAGGAGAATGGAGGTTGGGGTCACTTTTGCGAGAACCTTGTCAGGGCTCGGACCATCCTCTTGGAGAATGGGGAGAACCATGCGACCATAAAACAGACCAGTGCCCTCTATCGTATTTGCAGCGGGTTCTGGCCTTTCCACCCGGTACCTTCCTCTTTAGGGACTCTTTTGGGAGCTGGCCCCAACCAAGTGGGGCATTCACGGTAGTCCAGGAAGAATCAACCTGTCACTTACCGGCTGGAAGCTGCCCTCGCTATCGAATGTCCACCCGCCATTCCACACGCTCAGCTCAAACCCTTCCTCTGTCCAGTACAGTGCCCCGCCAGCAACCACATGCCCCATGTGCGTCATCAGGGGTCTCCACCGTAACACAGTGCCGCCGCTGCTGGACTAGCACCGCGTGCAGGGGAGCAAAACCCATATCTATGGATTGGGAAGGGTTATGGCCCAAAGGAACGCATCTGAATGCCCCGTCCGGCACATTTTGGATCGGGAACTCGTTCTGGAGGAACCGGGCTGCAGGCATGGGGACATCTAGAGCCGCCCCTGGGGCGTTTGCCCCCGATCCATGAGATCCTCAGTTTGAGGCTCACCTCCGGTCACCTAGCGAGGTGGAATCGTTCTCATTTTCACGTTATCCCGTTTGCTCGTCTAAGCTTGATTAACCTAATTTATGTATTTAACCAACACTATTCGGTCAGGCCATCCTGCGCTTGGGTCCCATCTCCCTCCACACACCCGGCTCGCCAGGCGATCCCTAAAGGTTATAGCTTTTTTTCCTTTATCTTGGATTCCTTTTATAGTTTATTTTGGCTTTAAGCGGTGCTTATATATATTTAAATATTTATATATATATATATATATATATATATATATATATATATATATTGTCTGTCTGTCTGTCTGTCTGTCTGTCTGTCTGTCTGCCTGTAGCTACTCGTTATATTACAGATATAACTGATGGACAGCAGAGGGAGTTCCGCTCTGCTCAGCACTTCTGTTACCATAATCCCGTCTCTGTACCTGGCTGGAGGGAATCATGGACCAGGATCCAGGTGAGACATTTACCTGTATGACATCACTCTCATCTTTATGTAGCGGTGCTTAAAAGTTTGTGAACCCTTTAGAATGTTGTGCCTTCCTGCATAAATCGGAGGTAAAAATCACTGAACGGTTTGTGATCTTGGGTTGGGACCCTCTGAGCCCCTCTGCCCCACTCCTGTGGTGGTTAGGTGCGGGTTTGGAGTCCGGGGCAGCTGAAGGTGACAGTGGTGAGGGATGAGGAGGAGCTGGAGGAGCTGGAGCAGTTCAGTCTGTGGTCCATGGTGCAGCACTGGGTCCATGAGCAGACCAACGAGACGTCCATCAGTGTCGGCCTGTTCCAGACCAAGACATGCTTCAGCATCGACCCTTCAGACCCCCAAACGGGGTATACGGTCAAAGCCAGTCGAAGTGGGTGTGGTCAGGGATGTGTCCTGTTCGCTTAGGGTGTGGTTTATGCTGCAAGTAAGCGACAGTGTGTTTTATGTTCTAACAGAATTCGATATCTCCATGTTCCTGGTGTTTGTTGCCGGACTTCTGCTGTTCTTCTTGGCCGACACACTCAGCAGGTAAAAGAATGACGCCCCTATAGGCTCAGACTGACTCTGAGGTCTAACACTCCTAACCATCTGCTCTCTCTCTCTCTCTCTCTCTCTCTCTCTCAAGGAGCCAGGTGTTTTATTACTCAGCAGGAATGAGCACGGGGATGATCGCCTCCCTCATCATCCTCATCTTCATCCTCGGACGCTTTCTGCCCAAGGTGAAAGTCGAACCATGTCCAGGTGACTGCAGGTGTGTCCAGGTGATGTGATGTTATGTTATAACGAGGCTCTGTGTGTGTGTGTGTGTGTGTTACAGAAAAGTCCGTTCTACATGCTGCTGGTCGGGGGATGGTCCTTCTCCCTCTACATCATCCAGCTGGTCTTTAAGAACCTGCAGCTCATCCTCAAAGAGCACTGGCACCTGGCCATGGGTAACCCTGTACCTCCCCAAAATACACACACACACACACACAGAGTTAAAAATCTGACTCCTCTGTTAATATCCACACCATTCATTCTTTCTGTGTGCGTGCGTGTGTGTGCGTGCGTGTGTGTGCGTGCGTGTGTGTTTCACAGGTTACGTTGCCCTCATAGGTTTCGTTAGTTTTGCAGTGTGTTATCATCACGGCCCCCTGGTGGAGGAGCGCAGCATTAACATCCTATGCTGGACGCTGCAGATTTTCGGGATGCTGCTGATCTACGCCAGCGTTCAGGTCCAGCAGGTGGCGCTGTCCATCATGGTGGCTGCTTTCTGCACCAAGAACCTGGAGTACCCGGTTACGCTGGGGATTATGGTCTATAAGTGAGTCCTCTGATCTCACTTCATGTTATGTTTTTAATCGGTATTATTATCGGTGTGACACTGCTCTGGTCACTGCACGTGGTTTTTATCGGTATTATTATCGGTATTATGTAGGAGGTTAAGGAAGAAGTTGTGCTGGAGGCCGGAGCCCCGGCGGTTTCTGACAGAGGAGGAATATCAGAAACAGGCTGAGGTGGAAACTCAGAAAGCTCTGGAGGAACTGAGGAAGCAGTGCAGCAGCCCCGAATTCAACACCTGGAAAACCGTGTCCAGATTGCAGTCTCCTAAAAGGTCTCTCTCTCTCTCTCACACACACACACACACACTCTTACACTAATGATTATAAAGGCAGACTGCATGAATGTCATAGGTGCTTGATTTTATACACACGTGGCATTCAGTGATAAAGAGGTGTCCTAATACTTTGTCCTTATGGTTACATGTGAAACAGCGCCACCTCTGGTGCAGAACCTCCAGCTTTAACAAACAACGAGCTAAAAATGAAAGCTAGATTATGGACTGAGAAGCGCTGTCTATTTGCCTCGGAATCGGAAATTGAAATCACATCGGAACGTCCTGTGTGTTTTAAACAGAAAATCAGAATGAATTCAGATTTTAAATTGTTTGATTTTAAAGTTGCAAAACTGAAGGATGAGAAGCATTTTTAAATCAGTGTTATTTCCTACATCCACCGGAGGGCGCTCCAGCGTTTAAAACATCAAGTATTCAAGCATTATCAAATGAGTTGTAAGTTTTTGGTGACGTCCTGCCCCACCCCACTCTCAGGTTTGCTGATTTCATCGAGGGCTCTCCTCACCTGATGCCCAACGAGGTGTCGGTCCACGCTCAGGAGTACGACCTGGGTGGCTCGTTCTTTGAGGACGACCTGTTCGGCACAGACGAGGAAGAGCAGGAGGAACAGGAGGGGTGGGAGACTGATGATGAGAAACCGCAGGTCTCACGGTGGAATCACGCTCCGAAAAGGAGCTGAGGACCAACATGCCAGCTGTTATACCCTCACCGACTGGGGCGGGCACACGGCGTGACACAGAGACTGGGCACTGATGCTCTGGGCACTGACATTCTTCAGTATTTCATTTTGGGAGGACTAATTTAAGGACCCCGTGTACACTGGGCTCTTTCATTACACACCTTTATAGATTGTTTATAATCCATAATCCATATTATTTTTGTATGCTATAATAAGGTGTGTGAGGGCAGCGGGTGCAAACGGGGTCACAACCCAAGCTCTCTTCTTTTAATCAGAGGTCTTTCGTTTTATTCTTCCCTTGCAGTGTTTTTTTTTTTTCTTACCTCTCGGTTCTCTTGTGGGTTCACTGTGTTCAGATGTGTGACCATGGATAGATGATTTTTATGAATAAAAATGTAAAAAATGTGAAATAGTGTGTACAGCTGTTTTTCCTATCTTGAGCACTAGGTGGCAGCACAAACCCCTGTACAAGCTTGATATGGGTACAAAAGCAGCATCCAGGAAAGCCTGAGTCTCTGCGGAGTAAAGATGATCAGAGGATCTCCAGTTTATCACCAAATGTTTTAAACAATGTTCCTCAGAGAAAGACTGGAAGGGATTAAAGCCAAAACTGCAGGGGGGTGATATCCGCTCCCTCAGACGGCACTGCATCAAGAACCATCATCCATGATAGCTGATAGAACCACATGGGCAAGGGATTCCTTTATCAAACCTTTATCAAATTACATTCACAAATACAGATACCACTTAAAACGTTTCTGTGCTAAAAAGGAGCCTTATGTTATAGCCATGTCCAGAAGGGGCGTCGGCTTCTCTGGGCTCGGAGGATCTGGGATGGACCATCATACAGTGGGGACGGGGATTGTGCTCAGACCCATCAGTATCACAGATCTTTCTTTGGAAGGAATGGACGCCGTGCTCTGGACCAAAGACAGAAAGAAAGAAAGGAACAAAATAAGACCTGAAACACTAAATCACTTTTTATCCTCGGTGCTATAGTGGGTTTTAAGTGTCGGGAGAAGGAACAGCGATGTTACAAAGTGCTAAATGCTTTGGTGTAACAACATTTTTTGGAACGTGTAGCAGGCCTGACATGCAGGAACAGATGTTTATTAACCAGAAAAAAACATGAAATATCTCAGGCTCAAACTGCCTGCAATGAAAGGAAGATTGTATTTTCCATAGTGTCCCAACTATTTCTGATTTGGGGTTTTCTAGAAAGCTGTGTTACTGTAGGAGCTGCTCAGGACCCACTGGGGACAGAAACCACAGAAAGCCTGGGTGCTGATCGTCTTCATTTCAAACGGTTTTGTGGTGTTCTCCAAATGTTACAACACAAAATGTTCATGTTTAAACTCGGTTTAGTGCGTGCACGTGTGTGTGTGTGCGCGTGTACACTTGTGTGTATGTGTGCGTGGGTGCGTGCCACACATCAGCAGATCCTGTGCGATCCGTCGTGCCGCCTTTCCTCCTGAATGTTGCAATAAACCTGCCGCCGTTTGCCCTTCGACCGCTGCCAGGGCAGGCTGGCGCTCAGTTCCTCATACTTGGCCCTCTCTCGCACCACGCTCCTATTCAAATGGTGCGGTGGTGATGACCTTCAGCGGGCCGAGCCGCTTCTTCTGGTCCAGGAACCGTGAGAAAGCAGAAGCGCCTCACACTGTCTCCTTTGTGCGGAGCCGCGTCCCCGAGCCCAGCTTTTGCTTTTGCTTTTCCTTCCTGCGGGTGATGTCAGCCACTTCCTCGTGATGCAAATCTTCCTCCAGTTCCTGTCAGTCGGGGTCCTGTCCCGGCCCGTCGGCATGTAGTTCCCTGATAAGCACCTGGGTCACGTATGCAAATGCATTCAGGCAGGCAGGAGGGAACTGGATCTCCTCTCAGCCTCCCACCCGGGCCCGGAGACGGGACATTCCTACAGGCAGAGGCTCTATGTAAAGCGCCTGGATTTCCCCAGGGACGAACAGGTGAGTCTACACAGGTAATCCAGGTGTGTATTCCCCAGGAATGAGTAACAGAGCCAGGTTTAGTCCTGCTGTGTGACAACTTCCTGTTTAATCATGAGGTTTCCTCTGCAGCTCAGCACTGAGGATTTCCCTCTCTACCACAGCAGGAGGACTCTGCACTCAACCCCAGAGTCCAATGTACAACCCCAAACCACAAAAAGGTGGGATAGTATTGAAAATGCAATACTGACAATTACTTTTCTTTCGTTGCAGACAGTAGGAACCCGAGATATTTCATGGTTTTTTTTTCTCTGGATAAACATCCCTTCCTGCTCTTCAGGCCTGCAACCCATTCCAAAAATAAGTCACACCAAAGCAGTTAGCACTTTGTAAGGCCGCCGTTCCTTCTCCCGACAGCACCGAGTCAAGAAGTACTTTGTTCTGTACTTCTTCTAAACGTGTCTTAAGGTTTGGTCGTCGTCTCACTGTTTGTTTCTAAATCCTCCGAGCCCAGAGAAGCCGACGCCCCTTCTGGACATGGCTATAACATGAGGCTTCTTTTTAGCACAGTAACGTTTTAAGTGGTATCTGTGAATGTAACTCTGTGTTGTAGAGCTTGATAAAGGAATCCCTTGCCCATGTGGTTCTATCAGCTATTGATGAATGACGGTTGTTGATACAGTGCCGTCTGAGGGAGCGGAGATCACCCCTCCTCACCCCTGCTTTTTTGGAATGTGTAACAGGCCTGAAATGTAGGAATGGATGTTTATTAACAAATGAAATGAGATGAAATATCTCCGGTTCATACCGGCTGCAATGAAATAAAAGTCAAAGGAAATGTGCAGCATTAGAAGAAGAATAACGCAGAGGGAAAATGTATTTATCAGAATTATAATAGTGAAAATACATTTGTGTACATGTACAGAAACAAGGACCATTTAAGATGCTGCTGTAAATCCAAAGTAAAACACACCGTACACACACACCGATCGCTTTGTAGTTCTGTAGTTTCTCTCTGATGCTCAGGACCCCCCTCAGAGCGACAGATGGACTACAGTCTGTAATCACAGAACTAGAGCTAAAGCTGAACGAGTGTGGAATCCCAGAGATGGTGTATCACCAGAAACAAAAATAAATCCACATCAGCTCCCATCTTTAGATCCAGTCAGTGCCTTCCCTCCGAGGAGCAGAGCCATGTGGGTTATATTATGTCATTCATTCAGTAGCACACGGACGATCCTGCAGAAACAGAGTCAGGCATGAAGCTTCTGGCTCTAAAGCGTTACTCAGGAGCATCTGGAACAGGGCTCGAATTATTGTGAAGTGGGAATAAAGCAGCAACGAGGGCAGATTATTAACGTATGGTGGCTTATTGCTGCCACACGGAGTAAAAAATAAAGCCTTCAGCATGTCATTATTAGGAGAAATTACATCATTTATAACAAGAAAGCAGCTTGTGCAGTTTTTCCAATGGAACAATGGCTGAATTATGGAAATTTTACTTGTTTTTACATGTTATGCTTAAATCACAGGGAAATCTTCGCATCATTACGCACTACAGATGGTACTTTTGTTAACATGTGTGAAGGCTTCTTGTCATTTGTAACTAAACCCCCCCCCATACATTCATTGAGATTTATCCTATCAGTATCACTGATGGCATGACTTTGAATGTTCGTTATATGAAATCTTCTCATTTCATTTCTTTACCTTCATTGCAAAGCTCTCCTTAATTAAAACACATATTTCTTTCCTTAAAACAGCATTTTTTCTCTTCCTCCCTCGGTTTCTGTCTGATGTGTTTTCTTTACTGTATTTATTTCCTTTGTACCTTCTGTGTAAAGTGACCTTGGGTTCTTTGAATGGCACTCTACAAGTTTAACTTATTATTATTATTACTTTTATTACTGGTTTATTCATTCCTGATTTTTTGTTGGCCAGTTAGTTTTATTCAACGTAAAATGACAGGTTACAGTATTTTTAAAATGTTTACATATTAAATGCAGTTCATAAACAGACTTCCATTGACTTGGTTGTTGTTTTCTTTTGTGAGATCTGGCAACCCCGTGCTGTTCAGGATGCTCCGTTAGGAGTGACGCAGACGAACAACTGCGACTGGTTTCACAGTTCTGCACAGTGTAATGTCCTAATGAAAATATGATCCGGTGCTGCTGAGCAGGTCAGCGTGGCTTTTAGCATTTAGCTACTTCACTCGACTTCCCCGATCAAACTGCAGCAGCCTCCGCCAGGTCAGTACTTTCTCATAGCCACCACAGAATGCTCTCCTTTTACCGACACACTTCCTCATTATGATGTCATGCTGAAGGGTTTATTTTTTATTCTGTGTGGCAGCAAGACGCCCTCATATTGTTGTTCTTATTATTACAATACATTCTTTATCTCTCTCATTCGCCTACTGCAGATGCACGCTGTTTAACATCTGCGTTACGTTCAGGTCGCTGACCGGAGTCACAGTAATTTAGATTCTTGGGACAGTTTTATTTTAAACAATAATATAAAACCACAAAGCATTTAGGACAGTACTGTACAAGACAGTCATTCCTCTCTTTGGATCTTTTATAAAACTTGAATCACTTACCAAAACAAATAAACCATGGAACGATACTGTGCTGTTTGTTTTTCAAGGCTGTGATTCTCTTTTCTGTCATTCAGACGTGAATTAGACATATAGAAGACTGATTTTATTTCCTATTCTAATTCTTAGGATCCCGGAGGTTACAGAGAATGCACACTGATCATTAAACGGAGCGTACCTGGATATTAAATTCACCTATAATTAACGAGTATTAGAAGCTCCTGCTCCGTCACAACCAGTACTTAAGTTACTTTAAAAGCTAAAACCTGGTTTTAAATTGTGTGGTTATTTTAAATAGCCAAAAGTCATGTTTATGCTCTGCTCGCAGAACTCGCCCTCTCCTCCTTGAGGCAAACGTGCCCTACACACCAGGTACAGTCTGTTATGAGTAACGTTTCGATGTATTAATCTGTCCTTAAAGGTGCTGCTCCTTCACCCCTGATGGAGTAACGGCTACAGGAGTCATTCCAATACAGCATCATTAATGGGACAGCCAGTAAGTGCCAGATCCTCTGATGTTAAACCAACAAACTCAGTACTATTAGTTCATTTATTAGTGATGTTTTTTTATTTGATGTCGCCTCAGCATCAGCGGCTATTCAGGACGGGAGCGAGCTTACAGCTCATTCATACTGATCCAGTTTAGAGTGACACGGGGAGAACATGCAAACTCCACACAGACGGCGTCTGGGGTTGGGATCAAACCGAGGATCTTTGGAGCTGTGAGGCGCCCGCGCTAACCGCTCACGCCGCAATGCCACCCGATTAATACCGGTAAACTCAATGGCCCGTCCCTGTCCCGGAGGACACCGTGCCCCACATTTCAGTGCTCGACTACCCCAGGGTGTGAGGGTTAAAGTGACACACACACACACACACACACACACACACACACACAGTCGGCTGAAATTCTACAGTCTAACACTGCGAAATAAAAATGCAATGTGCTCAGCAGCTGAAATTCTGCACACATGGAGGTACAAACTGAGATTCCTTGCATTTTTGAATGGCGTGTAATAAAATTACACTATTAGTGACGACACTGAGATCCCCGTGTCAATCCTTTCCTTAGACTCCACCTATGTAGAGTTTGCATGTTCTCCCTGCCTCTGAGCCATTGCTGCTGATATGACTTTAAGTAACAAGAAAAAGCAAATAAAACTGAAGAACCGCTCCAGCCTGATCTTCATCGTTTTACTGGATGAATGCTGATGCTCTTGCTCTAAATGACAAACACTGTGCCTTTATGAAAGCCCGACGTTGTTGCTTTGTTTGTTTTCGATCCTGCTGTGCCCAAGAAAGTGTAAATCTAAAAAAGTGTGGATAGATTAAATTAAATCAGAGTGATGTCATATAATATTAGGACTGATATCTGATATCAAACTGAGGCTGAGGTTGGATCAGACCCTGCAGGTTCAGCTCTGAAAGTATCGAATCCCGCTCTTACTGCGTCTAAACTGGGAACTGTGGAACCAGTGCCTGGTCCTCTAACACTACAGGATTTAGGAAAGGACACACCGCCGGCAGTGAGCCTTCAGACTGCAGCTTCTGGGGATTAAACTAGAAGCACGTTCGTCATCTGGGGCTCTGATCTCGGGTTATCCACTACTGCTCTGGAAAAAATGGACTAACACGAATATACAAGTGAATTCTTATTCTGAACCACTTCCACTAAAACCTAAAAATAGACGATAGAATAAAGCCAAGAGAGAGAGAGGGCCTGTTCATGGAGTGTAAGAAATCAGTTCAGTCTCTCCTTCATGGTTCATCGTGGCTTATCTGGTGTTTTCTCTGGTCATTCTCGTCCCTCGTCCCCTCCGGGAGCGGATCAGTATTTATTGATGCCGAACAGACGCACCCCGTGGAACTGGGGCAGCTTGGGCAGGAGGACGCTCAGCAGCGAGCAGGTGTTGATCAGGAAGTGTGTGGCGTCGTATTTGGTGTAGAAGCTGGCCAGGATGTACCTGAGGAGAACAAAAGGACCAGAAGGGCTTCAAGAGCGGGGACTCAAACCCAGTTAGGAGGAAGAACCCTGCAGCGCTTCGTGCCTACGGGGCCCGCGGGCCGGAGGTGCCGTTAGCGCTGCTTTTAGTGGGGCTGATCATACAGTACCCCAGTGTGTTTGCATGCACTTCATCATAATCCCATCATCATCCTCACGTCTCTGCACTACTCAAGTGCTCTTATACATGTTCTATACAACATTTTTTAATCCCATAAATAATTCATTTAAAATATCATTTTATGATATACTTTATTAAATAGTTTGAATTATAGTAATAATCCATACAATTTTTCTAATTATATGAAAACATTTTAATTATTCATTAGTTCACAAAACATTTTTAATTCTATAAAAAACTTCAATCATATAAACACTTTATTAAATATGGTAATTCTATTACTACGTTACACAAACTTCACTTTATACTTTATTCAATAATGTTAGTTCTGTCCTGATGCACACTCAGTAATCCAGGAGAGAAAATCCCAGCAGTGGAACCCGTTCATACGGTTATGTCCAGATCTACTGATTCAACGTCTGGGGTATTTTTAATTACTTCTTCTAATAATATGAATACTTAATTATAATTTGAAGTATTTACTAGTTTACTAAATATTTTCACTTATTCTAAGCCATTTCAGATTATTTTTCTTTAAACTGGCATAAATATATATATATAAAATATACTATATTTATTGGTCGCTGCGGTCTATGGGTTTTCGGGGATTGTTTCTACAGTGTAGTTCCTTATTTGGTTCCTGGTCCTGTCTGTATCTCCAATATTATAAGTGGCTGTTGTTCAAAATCTAAAGTTCAGGTATAATATGCATAATTATTATTTGAACTGACTTCCTGTTTTCATGGCTTGGGTTTGTTTCGGAGCTGGGGTGCGTCTCAGCCCCTGTTTGGGAGGGTGATGGTGTGTGACTCACAGCACTATGGGTGAGATGGTGAGGAATTTTCGGGATGAGGTGAACTGTACCCCGTAGTCCATCTGCTCCCAGTGAGTGAGTAATCGAGCTTTGCCCTGATCCGGTGTCTCGAACGGCGTCCCCTTCACCGTGTGCAGGAACACGTACATGGCCTGGGAAACACCGGATACACACAGAGCCCAAGCACGCCACCATGAGGCTGGGTTTATTTGTGTTGTGTTACGTTGCGTGTGTGTGTGTGTGTGTGTGTGTGTGTGTGTGTGTGTGTGTGTGTGTAGGACGTGAGCTGACCAGATTGTGCAGGACGTTGGTTAGGGTCCAGACGATGGGAACGCTGAGGAACGGGATGCTGAGCAGGACCACGTGCAGGACCACGGTCAGCAGCAGGTAGGTCAGCCAGATGCCCCTGCTGTTCATCACCCGCGTGTTGGGGTTCACCTCGCTGTGAGCCACGCCCACATTCATTCTGACTATCTTATACCAGCAGCACAGAACAAAACAGGTCGTTAATAATCAGAAGCTCCACACCTAACGACATCCTTACCCCCTGATCAGTCAGGAGAACTCAGAGCCATGAGCGGCTTGGCTCGGCTCCCGCAGCTACAGGAATGCTGGGTGAAGGTCTGGACCTCTGGGTTATTAACTGTACTTTAAAGTTGAAGTATTACTAGCAGTAAAACCACATCTGATCCTCCTAGTGGGTGCTGTGTGCCACAGAGCTCTCCCCTGCCCCTGGTGAGGCAGAACCTCATATCCGATACCCCCAAGGTCCTTCAGGTGCCAGACCCGGGACATGACCGAGAAGGGTCTGGCCAGGACGGACAAAAAGCGCTCAGGGCTCAACAGCACCAACAGAGACAGAGGGTCTGGAACAATTTTAGAATTAGACATTTTTCAATTACAGAAATGATTCATAAAATATTTTAAATTATATGAATTGTTCTATTTTATTTTATAAAAACAAATAAAATATTATCAAAGTACTTTATACATTTTCTTAAATCATATAATCATATAATATGATTTTAATAATTACCGGCCTATTTCAAACCTTTCTTTCCTATCCAAAGTTCTTGAGCGTACCGTTGCTGGCCAGCTGCAGGAGTACCTAACATCTAATAATCTCTTTGAACCTTTCCAGTCAGGTTTCCGTCCATTTCACAGTACTGAAACAGCTCTAATTAAGGTCACTAATGATCTCCTTAGGTCTGCAGATACTGGCGCTTTAAACATCCTCTTACTGCTCGACCCAACGTTCAGCCGTTGACACAGGAGTCTTCAATTCTCCTGTTCCATGGTCTGCGCAAAGGCATAATGGTATGCCCTAGAATGGTTTACTTCCTACTCCCCCGACCAATAGGCCAAGCAGTTAATCCCCATTGGGGCTATACTAACCTCTACCTATGCTCGTGATCTCACAGGGGTCCTCAGGGATCAGTCCTTGGACACCTATGTCTTTTTCCCACATTGTATCTATTGATCCCTTACCCTTTGCCAACAAACACTACATGTGTCGTTATAATCTTGTTCTTCACTGTATTTGCAACGATGAAACACAGAGTTACCTCGCACTAAATTTTTCAACCTCACACACCCTCTCTCCACCGAGGAAACCTGTTCTCTGAACTCAAGGAATGGGTGATATTACATCACAACTTTTTCTTAGCCGTTAATAGTGCAAAATGAACTCAGTCTAATGTTGGATCCAAATCTACCATCTCAAGAAAAATCCCTCCTCTTCACTCTCAGCCATTGATGATGTAGGTATCTCTCCTTCCACCATTGGACAGCCGAAATCAATGGTTTTGTCAATCGTCTTGACTCAACTCCTCTTACATGCAACTGCTCATATCAATGTCCATGGCCAGAATTTCATTTTTCCATCTGCGCAATGATGTGCCAAAATCAGCATCATCCCCTATCTTACAGTCTTGCGATCTGCAGAATCCGTTTTTACTCCTTGCTTCATGCTTCATTCCGTCTAGATTACTGAACTCTCTTTATTTGGATAGCTCTTCTTCTATTCATAAACTTTCAGTTGGTCAGAAACGATTGACGCCGGCTCTTAAACAACACTGTGCCCATCAACACATACTACTCGTTTCTCCAGATCGCACTTGGCTCTCCTGTTCAATATCCCCCGCCTACTGTTCAAAATTATTTGCTCACCTATAAAGCGTCTTAACACCTCTGCCCTTCCTATTATTCTCTTCTAGTCCGCCCCTTTTTTTTTCTCTTGTATGATCTTCTACTCCCTATAAAAACCCCTCTCGCTCTCAGGTCGCTCGCTGGGCTACCTTACCCAATTCCCTCACATCCGCCCCCAAAGGCTGTGTGGTGATCGCACCGCCTCTATCAAGATATGCCACTAGTATCCTCGGGAACTCGCTTTCTCACTGGTCAAAACAATCAAATCACTCTCTGTATCCAAAAGCTAAACCTGAAATTTATCTCTTGCACTGTTATAAACCTTCCCCATGCTTTCACCCTGTCTGCCAGTCGCCCTGCCTCTGCTGCGTCTGTGTCAATGTTTTATCTCTGTACTTTGAATTGGTAAGCGCTCTTTGGGTTTCTTGAAGCGCTATATAAAAAACTAAAGAAGGATTATTTTATTATATATTCAACTATTTAGCATTTTTTATATACACATATTCATATTTGTAATGATTGAATACTTAATTAAAATAATTTTAATTGTGTACTGGTTTACAAAATATTTTCATTCTATTAAAAAACGTTTTGCAAAATTAATACTTTATACAAAATATAAATATACACATTGAATACAAATAAATACATACATACTTTAGAAATACATTATTATAAAGTATATTATAATAAAAATATTATAATAAAATATTTTAATTATATGAATACTGTACACAACGTTTATTTATTGTACAGTATATTGTTCTGTACACACAGTTTATTTATATATAATTCAAATTATTTTTTAAGTAGTCATATAATTAGAAATATTTAATTATATTATATATATATATATATATATATATATATATATATATATATATATAAAATATTAAATATTTCTAATTATATGACTACTTAAAAAAATAATTTGAATTATTTACTAGATTAAAAAATATTTTTCCATTTTAAAAAAACTTTTTCCAATATTAATACTTTATACAAAACATTTTTACATAACGTTTTCACAAATACTTTATCATTTTATTATACATTTTATTAAATATTTTAACTATATACTTTAAAATATTACATCAAAATTACTTTCTAATTTTATTATATACTTTATTAAATATTTTTTTTATTATTAAGACTTTTATTACGTGTTACCTTTAATTTACCAGCAATTTAGCAGGACGCCCTTATCACAGAGCGACTTACAAGTGGTACAGTCTTACAATCAAGCAATGTGATGAAGCGCCTTGCTCAAGCAACACACAGTGCAGCTGCAGAGGTCGGGATTTGCAACACGGGACTTCTGGGCTCTAGTCCGAGACCTTACTTTCGCTAGGCTACCACATGTTTATTTTTTTCTACCCCAAATATTTTAAGTACTATGATACTTAACTATGGACAGAAGGTTCCAGGGCAAAAAACCCTCTGCTAAGCTGCCACATGGTGGGTCCCTTGAGCACGGCCTTAATTCACACTGCTGGATTGTAAGATTTTTGTATCATTGAAGTTCTCTATGGATAAGGGGCGGCTGCCTAAATGCTGTATAATGCTTATGTATTATGTTTACCATTGTTTACAAATATTAAAATTCTATAAAAAACGCTGACAAATATTAGTGGCCTCTGAGCCCTCCTTCCTACAGTTTTTGGATACATAATTAAACAGTTACTTCCATTTGCAGAAAGTCGGACTTAATGTGGAAATAATAATAAAACCCAAACCTATTAAGACGAACTGATTTAATATCTAATAAACCTACACACACATTATTCTGCTATTGTTATAACCCACGTCATGTCTGATCAGTCACTCCAGGTCAGATCTGGAAAGGTTTCTATACAGATTCTATTTTATATTCTTTATTAGTAATTCATTAATATTGAAATGTTAATAACCGAAACCGGCTAGTTATGCTAACCAGCAGCCGTCTGCTAGCTAACTTATAAACAAGCTTCCGTTTGGTCATTTCCAGTCTTTCATCAAACACAAACATACCGCCGATCTACAAACTAACCAGAGACCAACTATAAATGTTAACTTAGACCTTCATTAAGAGTATAGATTTAGTAATGATAATAATTAATCTTACACACTCACTGTCACCGTAACCAGGAAATCACTGAGCTCCGTGGATCCGCCTTCGTCTAGACCTGATTGGCCAATGCTCCTGTCCATCTCCTACATTCTGCAATCCCGATTGGTTCGTATCTCCATTGCGATAAAGCCACGACCGAAAACTACGGATTTATTTAAATAATACAGACATATTATTCTTAAAAATGATTAATTCCGTAAATCCACAATAATTATGTAAGGTTTCTTTACTAAAGAATTATAACTCTGAATTGTAAAGGCTATAAAAGATTTAAATCTGTATGTTTGTACTGCATATTTAGAATCAATAAAACACTATAAAAAATGCTAAAATACAAATTTTAATTCTTAGGATGTTCTTCTTAGTAAATGCAAGAATATAAACGTTATTGTTTGCTATTTTTAAAGTAATGAAGTATTATTAATCAGTCATTATGTTGTTAAGGCATTTAAAACTGAACTTACACTTATTAAAGTTATAACTATAAGAAAAAAGTCTCTGTGCACAAACAGATTATTATTATTACTATTTTAAATGAATTTAATCCTGTATGCAGAAATGTTATGCAGAAGGCTGGGGACAAAGAAACAAAACAAGGAGCTAAAACACAGAAGAACTGTTTTCAAAATAAAAGTGATTTGGAAATGTTGAACCCAGGTGGTATATCAGATCATCTTATCAATAACAACTAATAATTGATCTGATCAGTTACAGGTTTAGGTTCCTGCTCGAGGTCATATATCATCATTACATTCATCCATAGGAAGATTCATTCGATTCCAGTATCTCCTTGTTGGTGAGTTATTTTTTTTTGTCAGTGATTGTATCATTGTTTAAATGTATCAGGAAGATTTTGGAGCTTATATGATGATTTAAACTCACACCTTTCTGATTAGTAAAAACCCCCAGTTTTACAACAGTGCACATCATGTGTGTACTGGTCCAGGCCGGCGCTGTAATGAATGACATAAGCCAGGTGATTTCACCCAGAGAGCAGATAAACACGTCCTGTCATCAGCAGTTCTGTTTCTCTTTTTTTCTCTTTTTTCATTTGCATTTCCTCAGCCTGTAGTAAAGAAAACCACAAAGAGGAAAAAGGAAGAAGCTTCTCCTCACTATCAACAGCTGTGTAATTACACCAGTGTAATGTGGGTCACCCAAAAACACACGATGATGTAATGCTCCAATGATTCAGTCCATTCAAAGGGAAAACCATTATTATTAGCAGTAGTAGTATTGTTATGATCATTATTAATATCAATAATAATAACAACAATGATAATAATGCTATTATTGACACTTACAGCATTTAGCAGACGCCCTTATCCAGAGCGGCTTACAGTTGATACAGTCTTACACTCCAAGCAGTTGTGGGTCTTGCTCAGGGACACCAACAGTGGCAGCTTGGCAGAGGTGGGATTTGAACCCTGGACCTTCTGGTCCATAGTCCAGTACCTTAACCGCTAGGCTACCACAGTCTTATTATCATTATTATTATTTTATTTTTTTGCCCTGTGTTATTATTAGTAGTAGTAGTAGCAGTACTAGTATTTTATATATTTAGTTTATTATTAGCAGTAGTTGAAGCAGTAGTTTTTATAATATTTGTTATTATTTTTATTATTAAAATTGTATTTTATTTGTTTTGTTTTATTTTATTATCCTGTGTTATCACTACCTGACACGCCTTTTTTAGTGAAGTTATGAGCCTATAATTCTTTTCAAGGTATCAGGAAGTTTTTAATCGATAATGGGAATGTTTATGGAAAGCACTCCTTCCTCCTCCTCTTCTTACAAACCAGCTTTGAGCTCAGATTGGGAAATTCGGTCCTACCGACCGTGGCCTTGTCATTTCCTTATTGGTGGTGCACCGGCTCAGGGGCCGAGTTCCTCTGTAGGAAGAGATTTCTCAGGAAACAGGGACAACAGAGCACAGGGAAAAATGCTCATGTGGAAATGGCTCTACAGCTTATTTATTGATCACATCCAGTTACACAGTAACGTCAGAGCTCACTCTGCACAAAAATCGGCCTTAATAAATAGCAATAATAAATATTATTGTAATAAATAAGTGAATAAATAATTGGATCGTGTAAAACATGAAGAGGCTTTAGGAGCTATCGCTGCTGCTGTGCTTCAGATCAGTCGAATCATCCCCTCCTGGTCTGGAGCTCGGGCTGGAGGGAGTGTAAATAACTGAAGATCCGAGCCGCGATGATGGAGAAGGAGTAGAGACGCTCCACGCTGTCCCTGCACAGACCCTCAGCCATCCAGCTGTCCATTATTAAAGGGTCGGGATCCCCAGACGGCGCCTGTGGACCAGATCAGGTCAGGTTAAGCACAGTATGGGTCAGGGCGTGGCAAAACGAGAAAAAAGAAATATGGAACGATCAATAACATCATCAGATAGATTTCATATCAAACTGTAACACATAAAGTCCTTAAACGGGGGAATTAAGATCCTCCCAGAGTCAATCTATAGCTAAGAATGAATAAATCGATCGATTTTCCCACTTTAATTAGTGTGATATATTAGTTAAAATCCAAATTAGTTCTAATCCTTCAAATCCCTTCGAATTTAGGAATGATCCCCAAACCCTGTGTCTCCCTCAGACAGCTAAGTTTAAAGCCCCATGATCAGGTCATATTGATTTGGTTGTGCTGTAAAAGCAAAAACAGACATTTTTAAAGGTTTTATGTACAGATCAAATCAAAATCTAACCCAATTTCACAGAACATGGCTTCTGACGAGACTTCGCTCTCTATTAAAGGACAATAAGAGAAGCTAAAGTACCTTCAGGATGCGGAGAAGCTGTTCCGTCAGCTGAGCCACGTTCGTAGCGTTTATCCTCCACTTGTTACAGTTGGTGTTCTGCTCCTGGAACAGCCCCGTGTCTCCGAAAATCCGGCTGTAGTTCTTCAGAGCCAGGACGACCCTGGACAGGCAGGTCTGAAACAAAGCCGACCGGGATCACTAATCAATGATCATGATGAGACAGGGTTTGATATTCTGCTCCATCCTGCGCCAGGTAATCATTGGTAGAGTTCAGTATGTTCTTACCTCTGGGTTCTCCTGAAGGCTCTCAGGGTCACACCGGTCCTCAGGTCTGATCATCAGCGGGGGGTCAGTGATAACAGCCTCCTCTTTGGGGGACTCCACCTGAGATACAGATATAAGAAAATAAGAGATTTGTTATTGTTTTTCATCTTCAATACCATGGTTTAATACCAGGGCACTAATGGAGTGTTAGTTACTGGTTTGTTTATCCTAGAAAAATGACAAAGAAAAGGTTACTAGTTTCAAATCCCTCCGTTCTTACTGATTTCCCCCTAAAATTCTGCAAAACAGTTTCTTATATGGTTCTGATATTGAATTAATCCAGGTGTTGGTCAGATTTATTACAATTTAAGCTGAAGTTTTTGCAGTATGAAAGGTTTTTTAAATATTTGTATTAACTATTAACATGTGTTTTCACAGTATAAGAGGTTTTTCTTTAATATCTACCATGAGTTTTAGCAGTGTGGGTGTTTTATTTAATATTTTTATTAATATTGAATGTGTGTTTTTGCAGTATGAGTTTTTTTTTAATATAATAGTTTTTTTTATATTAACATTTAAGATGAGTTTTCACCATGTAAGGGACGTTGTAATATGTTTATTAACATTTAACATGAGTTTTTAATACTTTATTAACTTTTAAGTATGTTAATAGTATAAATCTAGGAGGTTTTTAAATATTTATATTTATATGTAAGGTGTGTTTTCGCAGTATAAAAAGTCTTTTAAAAAAATTTTTACGTGAGTTTTCACAGTTTGTGCCATATCAGAGTTTTTTTTAATACTTTTATTTACATTTAAAGTAAGTTTTCACAGTGCAAACAGTTTTCAATATGTCATTAACATTTAAGGAGCATTTTCACAGTATGAGTTTTATCAGTTCTTGCATAGATTTTACCATATAAGAGTTTTTGTCACACTTACATTCATTTTAATGGTGAGCTTTTGCAGTATAAGTGTTTTAAAAATATTTTAATTATCTTTTTAAGATGAGTTTTCGCAGTATACGTTTTCGCACTTTTTGCCCTGTAAGAGTTTTTTTTTAAATACTTTTATTAACATTTAAGGTGCGTTTTAGTAGTAAAGCTTAATCTGTCCTTATAGATGAGTTTAAGGATATATTACTTTTATAAAGTCATGGCTTTAGTTCCAGACTAATCTGGAGAACTCTTACAGGAGCTTTGGGTTATTAGCAGACCTTTGTCCAACACCAGCAGAAGACTGAACCAAATGCTGCTGCTCAGTGTTCGGTTTGAGTGCAGCAGCAGGTTAATCAGTTAGTAGGTCTCTGCCAGATCTCTTACCTTCTCGTAGAGCTGTCTGGCCTGTTGGTTGAGTTTTAGGACCAGGCTACTGCTCGCTCCGTAGTCCAAGTCCCTCACCGCATGCAGAGGAGCCCCGAGCGCGCACACGCACATGCACGCGCACAGCGCAGCCAGCAGCACCGAGCCCATTGTAGCCATGAAGTGAAGCTGATGAACGGATGAACGGATGAACTGATGATCTGAGATGATGTGCAGTCTGTGATACACCGTCTTACTCTGCACTGCAACCCAACAACCGACCTTTAATACACTCACGATGAGTCACGTGAGGAGTTTCCCGCCCGCGCACGCAGATAGGGGTTCCACCAACGCGGGGGCGCTCGCAGATGGGAGTGCACGTACTGTCTCTCCCACACACACACACAGACACACACACACACACACACACACACACACACACACACACACACACAATAAAACATTATTTACGCAAACAATTCATCAGAAAATCTGCAAAAGTCCAGCTTTAGAGTTCTGGTTCTGTCCAAACTGAATCAAAGAATCGATTCGTTTAAATGGACTGGCTGTACTGTATGTAAAAGAATCGAATCAGTTATTCAGCTAAAGTGAATGGGTTCCACAGTCTTTTAAAAAATGTGTCTGGACTGAAATGTGTAGCTGCTAAAAGAAGCATCCTGTAATCTGTGACATGTTTTTGAGCTGGTTCTATAGCCCAATGACATAGAGATTTAAGAAAGAAGCCAAAGTCTTTAAATCATGTCTAATCATTAATAGAGGTGAGGTCATCCTGAGATCTGTCCTCCACTCTAAATCGTGGAATTTCTGTAATGAGCGCAGCTTTTGACCGGTTTATGACCCAAACATTTCCCTTTTCAATCCGGACTTAAGGTCAGTGCTTCCCGTTCAGACGGCCTACGGTTCTTAAACATTGTTCACCTCAGCTCCATTGTTGCTCTTCTGATAAAGGAAATGAGAAGTGCTGATGAATAATCGTGAATTTAATAAATATTATGTCATTTGACCTCTGAGTGCACAGGCTTTTGGACAAATCTGTTTCCTAACACGTCATTTCTGGCAACGTCATGCGTCCTCAAGATAAGCAGGTCCCTCCTGAGTCTGATTTGCATACCGATAAGAGAAATTAAACTCCATCATGCTCTGACATTTTAAATAACAATAATGGGTCTGTGCGAGCTTAGAGGGAAACAGGATTTTACACGTGACGTTTCTCAGGAACCCACAAGATGATCCTGTGTGATGGGGTTTGCTGTTTGTTTTTTTTTCTTCTTCCAGAGAACCTCGTCTCAGAAACGCTTGAAACAATTGGCTCCATCCATGAGAATTTCCATCATTGTGTTCAGATTCTTCTTTTCCTGCAGTCCTGAACTGCAGCTTTGTGTTTCCTCATTTGAAAGTTGCTCAAATATTGTGCTCTTTCATTGTGGTTTGGTGTTAAGGCTCCACAGAGGAAGTGAGACTGAATCCTAAACGCATCTCTCCAACTAATCCAGCTCCTCTTTCATTACTGCATCATTACTTATCACACTCTGTAGTGCACTTCCACTTCAGCAGCGCTCAGGTCCAGAACAGACATACAAGCCGAGCTAATACGGACTCTTAAAATTATTCATTTAACCTACACCATATGGACAAAACTATTGGGACACACCTTTTAATCACTGAATGCCACAGGGGTATAAAATCCAGCACATATTTATAAAGACCATGCAGTCCAAACATTAGTGGAATAAGGTTTTGTTCTAAACATCCGTACTGTAATAGGATGGCACCTTTCCAGCGAGTGAAATTTGTTCCCTCCTAGATATTCCACCATCAACATCAACCATGAGTGGTTCTATCTTAAAATGGAAGTGTTGAGGAATCACCAAGTGTCAGACCATGTAAAGTTACAGAGCGGGGGCACCCAGTGCTGAGGGAGGGGTAGTGTGCATAAAAGATGCCAACCAACCAACCAACCAACCAACCAACCAACTAATGCTCTGCTGCTGCACCCAATATCTGCAGAGTTCCAAACCTCCTCTGGAAAATTAACATCAGCACTTAAACCAGAGCACCGGGAGCTTCGGATGAAGCGGTGCCACTGCCACTGGACTCTTTAAAAAGAAAAAAAAGAGAGAAGGAACAAAAGCAAGAAAGAAAGAAATGATTGTTAAAGAGAAAAGAAAGAAAGGTCGAGAGAAAAAAGACAGAAGGAGTGACAGAAAGAAAGAAAGAAAGAAAGAAAGAAGGAAAGAAAGAAGAAAAAAAAAGAGAGAGAGAAAGGCTAAAAGGGAATACATTTACAGCATTTAGCAGCCACCCTTATCCAGAGCAACTTCCAACTGGTACAGTCCTACAATCCAAGCAACTGGGGATTAAGGGCCTTGCTCAAGGACCCAACAGGGGCAGCTTGGCAGAAGCAGGATTTGAACCCTGAACCTTCTAGGCCATAGGTCAATACCTTACCCGCTAGGCGACCACTGGAAAGAATGAACAAACGAAAAAACGCACAAAAAGAAAGAAAGAACAAAAGAAAAAAACAAACAAACAAACAAATGGAGGAAAGAAAGGATAAAAACAATACTGAGAAAGAAAGACAGAAAGAAAGACAGAAAGAAAGAAAGAACAAACGAGAAATATAGAAGAAGAAATATAGAATGGCTAAAGAATATACTGAGTAAGCGAGAATGAAAGGGAAATAGAAAGAAAAAAAGAAAAAGAAATTGGAAAAAAATAAAGAAAGAAGTGAAAGAAAAATAAAAAGAAAGAAAAACAATTAGAAGAAAGAAAAAAGCCTGTTCTTGTCTGTGATCACGTTCTCTAAACTTGATCACAGACATGATTCCTGATCATTCTGATACAAATCATCTTGGTTCCACCTCGTCTTTATTCCCGTTGAGTCTTAATGATCTGTTTGAGGTGCAGCAGATCCTCTGTTGCTGTAGCTGAAGTGTTTATGAAAATCCATGAGCACTAGAGTTTTAGGAAAACCCCAAGTCTTGAGCATTTGTGCCTGTCATTGCTCAGGCTGTGCCAGGAATGATTTTGTTTGTTGCAGAAACCAACCGGTCCACTGTAACCACACTGGAAGTGTTTGTTTATTCATTCAAGTGAATGGGTTTGTTGGTAACACCTCTACAGCCCAGTTAGTGTGTGTGTGTGTGTGTGTGTGTGTGTGTGTGTGTGTGTGTGTGTTCCAGCAGTATGTAAGTTTTTAAGCAAAAGTATGTTTCTCATGAAAAATTATATATAACAGTTTCCTGCTTTCTTGGCTTTTCATTCGACAGTGGAAAATCTATTCAAGACAACTCGCCTCACATAAGATGTGGAATTTAGGAGGAAAAATTAGACATAAAAACAGTAATATGACTTTACAAATGTAACTTTAAATCTATTAGCAGTATTTCTGCATTTACTTAACTGAAACATTTCTGAACTGCATCCACCACAGTATATATTTTCCTAACTATTCCCACCGTCGTACTGGTTCCCACCCCATTTTGACCCCAGTGGTTGAAACCAGAACTGCTCTGCCTCCGAGTCCTAAAACCGCCGTCCGTTGGGGGAAATTTATTTAGTTATTTCTATATTATGATATTATATTTTATGTATATTTTAAAAGTAAATAATCAATACATCTATCTATATGAATAAATTGAACCCTATGAGCTCAGTGTTACAGGTCCATTAAAAATGCTTACAGTGTTTTAATCATATGCTTTTTAAGATTTCTGATGTATTTCTTGCTCAGCCTCTAAAAAATGCTCCATGAGCAAATAGTTTTTTTTAGAGGAAACTCTATCAGATCAGAATGTTTTTTTTTTCTCTGCTGAGCTTCACTTCCTCTGATCTCAATAATAAATAAAGCTGCTAAAGGTGACAGAGCTTCCCCACAAGAGTCCTCTTATAAATACTGAAACCCTTCAATCTTTATCTCTACAGTCTCTGATGTGACTTTTCATCTCGAGGTTCCCCTGAAATCCCTCTAGAACAATCACACATGACATTAAGATCAGTGACTGAGCAAAAGTACCTTCACCTAACATCTGAAGAGCGTTCCTCTGCTCACATTTCATTTATCTAAGGCACGGATTTCACAGGACAGGTTAGGGGACTTTTATCGAATGCTTACAAACATGGATTTTATTTCGAGATTAAATACTGAACTTTATTACACAACATTAATCTAACAGTGGATTTAGTAACAGGTACAGATTCAAATGGAATCCCAGACATTTAAACCTGTGTGTCATTAAAAAAATCCCACATGAAGAAAGACAAGAAGAGGAAAGGTTGTGGGTCCAAAACCAAAAATGTCATTAGACAACACTGCAACAAGAGAAAAGAAATCTCTAGACACTAGAAACTAGAACTACATTAAAACAACAAAAAATATTCCAATACATATCCTAAAAACTCATTATGCTGCAAATAACACGTTCAGTTTCAATCCAGATCACAGAAATGTGTAAAACTACATAAAAGTAAAGTACATAAAGAAGCAAAAATTATTCACATAAAAGTTAATCAAGCTCTAACCAGTATAAATGAAATGTCTAAAAGTGTGATTAGATTTAAAACAAAGGTTACAAATATAACATATAAAATGAACAATCCTTAAAGTCCTCACACTTTTTCAAAATGGGTTTAGACTGAAAAATAAATGTTTTAAAAAGAGAAAATAAGTTATGCTTAAAATCTTCAAACATATAACAGAAACAAAAAGCTGTTTTTTCCATTAAATAAAAACGTTTGTGTTCTTGATGTCTGAAGTTAACAATAAATCCAAATTATGGTGACGCGGTATGAGCCGCTGCTTCTTGTGGTCTAACCACGCCGATTCGTATCCCGTCTCTGGTAATGGGAGGTTTGAATTCTTCTCTGTTCAGAGTTTGCCAGGTTCTAGGGTCTGGAGCTGGTGAGGTCTCTGGCCGGCAGGTTCAGTTCTAGTTGCATCTGTTCTTCAGTTTCCACCTCGCCAGAGGGTTATGAGTTCTAGAGTCTCTCAGGTCATGGGTTCTGGGTTTTTGGCACACAGACTAGGGGTGATAATAATAGTGATATATCCTACACTAGAAGGGCACACAGAATAAAAATCCATTATTTCTTCATTAGGATTTAAATTATTCTCGGTCATGTTAAGTGTGAGTGTTCACTGTTTTTTTGGGGGGTTTTTTTGTTTGTTTTTTTGATTGCGTTTTGTTTATGACCTTAAACTTTGCTGATTCAAGCTGGACTTTTATATAAGTTTATGACTTTTATCTCAGATTTATGATCTTCTTACGACTCTTGCCAGTGTAGTCGCACTCAGACACTGAAACTGAAAAGCAGCGAGGTTTTGCAGGATGAAGCAATATGATCATTGAATAATGTTAATAAAACTAATACATAAAGTATTTATCTTTACAATTTATACAGAAGGTGTAGCACAATATAACGCAGGACAACACAAGGTGTCTGCTGGTAGCCATGCACCGTCACCCAGAACCCACATTATTGAAACTGTGTCTGTTACCCGCATCTGCCCTAAACGTAAACGCTCTCAAAAAGTTACACTTTTTGCACAAAGCTTACACGCTCTCTGTCTCACTGAGACTTGGATTAGACCTGATGAATATTTAGCCTTAAATGAAGCCTCACCTCCTGGATACAGTCATGCTAGTCGCCCTCGTCCTAATGGTCGGGGGGGAGGCATAGCCACAATTTTTGACAAAGAGGTAGGTGTTATCAAGGTGATTTGATTTCAGATCTTTTAATATTTGAGCTATCTCTAATAAATAAAATCATTCTGCCTCGTTATCACACCAAGCGCACTATCACATCTGCTACTCCAGCTGCGTTTATTAAAAACCTACCAGACTTAAAATTTAATACACCTACGGAGATCACAATCATCTTGAATGTGTAAATGACCAATTAGAATGTGTGCTTTCGCTCAACCCTGGGACACGACTGCCCCTGCTAGGGTCAAACGCATTAGGGAAAAAAGGCTAGCACCATGGTATAATGACCACACCCGTACCTTAAAGCAAAAGCACAGAACACAGCATTTAGAGCGCAAGTGGAGACATAGTAAATTGGAGGTGTTTAAGATTGCTTGGAGGGACAGCATGGCAAGAGTATAAGCATGCCCTCACTAAAGCTAAAGCTGCATACTTCTCTTCAATCATAGAGAAAAATAAGAATAATCCAAGATTTCTCTTTAATACAGTCTCCAGATTAACAAAAAACCCCACAGAAAGTGACTCTCCCATTCTGTGTAATTTTAACAGTAATGATTTCATGACTTTCTTTAATGATATAAGATAGAAAAACATTAGGCATAAAACTCAATGCTCATCACACATCACCAAACTGTTCAGCAACCTTCCAGATGCAGCACTAGTGAAGACATCTGTTCAATTAGCCGTAAGTCAAGATTAGAATCTTTTACCCCAATTACTAATACTGAACTAACCGCACTGATCAGCTTGTCTAAGTCATCAACATTTTGTTAGACCCGATTCTACACGTTACTCAAACAAGTATTACCTAGTGTTATAGAGCCAGTGTTAGTTATTTTAAATTCATCCCTTACCCTTTAGGGTTTATGTGCCCAAATCCTTCAAGTCTGCCGTTATCAAACCACTGATTAAAAAAGCCAATCTTGACCCTTGTGTGATATCTAATTATAGACCAATTTCAAATCTACCGTTTCTGTCCAAAATCTTAGAAAAAGCCATCTAATCAGCAGCTCTGTAGTCACCTCCAAAGGAATGAAATTTATGAAATATTTCAGTCTGGCTTCAGGCCCCATCATAGTACTGAAACAGCATTACTTAGGGTACTAAAATGACTTTGTTAATGTCCTCAGATAAGGGATGTGTTTCCTTTTCTTGTTCTGTTAAATTTAAGTGCAGCATTTGACACTATAGATCATGAATGTTTTACTAAACAGACTACAAAATACTGTAGGTATTAAGGGATCAGCACTTTTCTGGTTTAAATCCTACTTAACTGGACCGGTACCAGTTTGTTTTCATATAAATAATCTAAGATCGAAGCTCTCAAAAGTATGAAGTATGGCGTGCCTCAGGGGTCAGTGCTTGGCCCCGCTTTTATTCTCTCTGTTACATGCTGCCACTAGGCTCAGTTATTCGTAAACATGGCATTAGTTTTCCACTGCTATGCAGATGATACACAGCTTGTACATATCAGCCAAAACTAATGACAGCCTTACAATCAACAACATCGAAGACTGTGTAAAGGAAATAAAAGATTGGATGTTATTTAATTTTCTCTCTTACTTAACTCAGATAAAACTGAGGTGCTATTAGTGGGACCCAAGGCTGTGAGAGACAGGTTTAGCTACATCTATCCTAAATCTAGATGGGTGTCCAATATTGCCCAGTCCGTCTGTAAAAAACTTAGGGGTCACATTTGATTCAGATCTCTCCTTTGATGCGCACATTAGCAGCATCACTCGAATTGCTTTCTTTCAATTACGTAATATCGCTAAACTTAGAAATATCCTCTCTTTTTAATGATGCAGAAAAACTTGTTCATGCGTTTATAACCTCAAGGTTGGATTACGGTAACGCCTTACTTACTGGATGCTCTAGTAAATCTATAAATAAACTTCAGTTAGTTCAGAAATGCAGCTGCCCGAGTGCTAACTCGAACTAGAAAATTTGATCATATCACTCCTGTTCTATCATCACTGCACTGGTTACCAGTCAAATTCCGCATTTGATTACAAAATACTTCTTATAACTTATAAAGCTCTAGCATGGCCTGGCCCCACATTATCTGAGTGAACTATTAGAGTTTTTACAATCCCAACTCGTCTACTTCGTTCGCAGGGTGCAGGACTTCTTTTAGTTCCTAGAATTACAAAAAAAGTCACAGCAGGGGGAAAGGCTTTCTCATACATGACCCCCCAAACTATGGAATAAACTTCCACTTTCGTTCGAGATTCAGACACCCTCCAAATTTTTAAGTCTAGGCTAAAGACATACTTATTTACGCAGGCTTTTGACTAGATTTAGACCAGGTTGCATGGCTTGGGTTGCTGAGGCCGGAGTCTGGAGTCATGTCTGGCCTGCCTGCCTTGTCCGCTAGCCGGGAGTGTCGAGTGGGGCGGTCTGGCTGAACTGGGCTTCGGTCCTCGTGATCTTTGACTCATGCATCTTTGCCTTAGAATAAGGGCAGAGCTGGGGGTTCATAGTCAAAGAGTTTATGGTGATCAGAGACGTTGGGTTGCTGTCTTCTGCCGCTCGTGGGGTTGCCAATGTCTCATGTGATCCCTCTTGGCTGTGTTTTCCTACCAGTTTCTCCTCTTTCTAGCTTTCTAGCCATGCTGCTATAGCTAATGCTGCCGGGGTCTCATGCTACACTTGGCATCAGTGATTGACATGGCATTAGTGATTGATTAATAAACACTGTGCTCTTAATCAATAACTAATACAATTTTCTGTTTTTCTCTCCGAGCTGTGTTCCGGCAGTTCCAGCCCCACACATGATGTTCATCTGATGGAGCTCCACTGTGCATAATTCACATTTTATTCGACCATGACTCCATGACTTTAGTTTCGCTCTTAGATTTATCATCTATGCCGCCCAAGGAGGTTGGGTCCCTTTTTGAGTCTTGGTCCTCCCAAGGTTTCTTCCTAGAACTAGGGAGTTTTTCCTTGCCACTGTCGCCCTAGGCTTGCTCAATTTGGGATTGGACTTAGTTATTAGGAGATAATCTAAACTTGTAAAGTTGCTTTGAGACAATGCTCCATTGTAAAAAGCGCTATATAAATAAATCTGACTTGACTTGACTTGAAGGTGTATATTTGCAAACATTTCTCTGCATAAGTGTTTATGGTGAGAAGTCACGGGAATCTCTACGTCAAAGCTCCCCGGATTGACTAATGTATATATTTCCTTTATGATAGTTGCAAATTAATATTGTTGCATAGGAAAACAATGAAGGTGTAATAAACTTGTGGCTTTGCTTAAACATGTAAACATGTATTGAATTGAAATGGTGAATCTGGACATGAAAGAATTGAGGAGACTTATATAGTGTTAGAATGACTTTATATACCGTATTACACACAAAATGTATATATTTATAGTATAATAAACAGTAGGATCATTCCTTTGGTAATATTAGCATTGATTACTCAAAGGTTAAGACGTTATTTATTCCTTGTTTTTAGAATAATAAATGTCTATTAATCCAATACGAATTACAAATAACGAAAGGTTTCTGATGTACAAACTGTTTAAAACCGTTTTTAAACGCAATGGTTATACTTTTTAAATCGTAGTTCTGGTTTCAAAGCCCGCTGTTTTATAAACAGAGTGGACTATTGTACATGTAAAGACCCGTATGTTCTTCCCTATGTAGGGCGCATGTGTAGGGCTACAGGCTGCATTTGGCACTGAGAAGAAACGTGTTATTGTTGTGAATTAATAGGATGCGCATGTAGCAGCGAGGCTAATCATCCCTCATCACCGCTATTCTCTGGTTTCTGAGAGCATGAACAGTAGTTTTTCAGGTTTGTATTACCTTTATAAAGTAAAGATATCGTCAACGAGTGGTTATACAGATATAAAGCGCGAAACAAGTGTGCTACGTTATGCTAATGCCAGTTGTAGAACTCGCTAGTTGTGCTAGCATGCTAACGTGCTGTGCAAACAGCGATTATGAAGAATAAGTTAGGTAACGCTGGCAAACGTGTTAGCTGTGGGAGGCAGGACAGGTCCACTTGTTCACTATCAAGTGCACGGACCTACGTCAGACTGCGTTGTGGAAAAAAGTGTGAACCCTGTATTTAATACATCCTTTTAAAACGTTTACTGAAGCCTCTGATATAGAGACGCTTTGACAGGAATTACGATTATTCATGGGTTTCATGGATTCATGGACATCTTCAGCTCGAGTCACATCTGATCTGGGTTATAAGTGACATATACTTGCATGCATTGTCGTTGCTTCACTATCACTGACCATCTCTAACATTTCTTTACACAGTTTTAAATGAATTGTCCTCCACCATGCTTCACAGCCATTATCTTGTGTTGGTGTTGGTGTTGGTGCACTGAGACTTCGCCGAGTGTCCACAATATAAGACATGGCGCCATTCGCTTGTAGATTTCTTCATACAGAGTCGCTTTAGCAAGCGTCCTTGTCTTACTCCAGCTGTTTTGACGGATATAATTTCAGAGATCATTCCGTCTCTCCTCAGCAGGTCCGTCCTCATGATGAACTTTGACGGTCTGGATCCGGCTCTGGGCGAATATCCGGCCGGCCTGCACGGGGCTCTGGAGCCGGGTCTGGACTCAGCGCTGGACTCGGACACCTTGGCGGTGCCCGAACCTGTGCACATCCTGGAGGGCATGTACTCAGAGCTGCACAGCGTGGCGGCTGAGGTGGGAGTTCCAGTCACCGCCACGCACTTCGACCTGCACGAGGAGCTGCTGTGGATCGGGAACCACCGGGTAATGAAGCAGAACACACCCAAATCCCTGGGGGAAGAGGAAGGTCCAGATGCAGAACTGCACAAGCACAGTAGGAGATCAGAGTCTGTAGTTTGAGAAACAAATCCACAGAAAACAGAGACATAACTGATTATTTAATATTTACTGTTAACAGATACGGATTTATAGATGAATTCTTTATGAGCTCCTCTCCTTTATGTTCCCTCTTGTATCGCAGGGCCACGCCAGCTCGTTTTTTGGGCCCACCATGGGGCGCTACTCGTCGTTCCAGGTTCACCTGGCTGATGATATCCGTCACATCCAGAGCATGGACACGGGAGTGCTGTTCCTCACCAAATCTAACCTCAAGTGTCTCACACGAGGTGGCTTCATCATGTTCGACTACCCGTGAGTTACACAACACTCTGTCGCACTGCCATAACACACTCACAACAACACAACTCTTTTTTCCGGGCAGCAGTAGATGAGTTCGAGCTCGGCGTATCTTCCAGACCAAACGTGATTTTATGGACGGTCAAAAAGCGACGTTATTTTGTTCGCCCTCTGTTAGATTTCTGGAACATTCACCGGCAACAAAAACTCCTTGACCAATCGGCATTGCTTCTGATGTTGGCATAGCTACAACCGAGATGCCCGAGTGTGTTCGTAGCCACACGAGATAAGAGCTAAAATGTGCCGTTCCTAATAAAAGAACCTAATGATAACAGTATAATAACAAGAAACCGGTACAGAAGCATGAGCCATATCAAAAACTGGAAACAGGTACGGAACAAAGAGCAAGAATCCGTACAGACACTAGATCAAAAACAAAACCTGGACAGAAGTAAAAAAAAAAAAAAAGTTCTCTTTTGAAACATTTCCTTCAGCACTCAGCAACAGTTAAGGAAGACAGCTCTCCACGAACATACAGGGGAGCTTTTTTCCCAAAACTTACATTTATGTAATTTAGCAGATGCCCTTATCCAGAGTGACTTACAGCTTATACAGTCTTACAGTTCAAGCAATTGTGGGTTTAAGGGTTTTGCTCAAGGACCCAACGGTGGGCAGCTTAGTAGAGAGGGGGCATTTACAGTGGTAATGAAAAGTTTGGGCACCCCTGCTAATTTTTCATGATTTTAGTTTATAAATCATTGGTTGTTCAGATCAGCAACTTGAGTTAAATATATCATATAGCAGATGAACACAGCACAGTGATATTTGAGAAGTGAAATGAAGTTTATAGGATTTACAGAAAGTGTGCAGTAATTATTCAAACAAAATTATGCAGGTGCATAAATTTGGGCACCCCAAACAGAAAAATTACATCAATATTTAGTAGATCCTCCTTTTGTGTAGAAATAAACAGCCGCTAAACGCTTCCTACAGCTCTTCCAGTCTGGATTCTGGTTGAAGGTGCTTTGGACCATTCTTCTTTAGAAACATCTCCAGTTCAGTCAGGTTTGATGGTTTCCGAGCATGGACAGCCCACATTGTCAGTAATATTTCATGTCTGGGGACTGAGATGGCCATTCCAGAACGTTTTACTGGTTCCTCTGCATGAATGCCTTAGTAGATTTTGAGCAGGGTTTGGGGTCGTTGGCCTCGGTGCAACTTTGTCACTGATTCTTGAACATTGTTCTCAAGAATCTGGAGATATTAACTGGAATCCATTGCGACCCCCTCAACTTTAACAAGATTCCTAGTAACCTGCACTGGCCACACAGTCCCCACAGCATGAGGGAACCGCCACCAAATTTTACTGTGGGTAGCAAGTGTTTTTTGTCTTGGGATGCTGTGTTCTTTTTTTCCGCTTCCTTGTTATGTCCAAATAAAACACTCAATTTTAGTTTCATCAGTACACAGCACTTTATTCCAAAATGAAGCTGGATTGTCCAAATGTGCTGTACAACACCTCAAGTGGCTCTGTTTGTGGCGTGTCTGCAGAAAAGGCTTCTTCTGCATTACTCTCCCATACAGGCCTCTCCTTGTGCAAAGTGCGCTGTATAGTTGAACGATGAACAGTGACACCATCTGCAGCAAGATGAGGTTGTAGGTCTTTGGAGGTGGTCTGTGGCTTGACTATGACTGTTCTCACCATCCTTCGCCTCTGCCTCTCTGAGATTTTTCTTGGTCTGCCACTTCAGGAGTTCCTTAACTAGAACTGTGCCTGTGGTCTTCCATTGCCTCACTATGTTCCTCACAGTGGAAACTGAGAGCTGAAATCTCTGAGAGAGCTTTTCCCTTTCCCTGAACCATGATGTTGAACAACCTTTGTTTTTCAGGCCATTTGAGAGTTGTTTTGAGGCTCCCATGTTGCCACTCTTCAGAGAAGATGCAAAGAGGAGAAAAACTTCCAATTGGCCACCTTAACCTTTTCTCATAGTTGGATTCACTTGTGTATTGTAGATCAAGGGTCAATAGGCTTACAAAACATATTTTTGGTGTTCCAATAATTAGTGCTAAAGGTATTCAAATGACAAGGGTGCCCAAACTTATGCACCTGCCTATTTGTTTGAATATTAACTGGCACACTTTCTGTAAAACCTATAAACTTAATTTCACTTCTCAAATATATCACAGTGTCATCTGCTATATGATATATTTACCTGAAATTGCTGAGCTGAACAACCAATGATTTATAAAGAAAAATCATGAAAATTATCAGGGGTGCCCAAACTTTTTCATACGACTGTAAACCCTGGACCTTCTGTTCCAGAGTCCAGTACCTTAACTGCTAGGCCACCACAGTCCCCAAAATCCGTCAGATTTAACTGTTCATAGAGATTGCTACAAACATTTACCTTTGTTTGCTGAAATCGATCGCAACTCATTTGTAAAGTCCGATTTTTACCCAAGAAAAAAAAGGATGTGATTTTTAATGTAGTTCAACCTTCACGCCGAGCCTGATGTGTTTTTTGCTTTTTTTTTTTTTCTTCTTTTTCTATTTCTTCTGATAATGAGTCGAAGATTTCTCCGTGTCATTTTTCACATCATCAACAAAAAACAACAGAAAAAAGACCTGAGTGAAGATGAGAGCAGGAAGCTTTTTTGTAGTTTGTGTGTTTCTGTGAGCATGAACAGATCAGAATGCACTTAGATAAATAACCAAACGCTTCCATCCAGTCCCTGTGAGCTTTATCTCCATCATTCTCCAACCTTTCAGTTCTATTCCACCACATCTTCTCTTTAATATCCATGTTTTTAGAGGCAGCCTGTTGCTCGTCCTATAAACTGTTGATGAGCTGTTCTGCCCGGTGACCGAGCTCTGATTGGTCAGCCTGATTTTTACACAGAAATTAGAACAGGCTCCGATTAAACGTTTTACGCAGCGTCTCGTTCCGGCTGTTTTGGACTCGGTGTGAAAAGGCCTTACGGCAGGAGATTCTAATTTACTGATTTTAGTTCTGTAAAATTTCATTGCTGCTACTTTGCATGTAGCTCAAAAAGGAATTGAGTTTTGCTGATGTAGTGTTTACCTTGCATTATTAGGAAAGCTTTTTAAAACAGTGAATTCTTGAATAATTTATTAATCTTTATCTTTATTGTTTGTTAGCAAGTTCATAAAACAGTCTCAAGTTAAATGTAAAACCTGATCACTACATAAGACTTAGATGCAGCTCTATAGTGAATCTACTGTATAAACTAGCTGTGTGTGTGTGTGTGTGTGTGTGTGTGTGTGTGTGTGTGTGTGTGTGTGTGTGTGGGATGCAGCATGGAGGAAGGTGCTGATATGCACACGGTGCTGCTGACTGATAATAACACGCTGCTGTTAGGAGGACTGCAGAGTTACGTAACTGAGCTCGACCTCAACACGGTGCAGGAGACCCAGAAGGTAACGAGTTCAGCCCAGGGGCCTCGCTCAGGGGTCCGATGGTGCCAGTGCTGGGGCTTTAACCCTCAAATTTGTATATAAACATGCCACTGAATGTGATGTGGTTTGGATTTCAGTCCAAAAAAACAGAACAGCCAAGCTACCAAACAGCATTTTAATTACGCTCCCATTCATGTTAGTTTATTAAATTATTTACAATTTTCAGTTAGTAAAACACATGCTGTTGACTGGTAACGTCATTAATCGCTATAAATAAAGGAGAACGATTTGAGGAAAACACCCGCCGTTCCATGAAGGAGGGAATTAAAGCGTGGTTTGTACATTTGCATTTCAGGAACGTTGTTTTCGCTTTTTGTTCATTGTCACCACAACACACACACCTACATCTACACCTGGGCTGTTGTGTTTATTCATAAATTCATTTATGATCATGTGATTAAAGAATGAAGTCATTAATGTAATTAGTGAGGAAACAGTAAACACAACATTAAACTGTTAAAACAAGCAGCAGGTCTGCAGAAATAAGTTCTAAGCATATAATCAAATAAAACCTGCTTACCCACAGCCTGCAGGTTAATACAGTGGGGCAAAAAATGTATTTAGCCAGCCACTGATTCTGCAAGTTCTCCGACTTAGAAAGATGAGAGAGGTCTGGAATTTTCGTTATAGCTACACTTCAACTATGAGAGACAAAATGAGAAAAAAAATCCAGGAAAACACATTGTAGGATTTTAAAAGAATTTAATTGTAAATTATGGTGGAAAACAAGTATTTGGTCAATAACAAAAGTTCAGCTCAATACTTTGTAACATAACCTTTGTTGGCAATGACAGAGGTCAAAACGTTTTCTGTAAGTCTTCAGCAGGTATTTTGGCCCATTCCTCCATGCAGATCTCCTCTAGAGCAGTGATGTTTTGGGGCAACATGGACTTTTCAACTCCCTCCACACATTTTTTCTATGGGGCTGAGGTCTGGAGACTGGCTAGGCCACTCCAGGACCTTGAAATGCTTTAACGGAGCCACTCTTTCATTGCCCGAGCGGTGTGTTTTGGGATCATTGTCATGCTGGAAGCCCCAGCCATGTTCCATCTTCAATGCTCTCACTGATGGAAATCTCACCATACATGGCCCCCTTCATTCTTCCCTACCCACGGATCAGTCGTCCTGTCCCCTCTGCAGAAAAAAAACAGCCCCAAAGCATGATGTTTCCACCCCCATGCTTCACAGTAGGTTATGGTGTTCTTGGGATGCAACTCAGCATTCTTCTTCCTCCAAACACAACCAGTTGAGTTTTTTTACCAAAAGGTTCTATTTTGGTTTCATCTGACCACATGATATTCTCCCAATCCTCTTCTGGATCATCCATATCTCTCTGGCAAACTTCAGGACGGGCCTGGACATGTACTGGCTTAAGCAGGGGGACACGCCTGGCACTGCAGGTATCTGAGTCCCTCTCGTTGTAGTGTGTTACTGATAGTAGCCTTTGTTACTACTTTGCTCCCCAGCTCTCTGCAGGTCATTCATCAGGTCCCTCCGTTGTAGTTCTGGGATTTTTGCTCACCGTTTCTTCTCATGATCATTTTGTCCCCACGGGATGAGATCTTGCGTGGAGCCCCAAATCGAAGGAGATTATCAGTGGTCTTGTAATGTCTTTATTCATTTTCTTACAGTTGCTCCCACAGCTGATTTATTCACACCAACCTGCTTGCCTATTGTAGATTCACTCTTCCCAGCCTGGTGCAGGTCTACGATTTTCTTCCTGGTGTTCTTCAACAGCTCTTTGGTCTTGGCCATGGTTGAGTTTGGAGTCTGACTGTTTGAGGCTGTGGACAGGTGTCTTTTATACAGCTAACGAGGTCAAACCGGTGCTATTAATACAGGTAACGAGTGGAGAACAGAAGGGGAGCTTCTTAAAGAAGTTGTTACAGGTCTGTGAGAGCCAAGAAAAATCTTGCTTTCTGTGGGGGTGACCAAGTACTTATTTTCTACCATGATTTAACAATTAAATTCTTAAAAAAAAATCTTTTATTGTCTCTCTTAGTTTGTTGAAGCGTACCTATGATGAAAATTACAGACCTCTCTCATCTTTCTAAGAAGGAGAACTTGCAATCAATCAGTGGCTGACTAAATACTTTTTTGCCCCACTGTATTAACGACCCAAAATCAGGTGACAAGCCTCTGAGCTGTAATAATGAGACAGCAGAGTGGCTGATGGGAACTGAGAGAGAGAGTGTGAGAGAACAATTACAGGAACTACAGTTACATACTACGAACCAAAAAAACCTCTGAATCACATGGGATCACACACACACCAAATGTAAACACATGTATTAGGGTTTGCCATGGAAACTGCCAATAACACTACAGGGCTTAACAAGGCAGGCAGGCCAGACATGACTTCCAGACTCTGGCCCCAGTGACCCCGAGCCATGCATCTCAGTCCCAAATCTAGTCAAAAAAGCCTGCGTAAATAAGTATGTCTTTAGCCTAGACTTAAAATTTTGGAGAGTGTCTGAGTCTCAAACTAAAGTGGGAAGTTTATTCCATAGCTGGGGGGTCATGTATGAGAAAGCCTTTCCCCCTGCTGTGACTTTTTTTAATTCTAGGAATTAAAAGAAGTCCTGTACCCTGCGAACAAAGTAGACGAGCTGGATTGTAAAACTCTTAGAGTTCACTCAGACAATGTGGGGCCAGGCCATGTAGAGCTTTATAAGGTATGAGAAGTATTTTGTAATCAATGAGGAATTTAACTGGTAACCAGTGTAGTGAAGATAGAACAGGAATGATCTGATCAAATTTTCTAGTTCGAGTTTAGCACTCGGGCAAGCTGCATTCTGAAACTAACTGAAGTTTTATTTATAGATTTACTGGAGCATCCATCAAGTAAGGCGTTACAGTAATCCAACTTGAGGTTATAAACGCATGAACCAGTTTCTCTGCATCATTAAAAGAGCTATGTATATTGTATATATGTATATGATATGTACAGCTGTGTGTATCATCTGTATAGCAGTGGAAACTAAATGCCATGTTTATGAATAACTGAGCCTAGTGGCAGCATGTACAGAGAGAATAAAAGCGGGCCAAGCACTGACCCCTGAGGCACGTCATGCTTCACTTTTGAGAGCTTAGACCTTAGATTAGTTATATGAACAAACTGGTACCGGTCGGTCAAGTAGGATTTTAAACCAAGAAAGTGCCAAACCCTTAATACCTACAGTATTTTCTAGTCTATCTGTTTAGTAAAACATCATGATCTATAGTGTCAAATGCTGCACTTAAATCTAACAGAAACAAGAAAAGAAACACATCCCTTATCTGAGGACATTCACAAGTCATTTAAGTACCCTAATTAATGCTGTTTCAGTCCTATGATGGGGCCTGAAGCCAGACTGAAATGTTTTCCTAAATACCTTTCCCTTTGGAATAACTGCAGAGCTGCTGATAGATGGCTTTTTCTAAGATTTGGGACAGAAACGGTAGATTTTGAAATTGGTCTATAATTAGATATCACACAAGGGGTCAAGATTGACTTTTTTTAATCAGTGTTTTGATAACGGCAGACTTGATGGATTTGGGCACATAACCAAAGGTAAGGGATGAATTTAAAAAAACTAACAGTGGCTCTATAATACAATGTATCACTTCTTTGAGTAAACGTGTAGGAATCGGGTCTAATAAACATGTTGGTGACTTAGACGAGCTGATCAGTGCGGATAGTTCAGTATTAGTAATTGGGGTAAAAAGATTCTAATTTTTGATTTACAGCTCATTAAACAGATGTCTTCACTAGTGCTGCACAATCTGGAAGGTGGCTGAATAGTTGGTGATGTGATGATGCATTGAGTTTTTTGCCTAATGTTTTTTATCATATCATTAAAGAAAGTCATGAAATCATTACTGGTTAAAATTACACAGAACGGGAGAATCAATACTCTGCCATGCTGTCCTTCCAAGCAATCTGTATACCTCTAATTTACTATGTTATGTTCTAAAGTCTGCATTATTTCAAACGAATTAACCTTGTAAATGTGATTTAGCTGTAAACCTAGCTCTTTGTCAAAAATTGTGGCCACGCCTCCCCCCCCCGACCATTAGGACGAGGGCGATGAGCATGACTGTATCCAGGAGGTGAGGCTTCATTTAAGGCCAAATATTCATCAGGTCTAATCCAAGTCTCAGTGAGACAGAGAGCGTGTAAGCGTTTATCAGTGATCGTTTCATTTACAATCACTGCTTTGTTTGTAAGTGATCTAATGATAAGTAAATCCTTGCTTTAGTAGTTTTTTTTCTTTGGGAGCTATCTGTGTTTATGCTAATGAGGTTATTTAAAACAGACTTTTGAGAGCGTTTACGTTAGGACAGATGCGGGTAAACAGACACAGTTTCAATAATGTGGGTTCTGGGTGACGGTGCATGGCTACCAGCAGACAGTTGGTTAAGCCGGTCTGTCTGCTGCCTGACCCCTGCTCTGGATAGTCAGCCCTAACCAATCGGGCCATAAGACTATGGGGCAATGTTGCAGGAGATGAGAGCAGCACCCTCCCGAGTGGGATGGACACCGTCCCATCCTAAAAGGCCAGGCTTACCCTCAAAGGCTGTCCAGTTGTCTATAAAGCCCACGTTGTTTTCAGAGCACCACTTGGACAGCCAGCAGTTCAGCGACCATAACCTGCTGTAGGCTTGGTCACCTCGCCGCATTGGGATGGGGCCAGAGCACACATTACCGCATCGGACATCGCCTTCGCCACTCTAACCACCTCTACAAAATTATCCTTAGACAAAATTAGTCTTAGGTGTGTGTGTGTGTGTGTGTGTGTGTGTGTGTGTGTTTACAGTGATATCTCAGTTCCAGTTTGTTCCAGAAGACTTGTTGAGAACCGAAAATGTCGAGTACCGAGAATGTTTCAAAACCGTTATAGTCACCTGCTATAACCAGTCACTAGTCCTTCATGTCAGGGGGAAATCCTCAAAGGACATCAAGACAAACGTGTGTGTGTGTGTGTGTGTGTGTGTGTGTGTGTGTGTGTGTGTGTTCTTTGATATACGAAGTTTCTTGTGCATTTGATTTATATTTGGAAGAGTCATATACCTCAAAGATTATGAAGTCTCAAGCCTTGATAAGTATAATCGAAAACTTAGGATTCAAGTGTCAACTTATAGTCCTGGTGTTTGGAAGTCTTGGACATGTGCACAGATTGGCAGTACGTGGTCTCTGTCTTGGAGGTTTTAATAAAGTAAAAGCTAAACAGGTAGTAAAATATTGTTCTGTATCAGCGATTATTGGAAGTCTGGATTATTGGAAGGCGTTGTTTTCTTTATCCTTGATTAAATTGATTAAATGTTTTCTAATTAATAATGTGATTAATGAAATTGTAATATTTTGGTGAGCAATGAACTGTGTATCATGTTGAATGTATTTTAACAAATTTGTTCCCTAATGAAATGATTTATTTTATATTTGGAAACAAATAAAGTATACGTGTGTGTGTGTGTGTGTGTGTGTGTGTGTGTGTGTGTGTGTTACTGTAGTTCCCAGTGGAGGTTCCGGGCGTGGCCATCATGAGGCAGTCCAATCGTTTCTTCTTCTGTGGACACACATCGGGGAAGGTGAGAGGAAACAGGAGGGGTGATGGGGGGAGGGGGGGCGGGTACAAAACCGTTCGTTTTTTTTTTTTCTGTAGTAATGCACATTTTCTTGTATAACTTTTTTTTTAATGATACAACTATAGTCCCTTATTAAAAGAAAGGACTGGAAACAATAGATTTTAAAATTGCAAACAAAATTTCCCTATTCTATCAATGCCAGTAATTCTCTGTATTTGTTTAACTTTTTTCTTTCTTTCTCTTGTTTTTATCCTGTTATTTATTACATTCTTCACTTACTTGTTTTTTTTTTTTCTTTTATATATTTATTAAAATTATTTTCTTAATTTTATTTACTGTTTTTCATTTTAAAATGCCCTTTCCATCTTTATCCTTTCAATTTTCTGGTTTTAATTTTTTCTTTCATTTGTATTATTTTCTTTGTTTTTCTTTTGTTATATGTTCATTTTTGCTCTTTCTGTATATTTTTTTTCTATTATTTATATTTGCCTTCTATCTGTTTCCTTTTAATTATGTTTCTTGTTATTTTCCGATTTTCTTTCTTTATTCATTGCTTTTCTTTTATCCCTTTTTTTTGTTTTTTGTTTTTATCTTTTACTGTTTGTTTCTATGTTGTTCTTTAATTCTATTTCATTCTTTCCTTTTTCCTTTTCTTTATCAAATAAGATAATAATGAAATGTGAAATGTCTTTGTGTTTACTGTGGACTGTGGTAGCCTAGCGGTTAAGGTACTACCACACTATGGACCAGAAGGTCCAGGGTTCAAATCCCACCTCTGCCAAGCTGCCACTGTTGGGTCCTTGAGCAAGACCCTTAACCCACAATTGCTTGGATTGTAAGACTGTATCAATTGTAAGTCGCTCTGGATAAGGGCGTCTGCTAAATGCTGTAAATGTAAATGTGTTTGACTGATTTAATCTGTTTTTTGTAGATTTGCTCTGTTCTGGAGCAGCAATCCTAAATTCATTCTATAAAATACAGTAACAATAAAGGCCTCATCTTGTCTTACTGTAGCATTATTAGAAACATTATTGTTTATATCTCAAGCATAACAATTCAAAATAATGCGCACATTTCTTATCTAAAATATGGTTAATATAGTGATTTAATGTAATTTTATATAATTTTAAACTTTAGTTCCCCAGCAGTTGAAAAAACTGGGAGTATCTGGTGAGCATCCAAATTGGAATTGCATCTGATGAAAAAGTCAAGGATCTGTAATCGGATTAGAAAGACAACTTGTCGTTGCACCCTGTTGATTACCGATTGTAATTGGTTACATATCGTGTGACGGATCAGGTATCCCTGAGAGATCTGCGCACCTTTAAGCCGGAGCACGAGTTTGACGCTTTTTCTGGCAGCCTGTCCGATTTCGACGTGCATGGCAACCTGCTGGCGGCGTGCGGCTTTTCCAGTCGGGGGCTGAACGGGCTGTCGTGCGACCGCTTCCTGATGGTGTACGACCTGCGCATGATGCGGGCCGTCACCCCGCTGCAGGTTCACGTGGACCCGCTGTTCCTGCGCTTCATCCCCACCTACACCTCCCGCCTGGCCATCATCTCTCAGACCGGTACGGCAGGGAGCGCGGCGCCCCCTGAGGGCTGAACGCCGCCTGTATTTCTGAACGATATTCCGTATAATGATGTTCCAATCCCTCCTAATGCCGCCCCCTGCAGGTCAGTGCCAGTTCTGCGAGCCCACCGGACTGGCCAACCTGGCCGATATCTTCCACGTGAACACGGTCGGGCAGCTGCTCATGAGCTTCGACGTTTCAGGCAGCAAGCAGGCCCTGGCGTTCGGGGACTCGGGGGGCTGCGTGCACCTCTGGTCCAGCGCCCCCGACGTCTCCTTCAACGACTACTCCAGAGAGACCGAGCTGGCGCTGCCCTGCCTCGTCGACTCGCTGCCACAGCTGGACTGGAACCATGAGCTGGTACCGCTCTCTCTAGTGCCCATGCCCCTTACCAGCACCGAACCTCTGCTGTCTGACTGGCCCAGCAGCCTGACCACGCCCAGTCCCAGGTGCCCCCCCACTCTCTCTCTCACACACACACACAGCCTGGGTACCGCAGCAGTGTTGTTTTATTGTAGAACTCTGCCCTCTGTTGGTCATCTTTATTTCATGTGCCAGTACAAAATGAGAATGTAAAAGCCTAAATAAATAAGTAAGTTGTATCTGAGGAGCTGAATCAGTCTGGTGTTCCTTCTGATGCAGACGCGCCCCTCCCGTGGACCCGGAGATCTTGCGGACGATGAAGACGGTCGGTTTTATAGGATACGCCCCAAACCCTCGTACACGCCCCAGAAATCAGGTACAGCCCCCGTCCTACAGACCGTACTCCCCACAGGAGGGAATCTATGGGAACCTCACGATTCCATTTCGTCAGGAGTCAACATCTATTTCTAAATTTACTTATTTATAGATTAATCAGAGTTCCATATAAACTTTTCTTTCTTTTTTGTTAAATTTCTCTGCTATCTTTTCCTTCTCTCCTTTTCTATTTGATTTACTGTCATTCATTTCCTTTTGTTTTTCATTTTTTTTACTCTGTCTTTTTTGTTGATGTTTTCCTGTTGTTATATATGTTCTGTTTTGTTTTAATTGTTTTTCTCTTTATTTTTCTGCTTTTCATTCTATATTCATTACTTGTCTTTTATCCCTTCTTTCATTTTTTGGTTTTCACCTTTTCCTTTTTTTCCTTTTTATAATTTTCTATATTTTTTCTTTTCTATTTCATTCTTTTCTTTTTCTGTTATTTCTTTATGAAATAAGATAATAAATCTAGCCCTATTGATAAAATAATGAAATGTGTTTCCATTTGATCTTAGGATTCTGTTACAGGACTTAAGAAGCCACTTTGTTTATTTCACAGGCTGTGTTTGTTTGTTATTTACTGATTGATTATTTTTAGGGGTGAGTTTTTATAATGATTTGGTGATTAATAATCTCTAAAGGAATGGAGTTTCAGGTTTGGAAACAGTGACCCTGTAAGATCTGCATCCTTTAGAAAACCAGAGTCTGGAGCTAAAAACTCTGGCACTTGGCTTTAGATGTGAGAGGATGTCAGACTTTAGGATATAAAACTTTGTATGTGACGGTACAGACTTAATGGAATTAACTCGCTCTGTGTGTGTGTTTGTGTTTTCGGTCGACAGGTCCCTTATAAGATCAAGGAGGCGGAGCTTGAGTATGACAGCTACAGCCAGGTTCCAGAGTCCCCGATTGGACGAGACGAGGAACCTCACCTTTACATGGTGCCGAAAAAATACAGGAAGGTAATGGACTACTCGTCTTTATACAGGAGTTTGGATTTGAACATCATCCTGCTGTTTGATTGGAGGATTTTAAGCTTTGTTTATGCAGAAAATGTTGTAATTATATCACCTTTCTGTCCTGCTCCAGGTCACCATCAAATATTCCAAACTGGGGCTGGAGGATTTTGACTTTAAGCACTATAACAGGACTCTGTTCGCTGGACTGGAGCCTCACATCCCCAACGCCTACTGTAACTGCATGATACAGGTAACACTCTCTCTCACACTCTCTCACACACACACACACACACACACAACAGAGCTTGTTATTTAAACTCTTTGTGAGATAGCCACACACACAGACCTTTTTATTAAGGATAAAGTTGTAAAGTTGTGCCTACTTTCGCCCGAAGTTGGATATGATCCTGGGGTCTCATGTGCAGTTGCTGCACCCTACCTGTTTCACCACCAGGAGGAGCAAACGCTGTTGTAATATGTAATGGGGAAAGTGTTGGGAAATTCAAACAAAGGATGGCTTCTGAAATTGAAATTAAAAGCTTCAAAAATGGGAATTAAAATATATGATCTAATGAACTAAGGCTGAGACTGATTCTTAATCCTTTTCCTGTTTCTGTATCTTAAGTACACTGCTCAAAAAAATAAAGGGAACACTAAAATAACACATCCTAGATCTGAATGAATGGAATATTCTCACTGAATACTTTGTTCTGTACAAAGCTGAATGTGCTGACAACAAAATCACACAAAAATCATCAATGGAAATCACATTTATTAACCAATGGTGGCCTGGATTTGGAGTCACACACAAAATTAAAGTGGAAAAACTCACTACAACTACAGGCTGATCCAACTTTGATGTAATGTCCTTAAAAACAAGTCAAAATGAGGCTCAGTATTGTGTGTGGCCTCCACGTGCCTGTATGACCTCCCTACAACGTCTGGGCATGCTCCTGATGAGGTGGCAGATGGTCTCCTGAGGAATCTCCTCCCACACCTGGACTAAAGCATCCGCCACCTCCCTGGACAGTCTGTGGTGCAACGTGACGTTGGTGGATGGAGCGAGACATGATGTCCCTGATGTGCTCAATCGGTTTCAGGTCTTGGGAACGATCGGGCCAGTCCATAGCTTCAATGCCTTCATATTGCAGGAACTGCTGACACACTCCAGCCACATGAGGTCTAGCACTGTCCTGCATTAGGAGGAACCCAGGGCCAATCGCACCAGCATATGGTCTCACAAGGGGTCTGAGGATCTCATCTCGGAACCTAATGGCAGTCAGGCTACTTCTGGCGAGCACATGGAGGGCTGTGCGGCCCCACACCATTACTGACCCTCTGCCAAACGGATCATGCTGAAGGACGTTGCAGGCAGCAGATCGCTCTCCATGGCGTCTCCAGACTCCGTCACGTCTGTCACATGTGCTCAGTGTGAACCTGCTTTCATCTGTGAAGAGCACATGGCGCCAGAGGCGAATTTGCCAATCTTGGTGTGAGCACAACCCCCATCTGTGGACGGTCGGGCCCTCATACCAGCCTCATGGAGTCGGTTTCTAACCGTTTTGTGCAGACACATGCACATTTGTGGCCTGCTGGAGGTCATTTTGCAGGGCTCTGGGCAGTGCTCCTCCTGTTCCTCCTTGCACAAAGGCGGAGGTAGTGGTCCTGCTGCTGGGTTGTTGCCCTCCTACGGCCTCCCTCCACGTCTCCTGGTGTACTGGCCTGTCTCCTGGCCTCATGGATGAGCTGCACTACCTGAGCCACTTGTGTGGGTTGTAGAGTCCGTCTCATGCTACCACGAGTGTGAAAGCACCACAACTTACAAAAGTTACCAAAACATCAGCCAGAAAGCATAGGTACTGAGAAGTGATCTATGGTCCCCTCCTGTAGAACCACTCCTTTATTGAGTGTGTCTTGCTAATTGCCAATAATTGCCACCTGTTGTCTATTCCATTTGCACTACAGCAGGTGAAACTGACTGTCATTCAGTGTTGCTTCCTAAGTGGACAGCTTGATTTCACAGAAGTTTGATTTACTTGGAGTTATATTGTGTTGTTTAAGTGTTCCCTTTATTTTTTTGAGCAGTGTATGTAAGAGTATAATATATTAAATAATATATTATATATAATAATATTTCTTTACAAAATAATCCTGAGACATTACTACAATAATAATAAGAAGAAGAAGAACTTTTAGTTGACTTTACATAATACTAAACTTTTCTATTAACTTTTCTTCATCTTCTTTTCTATTTAATAATAACAACAATAATAATAGTATCTTAAACATGGTAAACTTTTCTAGTAATAAATAATTTTTTGAATAAATAATAACAGTAACTTTTAGTAAACTTTTCTAATAACTTTTGCAAAAAACATGAATAATAATAATAATAATAATAATAATAATAATTTGTTTTGCTATTTTTAATAGTAATAAACATTTCTAATAATAATCTTTATTATTAGATATTAGATATTAATAACAATAACTCTTTAAACTTTAATAATAATAAACTTTTCTGTTGGAACTCTTTGTAACACAAACACCACTTTTATAATAAAATGTTATAATAAAATTATTTATTAACTTAAATATTTTCCTTTCTCCAAGTGTGTATTCTCTATCCATTTTGATCTTTATTAGTTCCTTTGGTTCCTGAGACCTGCGTTAGGACGATGATGGTTTCGTGGTGTGAGTGTGAGTGTGTGAGGGAGGGTTTGGGGTTTGGGGTTTGGGGCTGCAGAGTGGGGAGTGCTGGGGCTTTCTGTAGGAGTCAAGTCAGATTTATTTATATAGCGCTTTTTACAATGGAGCATTGTCTCAAAGCAACTTTACAAGTTTAGATTATCTCCTAATAACTACATCCAATCCCAAATTGAGCAAGCCTAGGGCGACAGTGGCAAGGAAAAAAAAACTCCCTTAGTGTTATGAGGAAGAAACCTTGGGAGGACCAAGACTCAAAAAGGGACCCAACCTCCTTGGGCGGCGTAGATGATAAATCTAAGAGTGAAACTAAAGTCATGGAGTCAAAGTTAAAATAAAATGTGAAATATGCACATCGGCATTAAGTGACCCAGGTATGGTGGGGCTGGAGCTGATGACGGAAGCAGCTTGAGCGGAGCTACAGCGGATGAACATCATGTGTGGGGCTGGAACTGGTACCGGAACACAGCTCGGAGAGAAAACAGAAAATGTAATTTAGTTATTGATTAAGAGCACAGTGTCTATTAACAATCACTGATGCCATGTGTAGCATGAGACCCCGGCAGCATTAGCTATAGCAGCATAGCTAGAAAGAGGAGAACTGGTAGGAAACACAGCCAAGAGGGATCACATGAGACATTGGCATTGGCATAGGCATAGGATAGACATAGGACTGCAGTACCTCTGTCCCTCTGGCCATAGCGAATCTCTCCCTGTCTCTGCTGAAGGTTCTGTATTTCCTGGAGCCGGTCCGATGTTTGGTGCAGAATCATTTCTGTCAGAAGGAGTTCTGTTTGGCCTGTGAGCTTGGCTTCCTCTTCCACATGCTGGACCTGAGTAGAGGCGACCCCTGTCAGGTGACCTGCTCTCTTATCACTCGATTTAGGAACGTCGTCCTCGGTAACCCGCTGTAAATAAATCCCCGTCTCTTTCATCAGGCCAGTAATTTCCTGCGCGCGTTCCGCACCATCCCAGAGGCGTCGGCACTCGGGCTGATCCTGGCCGACTCGGACGAGCAGACAGGGAAGGCCAGGCTGGGCCGTCTGATCCAGAGCTGGAACTGCTTCATCCTCACACAGCTTCACCAGGAGACCCAGGAGCAGGAAGGACCTCAGGCTTACAGAGGAAGCAGCAGGTCAGACAGTTTCTGTTATATATCCCATTAACAGGGCAAAATCTGATCCCACGAAAGCTCACTGAATGAGAACCTGCCGTCATGGGACCGTGCACAGGTTTTTTGCTGTATTTCCGATGTGAGCAGGTGTTTCAGAACAGAGCAGGGAACTAAGAAGCAGGGAACTATTTGTTTAGTAATACTTTCTGTAACCAGAGGTGGCGCCGTTACGTCTGTCATTATACCTTCTGTACTACAATAGCTAATGTATGTGGTGAGGCCATGTATGGCTTAATCAGGTTAATTACCTCAGTAAGAACAATCCTAACCTGTGCAGAGCATAGTCTTTATGAGAGCTGACTTTATGCATCTCATACCTTTTTTAAGAATTAAAAAAAGATCAATAATAATATTTTGTTTCTCAGTAACCCTCCAGATGTTACTGCAACATTCATAACAATAATATTGATAATAATTTTAATAATGATGATATTAATAATAATAAAATAATAATTATTTAAAAAACAAATTCCAATAATAATGTTTCATTACTAAATAATCCTCAGTGTTACTACAATATTGTTGTTAATAATAATACTACTACTAATAATAATAATATTGATGGTAATAATGACAATATTAGTAATAATAAATCAGTAATAATGATAATAAAAATGACAACAATAAGAACAATGTTAATAATAACAATAATAATTATAGTAATAACAATGATAATAAAAATAATAGCAATAATAATAAGAATAATAATAATAACAATAATGTTGATAAAAATAATAACAGCAGTATAAATTGTAATTCTAACAGCAATAATAATAATAATAATAATAACAGCAGTAAAACTACTACAAATAACCATAATTTATCGAGCCATATATACTAACTTGAGCATGAGAAATCTGCCATTTTTTTACCTTGTGGGGACATTTGCCAGGTCCCCATGTCTATTTTATTTTATTAGTATTATTGTTATTATTATTATTTTTTTTTTTACAGAACCTGTAATTTTTTCTTTGAAAAATCAAAAGAACCAAGAGATTAGTGTTAGGTTACTGAGGCTAGGTTTGGGCTTAATTAGCTACAGTACTCGCTATGTCAGTGGAAGCATGTTTACCGTGTGTGTGTGTGTGTGTGTGTGTGTGTGTGTGTGCGTGCGTGTGTGCAGTACTCTGGGCTCCCCGGGGGACTCGGTGATCGGCAGGCTGTTCGGCTGTGAGGTGGAGAACAGTAGCCTGTGCCGCTGTGGGAAGGAGACGGTGCGCTCGTCCCTCACCCTGCTGTTCACCATGCACTACCCCGAACACAGCTCCATGGGTAAGAGGGCACCCCCACCCCCCACACCACACACATGGTCAGGACTTCTGAGCTCTTCTAAGCAACCATAGCGCGGCCCACGGGATTCCAGAAGGCTGACCGGGGTTAAACCTTCTCCTTCACAGCTAATCAGTCCTACTGCAGGTTGGAGCTTTGGGCGGAGGATCGTGTGTCGAGCTGTTTGATTAATTCATGACTGTGACGTTTTTGTTTCAGAGAGAGTTCCTGAGTACGAGTTCAGTGAGATCCTGAGGAAGAGTATCTGTCTGGAGCAGAGCACTCAGGCCTGGTGTGAGAACTGTGAGAAATATCAGCCTACAGTAAGTCTTGGATCACACGGAACTCTCACACCTCTTAGTTAGGTGTTGGGGGATATTAAACCTTTAAAATGTCAACCTGGCAACCCAACAGCAGTGTGACCTGTTAAATCACTACACTACACACACTAACACTGGGACACTTTAGAGGCGCCAGCTGATAACACACGTCTTTGCAATATGGGAGGAATCAGGAGAACCCGGAGGAAACCCACACATGTGGTGCCTGTCCAGGACTCGAACCCGGGTCTGTGGAGCTGTGAGGTGATCGCTCTAAACACTGCACCACTGTGTCACTGCATAATAACTAACTTTATATGTTTTTTTTTTTTTCCCAGAAGGGTTATACTATACCCTGAGATTTTATTTGTTGTATTTTCTATTTTGTTATATTCTTTATTTGACTTATTATATTGTCTATTTAAATTATTATATTGATGATTTATGTCTATTTAATCATATATTATACAATGTTTTATATTTATTATAATCCGTGTTATTATCTGGAATTATATTCTTTATTTTGTTTATTATATTCTGTATTTTGTTTATTGTATTATTTATTTTTATATTGTTCTGTATTTTTGTGTTTTAGTCCATATTTTATTTATTGTATTTTGTATTTTATAATATGCTGTATTTTATTGTATTATGTATTTTATTTATTATATTCCGTATTTTATTTATTGTATTTTTTATTTTATTGTGTATTTTATTAATTATAGTCCATATTTCATTTACTATAGTCTTTATTTTATTATAGGCCAATTATAACAAATAAAATAAATAACTGTATTTATTATAACCAATATTTTATTTCTTTATATTTTCTTTATATTATTTATTTATTCATGATGAATTATGTTCTGTTTTATTATACTCTGTTTTTTTCTTAATTCCATATGTAATCAATTATATTCTTTTATAATTTTTTATTATATTCCATATTTTTATTGTATTCTTTATTTTGTGTCCTCTATTTGATTATATTTTTTATTTTATTATATTCTGTATTTAAATTATTCTATTCTGTATTTTTGTATTATAATCTTTATTTTATTTATGTTCTATATTTTTTTATATTCTCTTTTTTATTATGTTCTGTATTTTATATATAATATTATGTATATTTGTTATATTCTATTTCATTATACTCTTTATTTTATTATAATCTTTATTTTAATTATTATAATCCGTATTCTATTTTAGTCTCTATTTTTTATTACATTCTGTATTTTTTTTAATTATAATTTTTATTTTATTTGTTATGTTCTCTGTTTTGAAATCTTCTTTATTTATTATATGCTGTATTTGATTTGCTATAATCCATATTTTATTTCTTATTCTTTTATGTTGTTTTGTTCATCATATTTTCTGTTTCATATTTTAATCTATTCTTTTTTCATTTTGTTTTGCTTTTATTTAATTTATGAATTATTATAAACTTATTAATGAATGAACTTAGTTTAATTCTGACCTATATCATCTAGGCCGTGAGCAGGTTGGGATTTTCCTTGCCACTGTTGCCCAGGGTTTTCAGTTTTCAGAGCTGTGGATCTAGAGATTTATAAAGCTGCTGGGGATAATGCTCTGTCATAAGAAGAGAATTATTATGTATTAGTATTTCAAAATTCTTGAGATAAATATATACATGTATATGTGCGTGTGCGTGTGCGCAGGTGCAGACGCGGAACATTCGGTGTTTGCCAGACGTCCTGGTGCTGAACTGTGAGGTGAACAGTGTTAAAGAAGCCGAGTTCTGGAAGGCTCAGGCTGAGGTCTGTCTGACTGCACCAGAAACACGAAGCAAACCAGTAGCACCACCAGTTACCAGATAATGTCATGTGGTGTAGCGTCATGCTTATGTTTGGTGTGTGCAGTACGCTTTCAACAAGGCGCTGAAGAGGGAAGCAGCGGAGCCTCCGAAACCTAAAGAGCCTCTGCCTACAGAGTGGTGTATAGAGTAAGACTGACCTGCCCCACACACTGTGTAGAATTTAAGGAATGATCCAGCATTTAAATATCACTCTGTCTAGCAGCACGTTCATGTACGGTCAGTTCTGAGTGCCTGCTGCTGGAAATGATAATGACCCACTGCTTCTGAGGTGAACCTAATGCTGAGACTGATACTTCTGACATTAATGCACCTCTCCGTGTGTCGGTGGAGCAGTGATGAGCTGTATGGCGTGGAGGGTTTGACCTTTGACCCTCAGGCTGAGGATCTGAGGAACGTGTGGATTCCCCTCAGTATAAAAATGGGCATCAGTAAAACCCAGGGGCTGGAGCTCAGCAGCTGGAACGAGGGAGATGAGGTGAGATTTGCAATATGCCATGATGTATTAATTATAGTCTGTATTTTATTTGTATTCTTGATTTGTTATATTGATGATTTTATGTTCTCAGTTTTATTATACAGTTTTTTGTTTCTTGTATTCCATGTGTGATTAATTATAAAAATCTGTCTTAGATATGTCTTGTGTATCTTATTGACACCCAAATGACAGAAAACTAGTACGAGCGACCCCTTGCGTAACCTCCTGACAGAAAGGAGAGTTGCAGTGTAGAAAAACAGAGAACATCATTAATACATTATGCTCTCGTTTTTGTCCAAGTTTTATTAGAGATGAGAATGACCGTATTGTACAGTATGGTAATGAACTAAATCTTTACATTTTCTGTTTTAATGCATATTATTGTTTAAAATAAGTCTATGTGCAAAACATCTTCAATAGCCATCAGCGACGTTACGCGGCGCAGACCTGTACGCATCCAAACGTCACAGTGCATGCAGATATTCTCCCAGCCTCCTAACGTTAGAGCTTATTGCTTATTGCGTGTTGTTGTTGTTTGGTAGCTGGGCCCGGAGGACGAGGCGGGCGGCGCCGCAGTGTACGACCTCATCGTTACAGTGCCCCACGTCCTCGACCCTCGGACCGGAGGAAACCTGGTGGCTCATATCAAAGTCGGGGAGACGTACCACCAGAGGAAAGAGGTCAGGCTGTGCTGCCACCTAGTGGAGGGTGTGTGTGGTTATAAATGTGGTGTAATTAGTGCGTGTCCGTGTGCAGGGGGTCACCCACCAGCAGTGGTACCTGTTTAATGACTTCCTGATCGAACCCATCGATAAGGTACAGACAGCATTAGCATTAATATCATGAGGAGACAATGGCTGAGCGTGTGTGTGTGTGTGTGTGTGTGTGTGTGTGAGATACAGACCGAAGCGCTCCAGTTCGACGTGAGCTGGAAGGTCCCAGCCATCATCTACTTCGCCCGGAGGAACTACCACACCAGATACGACCTGCGCAGTAAGAACTCCTTAACACTCGTTATCGCTCTGTTATAGCGCCCCCTAACCATCCGCTCCGTGCCCCGCCCGCAGTTAAGAACCCCATCGAAGCCAGCGTGCTGCTGACCGAGGCCTCGTTGGCGCGCAAACAGAGGAAGAGCCACGCCACCTTCATCCCCCTGATGGTCAGCGAGATGCCCCAGGCCGGAGACCTGGTGGGACTGGACGCCGAGTTCGTCACCCTCAACCAGGTCGGTCCGGACCCTCGGTCATGTGACAGTCAGGGAACGGTGGGTAAAGTCTGATTCCCTCATCACCTGTTCACCTGTGCAGGAAGAGGCGGAGCTACGAAGCGACGGCACCAAGTCCACCATCAAGCCCAGTCAGATGTCCGTGGCTCGAATCACCTGTGTGAGGGGCCAGGGGCCCAACGAGGGAGTTCCTTTCATCGACGATTACATCTCCACACAGGAGCAGGTCAGGCCGCGGGCACCAGACCCAGGGCATACAGAAAATCCCCCGCCCCCCATTGAAATCTTCACCTTTTGTCACGTTATGGCATAAACTGAAAATGAAAATAAATAGAACAAAACAAAAATAAATAAAACACTTTTAACTGTGTTTACACCCTATAAGACTCATAATCAAAATGATCACGCTCAGGTACAACAGTCACCTTCCAGGTCGCACGCCGGGCTAACGAATAAATCCGGCTGCTCCTTGATTCCAGTACTAGAGCATGGCAACCCAACAATTGCCCCTGGGTATAAAGGTGCTCTTAAAAAAGAAAGGGCTTGGGGTTGCAAATTACCTTCCGAGAAAAGGGCTTACAAGGCTGTAGGGCTGAGATTGGGCATTCTGTGCCCGTACCAACAATCTAACTAAGCTGTACAGACAGCTGGCCTGTAGAAAGAGGTACCACTGTTCCTGAAAAAGTCCCACGAAGACTCGAATGCCATGTGACAAAAGATTGTAGGTCGGATGAAAACAAGATTGACTTTTAGGACTGAACCCCGTAGCTGCCGTGAAGCATGGTGGTGGGGGCTGCTCCTCTGATCAGACTGAAGGGAAAACGGACGTTCCCAAGTCCATCCAGATTGTGGAGGCGCTGAGGTTCTGTAATGAGGTTCTGGTTCTTACGTTATGCGGCTCGAGCTCTGGTACGATAAATCTGGCTCTCGTTCTAAAATCACACAGCATTTTTCCCATCTGGTTGCCAGATCCCACAAGAGAAACAACCAGAAGTATCTACACTTTAGAAACGAGCCCCAGAAACCTGCAACCCGTAACTGCGGATATTTGTAAGTGAAAAATTAAGTCCAAGTTGCTTCGAATTTCAAAATTTTGAAGGAAAACACACGACCCTCTGTTAAAGAGCTGACGTGGGCAGGAGGTTCACCTCGGCTTCCACCACAAATACAACTTTAAAAGCAAAACTGCAGCTTAAGGATAGGAAGGTGGAAGAGAGCAGTGCATCGCTGGTCACCACGAAATTACCCTGAACTCGGACAGCTTTGAAGAAAGAACAGAGAAATATTCCCCAGTCTAGTGAGGGACAGATCCAAACCGATTGATGGCTGGAATTAAAGCAGAAGGTGGTACTGCAAAGTCCTAAATCAGGGAAATGATCACTTTAACAACCCTGTTATTTTAGTTTTTAGTTTTTCGTTTTTAGTGAGTTTCAGAATTGTTTTAATTTCAAAACTGCTTTTTTATCATTACTTGAATGTTGTAAGGCAAAATGTAAATCTAGTTGGAAAGCGATTGTTTTTGAGAATTCTGATTTCAGACTGAGAAAACTGAGCATTTCAGGGATCTATAAAGATCTTCTGTAGGCGTCTGATCGGCTGTGTCGCCCCCTAATGGGAGCGGCCTTTAGGGGACAGAGGATTTACTTTATTGTTTGTGTGTTTATTTGGTGTTTGTTTGTTGTTGTAGGTGGTGGATTATTTGACTCAGTACTCGGGGATTAAACCCGGTGACCTGGATGCTAAGATTTCCTCCAAACACTTAACGACGCTCAAGTCGACGTACCTCAAACTGCGCTTCCTGATCGACACCGGGGTGCGCTTCGTGGGGCACGGCTTACAGAAGGACTTCCGCGTCATAAACCTGCTGGTGAGCTGAGTTATGCCCTGTTCTACAGCGCCAGTCTCACGCTGAAATAAAGAGAAAAGTCCGGGGTTTAGTATAAGTCAGTTTGGTCTAATTGCCATAAAAGAAACAATTATTTATTACAAAAGCATGTGCAGTAATTATTGGCTCCTAGTAATGCTTAAAAAATGTATAACACGCTTTTTTTATTTGTAGTTTCCTTGTTGATCAGTTGATCAGAGTGTTTAGGAACTTTGAGGCTGTTACACCAGAGGTCTTGTTTCACTGGGAGGTCAAATTCCCTTAGTTATGTGTCAGCATGTTAACAAGAACACAGAGAAGACAGAATTCAAATAAAAGAGTAGTGTGTTACCTTCATAAGTCAGGGAACGGCCTGAAAAAGAACTCCTCACCTGATCTACACTAGTTTTGGTTAGTTTCACTCGCTGAAAATGAAAAACATTTTAGCCAATTAAATTTCTATAATATAGTAAATCATTTAAATATTTAAGAATTCACATAATTAGAAATATTGTATAAAGTATTAGTATAATTTAAAATACTTAATAAAGTATATAATAAAATGATAAAAGATTTATGTGATTTATTCATGTTGTATAAAGTATTCATATAATTAATGTATTTAATAAAATATTTATTTTAAAAGTTTGTATAAAGTATTTTAAGTTTTTTATAGAATTGAAAATATTTTGTAAACTTGTAAATATTTAATATTATTTTAAGTATTTATATAATTGGAAATATTGTAAGTATTAATGTAATAAAATATTTCATAAATTATATAATAATACAATAGTCTATTTATTTGATTTTATAAATCTGTACAAAATATTAATATAAAGAAGGTCACCGAATATTTCGTGGACCTAACGGAAATCACAAAATACTTAAAAGAATTTAAATGGCAAGTCCGTCCCCAGGGTCAGTGGGAGACGAAGTTGCCAGGTCTGCTTATTCTAAGCATCTGGAACTTCTTTTTAAGTGAAAGTCACTTACAAATGTTCGTAGTGGGTTGTGGGACAGTCTGAAGCATATTACTTGAATGTTCCTCGTTTCCCATCTGTAGGTCCTGAAGGACCAGGTGATCGACACAGTGTACCTGTTCCACATGCCCCGAAAGCGTATGATCTCCCTTCGCTTCCTGGCCTGGTATTTCCTCGGTAAGATCTTTGGCACCCCGTAGCTCCAGTGGACTGATCTCGTCACTGTTTGTTGGATTTTCTGCTTTGCCCTTCAGATTTAAACATTCAGAGCGAGACCCACGACAGCATAGAGGACGCTCGGACTGCCCTGCAGCTCTACAGGAAGTACCTGGAGCTGAGCCGCGGGGGGCAGGACGAGTTCCGCAAGGTCCTCAAGGGCCTTTACGAAAAGGGACGCAAACTGGACTGGAAGGTCCCCGATGCGGAGTCTGCGGAGGGACAAGGGAGCCCCAAAGGTAGGGAATGATGCAGGCTGCATCCTAAATGTCTAATGTGATTTGATTTATAAAAATGGCCTGATAGGACATAAAACATGGATCTGGCAACCCGTCAGAGCTAATTTATGCTCTGTATCCCATAACAGGTGCTGCAGTGTTCCCATCAGTGCTGGGTCTATGATCGGCGTTACGAGGACGGCTGAGGCAGGATCGCTTCATGTCCAGCAGCTCTTCGTTTCTTTATTTATTCATTCCTTCATCGGTGTTTGCAGTTCAGACGAGAGAGGGGGAACCTGCGCTGGGTTTGTATAGCTGGGAGCAAATCTGCTGGAGGACTGTGGAACTGAAGCTCTGTTGTCACGTGTATGCCAAGCGACATGGCTTTGTGTTTCTATTTTTCTATTTTGATAAGAATAGCAGCTCAATAAAGTTTTTGAACATTGTTATACGATCGAACCGCCGACAGTACATGAGCTGGAGTGTAAGACTGTAAGAGGCCATGTAGAGCTTTATAAGTTACCAGAAGTATTTTGTAATCAGTGATGATAGAACAGGAGTGATAGGATCAAAGCATTGAGTTCGAGTTAGCACTCGGGCGGCTGCACTCTGGAGTAACTGAAGTTTGGTTGTAGCTTTACTAGAGCACCCAGTGAGTAAGGCATTACAGCAGTCCAACCTTAAGGCTATAAATGCATGAACCAGTTGCTCAGCATCTAGAAAAGAGTGGCTATTTCTAAGTTTCATAACATTACTTAGTTGACAGAAAGCAAAAATTGAGCATTATTACATAACTGATAGAAGGCAATGCTAGTGGTGTTGGTAATGGGCACATCGAAGGAGACTCAAATGTAACACACTTACTAACTGCAACTTACAAGTTACGTAAAGGTGAATTAGGCGTTACTGACCACCCAGTTTCATCTGAGTAAGGTAAAATAAAAGGACATCCAATCTTTTGTTTCCTTTACACAATCCCTAATTGTGATGATTATAAGGCCGCCATTTGGTTTGTTTACGAATAATTGAGCTAGTGGCAGCATGTGCAGAGAGAATAATAACGGACCCAGCACAGGCCCCCGAAGCACATCGTACATCACTTTTCCGGCCAGATCACATGCGGGCAGCGTTATATGTGTCTGAGGGAGAGGAGGCCAGCTGTGTGATCATCTCCTGATGGAGTGGCATCTCTGAGGGTAGGTATCATAGGACAATTCTGAGCAGGAATAAAACAGGAGAATAACATGAATGAAACAAAGACTCCTATTACTGGTTTTAGTTTATCTTTGTTGTTATTTGTGTTTTAGAGATTTCTAACTGTTATCATTAATAATAGTAGTAATAATAATAGTAAAATAAAAAAAAATTGTAGTAATAAGAACAATAATAATAGTAACAAGAATAGTACTCGCTATAGTACTACTAATAATAAGAAGAAGAAGAAAAATGAATTAAACATGAATAAATGAATTAAAACTATCAGTGGTTGCAGTGATTTATCCTTGTTTTTTTGTTTGTTTTGTTTTTACAGATTTATAAATGTGTTATCAATAATAGTAATAAAAATAAGCATAGTAATAGTAATACGAATAGTAGTCATAAGAGAAATATTAATAATAATTTTAAAAATAATTATAATAAAAATAGTAAAGCATAGTAGTAGCAATAATAATAATAATAATAATAGAAAGAAATACAGTAATAATAATAGCAATATAATAGTAATGATAACTATAATAATAACAAATAATAATAGTACTATAATAATAATAAATTATGATTACACAATAGTTTCTGTGCCAATAAATCGACTTAAATCGATCTGCATCTTGTAAAGGTTTGAGTTTAGCTGAGCTTAATCGAGCTGAATGGAATGTGATTGAATTTAAACCAAACTAAGGGGAATTAACTTAAAACGAATTTAAGAGAATCGAGAAAAATCGAATGGAAATGAGCCGCACTGGGTGAAATCGAATCGATTGATCGGCTGATTGATTAGGGCTGTTACTCTGGCGATGGGGGGGACTGAATGCCCCCTCCTGTGACGTCATGTTCCCACAATGCACGCGCTCTGTAAGTGTGTGTGGTGTGTGTGTGTGTGTTTAGAGGGAAAAAGCCGCAGGCCTGCACTGATAATGAATCCGCTATGAAATCGAATGTGGATTATGAATGAGCGCGTGAGTGTGGATGGATGGATGAATGATCGGGGGTTAGAGCTCCAGCAGCGGCTCCTCTCCGCTCTTTGAACGGCTCTGATCGGCTCGGATTTCCCCTGTTACGCCGCCTCTGGACTTTATAAAGTTTACGGTGAGAGAAAGTCGGAGTGTTTAAAGCTTTTATCTGCTTCGGTTTTTCGATTTAATCCGCTTTTTTTTATTAGTATTGGACTGAAGTTCCCTGTGCGGAATGAGTCTCACATTTAAAGGAGAAAAAGTTGAGGCTAAAGTTTGTTCCTGAGGCGAACAAACGGGGTTAGGAGCTAAACAATAAAAGCTGATCGGCGGGGGTTTTACCGATGAAGGAAGCATCGATTGGGATTTTGGAAGGTTGTGTGATGGTGCACGTGCACTGTGTGTGTGTGGTGTGTGAGGGAGTGTGTATGTTTGGGCTGTAGTTGTGTAGTTGTGTAGATGTATTGTGTGGTTTGTTAGCTGCTGCTGCTGCTTTAGCTGGAGCTCATGGTGGAGTGCTGATGATGGTGATCTGTGGCTTTCCTGCTTAAATCTCTAAAACTCTGTCTAAACTTGATCTGTCAGTCAGTCTTTAAATCTGTTAATCGATCTTTATCGATCTTATTGACTATCAGTTCCCGGTAGTTAGCAGTTTTAAATGGAGATGTTCTGTATCAGCTTCATTTCCAGCTGAGCGAGCAGAACTTTTACTCTAGAATTCGTTTGAATATTTCTTTTAACTATTTTATATAGTATTAAAGATTTTATCAGCTTTGTTTTTACCTAAATTAAGGCGATGTTAAAACGTTTAAAGAGCGATTATAGGTTTGCCATTTCAGAATTAAAACACTTCATTTATTTCGTTTTGTCAAACTTGTAGGGGTTCTGTTATTTAAGGTATATGCTATTACACTGCATTTCAAAACACTTTTTACAAAAGTAAGCTTACTTAGATATTAATTTCGTTTTAGTAAATTATGGCTGGTTTTAAATTATATTCTTATATTAAAAATCTGTGAAATTAGTAAAGCTACACTGTATTTTTCTGTCAACTATTAAAGAATAAACTTTTTGTAGATAAACATTTAGGCGGCTTAATTAAATTGAACGATTCCCTTACAGAAGTCTGTAGCATTAATTAATGAGCAGGAAACGATAGATTAAAGTAAATCATTTTATTTCCGATTGTTGAATTTGAGAAAAACATCAGTTCTTTCTTTTTTGTTAACAAATCATTTCTAAACTCTTGTAAATCCAGAGCTGAAATTTATGCTGCAAACCATTTAATTTTATAACTGTTAGCTATAATTTCCATCTCTAAAGTCAGTGCTGTTTTTCTTTACTCAACTTTAGTACTCTACGTAATAATAACACTAAATTCAGAGATGGAAATTTTAACAGTTATAAACCTCAATGAATTAAAGTGGATCATTTGTTAAAGTAGCTTTTCCAGAAGATAAGTGCTGCTCATTTCACATCTCAAGTTTAAGTTTTTCTATTTTCTTGTTTAATCTAATAAATGTTGCTTATTATTGAAGTTGTACTTTTAGTTTTAAAAAATGGTATCAAACTGCACCAAACTAAAGAGGGAAAAGTGCAAAAACGTAGAGAAACAACCAAATGTTTGCAGAAAGTGGTTCCTTTATTGTCTCATCCTGATCTGAAGTAAGAAATCTCTGTGTAAGTACAGTTTTTATAATAAAGTTTATTACACAGTTATTACATCACATTTATAACATTTATAACGATCTTACAATACTCCCTTACTAATAATGCACACACAGTGAATAACTCTTAGAATTAGTGCTCTAATACTCTTAGTTAATCTTTATTATTTTTGACAGAGCTTCCCGTTTTAATTTCAGATTCATCACTTGGTTAAATTTGCACCAGATATGAATGAACTTTATCTTTTCATTTATTCAAAATAATAAGTTGTATCTTATAAATAAGAATAATTAAATATAAACATATTTTAGATAAAAATGATACGATTAGTCACAATCTAATGACTCGTACATGAGTTTCAAACTTTACCGGTTTCTTTCTCTGTTTGTACATGGACTGGTTTTTGTTTTTTTACTTGTTTTATTTTATATTTATACAGATATTCTAAATAAATCAAATAAATGGTTCTGTACATCAGTTACTCGTTTATTAAACTAACAAACCTTTAAAAACAACTATGTGTTATCATTTTTAAAAAACTATTACATCTTTTTGGCCGGTGTTTGCCGATTGTTCTTGGAATGTTTATTTAAATCAGTATATTCTCTACACTGTCCTATAATCAAAATAATTGATAATCTATTATAATAAGTTAAATAATTAAGTTTAAACATATTTAAATGGCAATACACAGCAGGATTTTAACATTCTGTTCTTAATTCAGCTGCAACTGACATCATTTTACTAACGTCATTATTAAATAAAATGTATTGAATATTCTCTATTTAATTATTTTTTTTTATTTAAAGTTACTTTTTTTTAAACATTGAGGTTCTAAGTAAGTCATTAGTAAATGTTTATTTCCAAAAAGTTTACTTCGGTTATGGTTTTTACAGAAAATACTGCTTAGCTTTGATTTTTGATTTTCAGATTTTGTAATAAAGGAAACTAATTTAAAATCAGCCATAATTTAATAAATGTAAACGAATAACCAAGTGCAGCAAGTACTTGAAATGGGCTTAAGCTTGCTTTTATTTTAAAACGTGTTTTAAAGTACTTTAACAAAATATAACTCACTACAGTTTTACAGTTTTATGAATTGTTGTTTTAATTCAGAAATTAAAAACCTACAATCACGCTTTAAACGTTTTTTAAATGCTAAATCACCTTAATTTAGGTCAAAACAAATCAGATAAAATATATTTAATACTACATCAAATAGTTTAAATAAATATTAATAGTTTAGGATTTAGTTTTGGTTTGTTCTTTTGTTATATGCATCCACATCTTATTTATAACTTTAATTAATTCTTCTTACTTAATTCTAAAACAAAAAAAATTATTCCGGGTTAGTGTGTAATTAAGAAAAGCTTTTATAATCCTTAACTTACAAAAATAACATGCAATATCAGTAAAGGCTGAGTAAAGATTGATTTTTAACGTATAAGAGTTTAGGGAAGGTTTAAATGTGTTATATATAAATGAATTAATAGTAATAATAAAGAGATTGCATTAGAACTACATTCATTATTGAATTTATTATAAACTGCCTTGTTCATTAATAGATTAAATCACTGCAGTACAGATTTAACATAACTAATACTATCATAATTTTTCTGAACTCACTGAGGTTTTATAGGACAAGAAAAATAAGACAAGGTTTTTAAAATCAGTAAAAAATCTTGTGCCATAAAATAATTACAGAGGGCCAAGTCAGAGAGTTAAGATAATTTTAACGATTTTAAATCAGCTTAAACGATAAATCCCTGAATCTAAATCCCACTGATAGCTAGAGATTAAGAATTAAATTAAGATCTTAAAGGTTAAATTAAAGATTAACTGTTTAACACTCAATTATTACAGCTTTCTCTGTCTCTGTTCAGGATGAGTGAATATGCAAAAGATCTACAAATCATCAGGAGGGATCAAACAGCGGAGTCACACCTCTGGTACTTGAAAGTTTGTGAACCCTTTAGAATTTTCTATATTTCTGCATAAATATGACCTAAAACATCATCAGATTTTCACACAAGTCCTAAAAGTAGATAAAGAGAACCCAGTTACACAAATGAGACAAAAATATTATACTTGGTCATTTAGTTATTGAGGAAAAATGATCCAATATTACATATTAGTGAGTGGCAAAAGTATGTGAGCCTCTAGGATCAGCAGTTAATTTGAAGGTGTAATCAGAGTCAGGTGTTACAATCAATGGGATACCAATCAGGTGTGAGGGGGCAGCCTGTTTTATTTAAAGAACAGGGATCTATCAAAGTCTGCTCTTCACAGCACAATGTTGTGTGGAAGTGTATCATGGTACGAACAAAGGAGATTTCTTGAGGACCTCAGAAAAAGAGTTGTTGATGCTCATCAGGCTGGAAAACACCATCTCTAAAGAGTGGTCACAACACAGTCAGACAGATTGTGTACAAATGTAGGAATCAAGACCATTGTTACCCTCCCCAGGAGTGGCCGACCAACAAAGATCACTCCAAGAGCAAGGCGTGTAATAGTTGGGCGAGGTCACAAAGGACCCCAGGTAACTTTCTAAGAACCTGAAGGCCTCTCTCACATTGGGCTAATGTTAATGTTCATGAGTCCACCATCAGAAGAACACTGAACAAACCAATGGTGTGCATGGCAGGGCTGCAAGGAGAAAGCCACTGCTCTCCAAAAGAACATTGCTGCTCGTCTGCAGTTTGCTAAAGATCACGTGGACGAGCCAGAAGGCTATTGGAAGAATGTTTTGTGACGGATGAGACCAAAATAGAACTTTTTGGTTTAAAAGAAAAGCGTTATGTTTGGAGAAAGGAAAACACTGCATTCCAGCATAAGAACCTATCCCATCTGTGGAACATGGTGGGGTAGTATCATGGTTTGGGGCCTGTTTTGCTGCATCTGGGCAGGATGGCTTGCCATCATTGATGGAACAATGAATTCTGAATGATATCAGGGAATTCTAAAGGAAAATGTCAGGACATCTGTCCCCATGAAACTGAATCTCAAGAGAAGGTGGGTCATGCAGCAAGACAGCGAACCCTAAGCACACAAGCCGTTCTACCCAAAGAATGGTTTACAGAAGAATAAAGTTCATGTTTTGGAATGGCCAAGTCAAGTCCTGACCTTAATCCAATGGAAAATGTTGTGGAAGGACCTGAAGCGAGCAGCTAATGTGAGGAAACCCACCAACATCCAGAGCTGAAGCTGTTCTGTACGGAGGAATGGGCTAAACTTCCTCCAAGCCGGTGAGCAGGACTGATCAAACAGCTACAGGAAACGTTTAGCTGCAGTTATTGCTGCACAGGGGGTCACACCAGATACTGAAAGCAAAGGGTCACATACTTTTGCCACTCACTAATATGTAATATTGGATCATTTTTCCTCAGTAAATAAATTTTGTCTCGTTTGTGTAACTGGGTTCTCTAAACTATTTTCACGAGTTGTGTGAAAATCTGATGATGTTTTAGGTCATGCTCGTGATTTTATGAGTTTTGGATAAATCTGCATAAACTTGAATTAATCTGAACTCCTCATATTTAAAGTCCTGAAAGTAGATCAAGAACCTGTTTAAATACATGAGATTTCAAAACCATTATGACTCGGTTTTACCATTAAAAGATCAGTCCAGAACGAGGTGTGTAATAAGGGTCACAAGGAAACCCAGCGGTCATTCTAAGCAACTAAAGGTCCCTCTCATCGGAGAACACTGACAATAATCAATATCTATAGAGCCAGAATTCTATTATAGGATGGAAGAATCCAAACCAGGACCTTTTGGTTGAAATCAAGAGTGTTATGTCTGTGGAGAAAGTTGAGCCCTGAATTCCTGCATGTGAACCTTATAAATCTGTGAAACAGGGTGGTGGTAGGATCATGGTTGGCTGTTTTGCTGCATATGGGCCAGGATCAACTTTGAATCATGGCAGCAAATTCTCCAAGACAATATTAGAACATCTGAACATGAACAGAAGCTCAAGAGAGATCGACCCTAAGCACACCAAGAGCAGTTACATAAGCATAAGGCTAATGCTTTAGACCAGCCCAAGCCAGAGTCCGGACCTTAATCCAGCAGAACCGTTGATGAACGACCTGAAGAGAGCAGAACATGTGAGGGGGAAACCACCCCAGAGTTGAATCTGTTCTGTACGGAGGAACGGGATCAGATTCCTCCTCCTGATCAAAAGTTACCAGAAAAAGTTTAAGGGGCAACACCAGGACCGAAAGCAAAGGTTCACATACTCTCACCACTCACAGATCAATAAATAAATGACCAAGTATAATATTTTAGCCTCACGTGTTTATCTGGTTCTCTTTTAGGACTTTATACGGCGTGATTTTTCTTAACCTGCAGCTGTTTTCCCTCCTCCAGATGTTCAGGTGCGTCGTACCTGAACCCGGACGATGTTTAATGGGAGGGAGGAGCTAAACAGTCACCTGCAGATCCGCTACTCGAACAAACCCGAGCTGCGGTGCGAGGCGTGCGGGAAACGCTACAACACCCGCCTGGGCCTCAAGCGCCACCTGGCCTCTCACCCCTGCTCCGTCACGGGGGGCGACCTCACCTGTAAGGTGTGCCGGCAGGCCTTCGAGACCATGCCCAGCCTCCTGGAGCACCTGAGCACGCACACCGGACGCCCCCCGCCGCCGCCGGGCGGGGCCGAGCGGGAGCGTAAGCATCAGTGCGAGCGCTGCGGCCGCCGCTTCTTCACCCGGAAGGACGTCAGGCGGCACGCGGTGGTGCACACGGGCAGACGGGACTTCCTGTGCCCACGCTGCGCCCAGCGCTTCGGCCGGCGCGACCATCTCACCCGCCACCTCAAGAAGAGCCACGCGCAGGAGCTGGACTCGGTGGGCTCGGCGCTCTCCAGCGGCGTGAAGGAGGAGCCCATGTGCGTCTCAGTATCGCCCAAGGACGGGGTGGAAGCGTTCACGATGGGCGCGTTTAACCCACAGGGCCTGCAGGGATCCTCTGCCTCGGGGGTCGGTCACCATCATGCCATGGTGCCCGCCCCAGTGGGCTGCTACTTTGAGCCGAGCAAACCCCAGCAGTACCACGAGGCTCACATGTCCGCTACCTCATACCTCAAAGCCGAGATGGAGAACTTCCTGAACGAGCTCCAGTGCGGCCCAATGCCTCCCCAGGCCACGGTGGCCACGTCCGCCTCCAGGCCGGGCGACCTCCTGCCCGACAGCCTGGGTGGACAGAACGCCCATTTCACGCTCAGGAACTCGGCGTTCCCCTCCGCCGAGCCTAACGTGGACCTGTCGCCTCTGCTGGGCTTCCTGCCGTTCGGCCTCCCGCCCTACAGCGCCCCCTTGAGTTCAGCGGGCCTTGTGATGGGATACTCGACCACGACCACGGCTCGCTCTCCGACTCCTACCTCTCAGCTGGCCTCGTTCCAGGCTCAGCCCCCGCACGAGCCTCAGGCCCCCGGGTTCTCTCCGACGCTACCTCGATTCCACCAGGCCTTCCAGTAACGTCACGGCCCCGCCCCGCCCCGCCCCGCCCCGCTGAGGCCTGACCCGATTAAGGCTCTTACTGAATCCTGTAGGATAAGAACCGTGTGAGGAGTACTTTGCTCTGGAATTGAATAGAGGATTTTTAGAGTAGTGATGTTAGTAAGGATTTCGTTAGTAGGTCTTGTAGATTCGATTGTAGTGATTTATTTGGATTATTTTAGCAACGAGATGTCGGCATTAAACGAAAGCGAGGAAATGCAGTACTGTGCTGAACCCCAACGCAGCAAAAGATCCAACAAAATGTCACCGAATCAAAACTTAAAAATATAAAAGTCACTGAATCGAAACCTAACACTGCAAAAGATGAGTGCGTTAAACATTGTTTTCCTCTTAAGTATGAATGTTAAGGGATGATTATCTCTTAAGATTTCCCTAAGTGTGCTGTATAAAATCCCTTGGACTAAGTTAGAACATACGGGATCCACAGCAAAACCCTTCACTGTTTTAGAGCGGCCAAAACACTTTTAAGCCAAAACGGAAGATAAATGAGAAAACAAGAAAAGAAAACTGAACACAATAAGATCAGAAGTCAGTCATGACAACAATAATAATGATAATCAGAATTTTTTTATTTTTTTTAAAGTTTTCTTTATATGTTAACAAGGAAGAAAAAATCTTTGTCTTCAAAAACTGGAGAGTTAAGATGAGTTTCTGCGTCCCTTAAATAATTGTAAGGGAATTTGCTCCTTAATTAAAGCGCTTTATGTAATACTTAACATGTTTATGGTATTACTTAAGGGAACATTTATGGGTTTCGGACGATTTCCCTTAAGAAAGCTTTTTCTTTTCTTGGTGTTTCAGATCCACCTACTGGAATGTAATCCCTGTACTTACGGAATTAATACTTTTTAAACACATCTCACTAACCAGCAGGTGATTAGGAGAACATTTATGTCCAGCGGTGAGCAGGTCTGAAAGGTTCAAAGATAAAGTGATATCTGGAACGTATTAATTAATAACTAACGATTAATTATCAAACAGATCGTTGTTATGGTGGAATTATCTTCATTTTTTACTTTCAGGTACGTCTGTCTGCAAGCTTCACAAGAAATGCACAAATAAAAGATATTTAAAATATAAAACTAATACAAGTAATTATATTCACAAATGGTGTTTGTTTAAAATTAATTAAACATTTACAAAGCAGATGATATGAGCTTATAGACGTTCTGTAATTAGTCCATTATAACAGTAATTAAATGAAAAACAAACCGTTAGAGATGGTGAGGGAGTTTACAGGTGATCGGTGATTGGGTAGGAAGCGTTACTAACATGGATAGCTACCCCTGTGTGAGGGTTAGTACAGTACTGTAGCTCAGAGTACCGGCCAGTATTGGTTATTGATTAACACAGTCTGGATCGTTACGGATTCTCCATCCTACCAGCACTTTGATCAGTAGAAGCACTTCTTCTTCTTCCAGGAGTTTTGAACTGTGGTCTGCTTTCCATCCCAAACCTCCACCCCCACCCCCCAAACACACAGAGCAGCTACCTCTCCTCTTACTGAACCTCTGCACCTCCTGATAGCAAAGCCCAACCCGGAGAACGTGATGAAGATGAAGATGATGATGATGTAGTGTAGAAGCTTTGCAGTAGTGACAAAAGTATATCCTGAGAGTTTTAGTCAGGTGTTTTTAAAAAACGTAACTTCTTTTTTTTTTTTTTCTTTCTTTTTTCGCTCTTACCATGTTCTGCATGTTGGTCACGTTCCCCCCGAATGATCCGAAAATAAATCAAACCAGGCCTTTATGGAGAAGTTATAGGACAATGACCAAGTACAAGTTTTGTCCTAACAGCGTTAATGTATAAAAAAAATCTGAACTAAAGGTTCAGAAGTAAAAAATAACGTAATATTTGCATGTAAGTATCCGTTTTATTTAGAAACTAAAAGTCTCTTCAGTAGCAAATGAGTTTGAACAATGATAGGAGTTTGTGCTGGTATGTTTGTAGTTCGCTAACATTTTATTTTTTAGTGGTAATATGTTGTTTTAGAAAATAATAAATATATGCCTTTTAAATTAAACCATTTAAACCCAGAAAGCAAACACAAACCTAACAGGCATCCACCTCTAAAGAACATTATACAATGTTTAAAAAATAAACAGTGAGACTAACAAGATCCTCGTTTGTGCAGATGTATAAAGAAATGAAAAAATGCTGCAAGTCATAAAATTAGTGCAGATTTATGCAACAGTTTGTGCACCCCGGTCAAAAACACGTGCCGTAACCTCTGCAGGAGCTTCACTTTTTAGCAAAAACGTATCTGAGGAAAGAAATGACTCTAAGATCAGTGCCATGTGAGGAGACCGACTCGACCCCAGAACCCAGTAGAAACCCGGGACCGTCCAATGAGGCAGAACATCTGGAAAAGACGGACAAGGCACCGACCCAAAACATGAGGATACGAACCAGAATGATCACTCTGATTCTTAGTGCCGAGCCTTGTTCGTATCCCACCTCTGGTGAGGTGCGTCTCATTGCTCCTTAGAACGGGGTCTAGGTCTGTTGTATCACGTGATGCTAATCAGGGTGCCCACAGATTACCCTCAATGTTCATGGTTCAATAAAATGTGTCTTATTTAACACCAAAATAAGAACAACATAAAACGGCTACAAAGTATAAATAAATAAATAAATGCACACAGTATGTTTCACCCAATGGCCTTTGTGTTGCATTTTGCAGATAAACTGCTGGTTAAACCATGCAGATAAACTTTCACGTTTAGTCTGAACTGTTTAGTAAGATAGGATTGATTTTAGATCTAAAAATAATAACCCTAAAGACTAACCTTTGTAGCAGACTGGAAAGTTTGTGTCTAATAAACAGAAGTACGGATTAAAATAACAAGCACAACCTCACTCTAATCAGCGTTCAGAGTTTGATTTATTTTCGGATTGTTTTGGGCTGCAGACGTGATCTGAAAGAACGGTAGTGAATTTAACAAATATTCCTCTTCATTTCTCTCTGTTCATTCCATAGAGTTCAGAAAGAATCAAACGATGGATTTGTTCCTCTAGGAACCTGGTTAAACCACGCGCAAAATCGCTGAAGGATAATTACCACGATTCATTTCTTCTCTTGTGGTTTTCATGAAGCCTCAGAAATACAAGAGAGAGTTTTTATTCTTTGTACTGTATTTTTGTTTCCCTCGCCTTTGGATGAACTGCTGTCCTGTGCAGATCCTGAGTTCAGGAGACGATCTGGACCGGAACTGGACCCTCGACTTGACTGTGATGTTTATTTCGACGTAACTACCTCATTAGTGACCTGCCGCCGTGCTGTAGCTCAGAGAGACGTATCTGTGTTAGTTTTGAGAGCAAAGGCTGAAATCACAAAGTACAGTTTGATGGATGACCGAGAAATAAAGATAGAAATGTTCAACAAGTCACTGTCTCGTGTTCTTTTATTTGTCACAAAAGAGCTGGACTTCAGTACGAGTGTCTCAGTTTTATAAGCAAACATAAGGCTAGAGGAAACCCTACCTGGAGAAGAACCCAAACGTTTGCACACAGCACATTCTGTGTTTAATATTGGGTCTAACATAAATACAATATATGGACAAAAGTATTGAGACACACCTCTTAATCATTGAATGCCACACACGTATACACGTATAATGCTCCACTGTAAAAAGTAATATGTAAATAATTTTAACTTAACCATAAGGTTCTAGGTTCCAGTCTCACACACAGTGAAGCAGTTAAATTTCTGGTGGGGCTTACATGTTCTCAACATATCTGCGTGGCATTTTTCTGGTACTACAGTTTCCTGTCACAATCGAAAGACGTTTTAGGACAACTGGCGTCTCTAAACGTGTTCCAGTGTGAGTGAGTGTGTGTCCTTTCGACCCTGAACTGAATTGAGCGGGTATGAAAATAAGTGACCGGGTTAGCTTTTAAATGATTATTAGCTATTGTTGTTGTTTATTCTTACTATTAAATTAACTCCAATTGAGACGAGACAGGTTCGAAAATTAAACGATTCTGTTTACGTGCAAGCGTGCATATATTTATATGCACACACACGCACACACACACACACACACACACACACACATATATATATATATATATATATATATATATATATATATATATATATATATATATATGCAGGCAAAACAAGAGTCAGCTACATTAATGGGGCGTCCATTTTGCGTCCCAAATTGATCCTGCACACTAGTCTACACACATATAATTAGAGTCATATTTAAGCCTAAACTATCTATAAATAACCCATTGCAGTGATTACTAAATGCTTTGACCACTAGCATTGCGATTTCACGCATTTTTAATACCTGAAATCGGTTTCCCTAAGGAGTGCACTAGGTAGTAAACATGGTGTGAATTGAGAATGGATTTTTAGCGTGACCAGTCGGCGGTATCTCAAATAACCGAGTTTAATATTAAAGTGCACTACAAAGGACGCATAAGACGTAACCCGTAGCGCACCAATGTAGGAATCACTAATGAATTTAGGATTCAGCTCTCGTTTGGTCGGCTGTGGTAATGTGTTATGGTCTTTAAACGCCGTTTAGGAGTGTAAACAGTCACATTTTTAACGTTTTTTTTTATTTAAATCTCTTCATTATAGGTCGTCTTTTAGAGTTACAGATGGTTATAGTTTGTGTAAGCTGAGTGTTTTGTAGCAGAAATGGCGGACGAGGCGTTATTTCAGTTCCTCCATAATGAGCTGATCCAGTATGTGAACAGTACTGACAGCGGAGAGACGGTAAGATAACAACCTACATCCCAAATCTGATCATGTTTTCTCTCTGTAAATAGTGTTTTTGTGTAAGGACACACAGAGGTTGGTGTATGTCATGTGTTGTTGTGTGCAGGAGAACGGACGTTGTGTGTCTAAGCTGGAGAACATGGGGTTTCGGGTAGGACAAGGTCTGATTGAAAGGTAAAGATCAAAATCACTGGACAACAGAATGTTTGTGTGTCGTAACTATTGGATGTTGGTATCGAGACATTTTTCTGCCCAGTATCGGACTGATACCCAGTACCCAATCAGTATCGATGCATCCCTGTTTATTTTAAAGCTAATGAGCGTGGTGATGATTTTCTTCGCAGGTTCACTAAAGAAACGCCTCGCTTTAAGGATGAACTCGATGTCATGAAGTTCATCTGTAAGGATTTCTGGACCTGTGTGTTTAAGAAGCAGATCGATAACCTGAGGACCAATCATCAGGTGAGAAGGTTCTGATCCAAAACCTCGTGATGGTACGAAGGGTCCATCACTGTGTAACGGTTGTGTTTTTGTGTTGGTTAGGGAATATATGTGCTGCAGGATAACAAGTTCCGTCTCCTGACACAGCTATCTGCTGGCAAACAGTATCTGGAACACGCCCCGAAGGTACACACACAGTGTTTCACACTGGACCTGGCAACCCCTGAATTAAAGGCAACGCAATGGCTGTTGAACACTTTAGAATAGGATTGATTTTATTATTTAATATTAAAGTTTGAAGTTTATGTGAGTTTTTTCTGTGAGATTACTGGGTGGTTGCAAAGTAGAAATCCAACGATTACCTGAGTCATATCGTGTAAACCTGAAGGTTTAACCTTATCTGATTACTCAAGTGCAAGTAAACTCTGATCAGATTACTGACAGGATCTGATTTTCTGCAGTTATTGGATTATTAAGTGGATTATTAAACACACACACACCCAGGCAGTCCCAGGGTTATGATGCAGAGCCGTTCCTACAGTGTGGTGTAAGTCGATTTTCGTTGTAACTCAATTCTTAACATAAAAAATTTAGAAAAATGGAAAAGTGAAGAATTTCTTACTGTCCGTGGGAGTTTCTCGCTTATTTGAATGCTGAGGCGCTTCACAACAGAGGTGCTCCCGGATTGTACGCTGACGGTCCCGTATCTACGTGTCATGACTTTGGTTCCGCGTTTTATATTTCTTCGGCATAGCAGCGTAAGATCGGTTTGGCCTAAGTCGAGTGCAGTGTGACCCGGGGACCGCCTGTATCCATATCAGCGCAAGTGTGCCTTTAGAGAGAGTGACCGTACGCCCTGTGATGAATTGGCACCCTGTCTCTGGTTGGCTGCCATCTTGTGCCCTGTGCTGCCACTTAGGCTCTGGCTCCCTGTGGCCCTGAGCTGGGTAACGTATATTTGGAAGTGATTGATTGATTGATTGGTTTATGTGGTTTGTTTGATCTGCTGCAGTATTTGGCGTTTACCTGCGGCCTGGTGAGAGGCGGGCTCTATAACCTCGGGGTGAAGAGCATCGTTACTGCTGAAGTTTCTCTCATGCCTGCTTGTACGGACCATGTTTGTTTACACACACACACACACACACACATATATCCGTTCCTCATCTTTGTGGCTGTATATAAAGTGTAAGCAAATTTATATTAAGGGATAAATTTTATAAATCTATACTTGTTATTCTACAATACTGCACCAATCAGCCATCCCATTAAAACCACCTGCCTAATGTGGTGTGGGTGCCCCCGGTGCCCCCTGTCACTCTCAACCAGACCTCTGAATGCCCTGTGGTATCTGGCACCAAGACATTAAAAGCAGCCTTTAATTCTTATAAGTTATGAGATAAAGCCTCCATGGATCAGACTTGTTCCATCACACTGAGGATGCATTGATATGTGGCGATTTTGGAGGTCAGGGCAACACCTTGAATGCTTCATGTTCCTGAACAACGTTTGCAGGGCGCATTATCCTCCTGGAAGAGGGCACTGAGGTTAAGGAATAGCTTTGGAGGGTGTAAGTAGAGGATGAAACCGTTCAGAATGACAAATCGAAATATTGTAAATTTCCCCGTCGTGGGACAAATAAAGGATTATCTTATCTTATCTAGCTCTGCTTAAAATACGTCATTGATAGTGAGGTTCAGTCATTTCAATGTAATTGATCTGAAACTGTGTGTTCTAATAAACTTTTAAACTTAAAGTTCTAATAAACTGTTTTTGTCTCCTAGGTAAATTCCAGGTCATGATCCAGAAGATGTAAAGAACAATTTATATATACATATATAAAACTAAATCATGCTGTTGCCTTTATTATTGTTAGTATTGTTTATTTTTTGTAATGACCGGCTGTTGGAACATTCTTGCATGCCGTCTAATGTTCTCATCATATTGTTTTGTTTTTGTTTTTATTTTTTTACTTGAATTTCTTCTAAATCACATTTGCACAGAGTAAAATAAGCTCTAAACAGTTTGAGTCAGTGACTTTTTTTGATTGCTGATTGTTAACACTTAATGGTTACAGATCACGCAAAATGTAACACAAAGCTAACATAAGGAAACGCACAACACAACGGCTTAAAATCATCGTTCCATTTATTAAAGGTAAAACTTTACACAACACCTAACTCTTGCTTCTGATACCTGGAGTTCACAAGTTAATATTTACAAAGATTTTCTTTGATAGAAATTTCCTTTTCTTTTTCCAACCAACATTTGGTACTCCTAGTATATCTGGTGTCGTGGCTTAGTTGATAAATGTAAATGAAATTAATTTATCTAGTCAAATAAGTACACAATAATAGATAAAAAACAACAGATAAAATATTTAATGTAATAATGTAAAACATGCAAATCGGCATTATTTAGAGTCACTATAAGTTCATAAGAAGGTTCTTAAATGCAATTCTTCTGAAAAAAATTTTTTTTTCAGATATCTTTAAAAAAATTAATTGTTTTATGTGGACACATTTTGAATTTGTATTTACCATTATTTTCATTATGTAGTTTAATCTGTTTAGAGGAAAAACATCAAACGAACCATTAGAAATAAAAATAGAAGTGATCGTGGAAGAAGCAGCCGACATGGAGGAAAAAAAAAACTCCTTGTAAAATACACTCATTGTGGATGACGGTGGAACAAAATTCACTTGAAAGGTTTTTAAACTTTTGCAATGAAGTCTGTCGGCTTTATTTCCAACAACGAATTCAGGTTTTAAATTTTGATGCTTACCCTGTAAAATCTTACAGCCTAAGATGAGTGTGATTTTATTGTAAGGTTACAAAAACATTTAAGAACATAACATTTTCAATAATACCGCTACTTCTTTGAATTTTTCTTAAGAAATTAGTTCAGGAAAAAAAATAATAAAGAAGATTTTCTCTATAGAGACACTTTTGTGACTCAGACTTTTCAGCAGCTGCTTGGGTCGTGATGTGAGAGTTTTACTTTGCAGTCCAGACCAGTCTACATCGTATAAGAGTGTTCCAGATGTTCTTAACTTTTATTTCTTGACAGCACAGCTCTCAAGAAATAAAACATAAGAAGGAAATGTTTAGATCTGGGTTTTTGTTTGTTTGTTTCTCCTACTTTGTGAGAATCAAATACCATAAAGGCTTAAAGGAATGATCTACAGTTAACCACAGAAACCAGACTCGACCCTGGGTTTCTGTGGTGGTGGGTTAGGATATTTGACGGTTGTATCACCCAGACATTTGCAAATCTCTGGTTTAATTAAATTTTGTTAAACACAGTAAATTCAGACAATAATTTAGTAATTGGTTTGTTAAAATGTGTAGAAGCTTGTCATGTTTAAGTTTGTTTTTGCTGGAGCTGTGTTAATATGTAATTTAGAAATCAGCAAAATGTCATCTTAATACATCTTAAGCTGTATATGAGGCATGATGTCCAAGTGGACCCCATACACCAAAGACCTCAGCCTCTGAAAATAGCACGGAATTTGACCATTCTAACAGAATTTCCCCTTAATTGAAATCCCAACTTTGACACCCAGGTATTTGTCTTTACAATCTCAGGGTTTTGTTATGTGTGGTGACTGGAGCTGGAAGAGACTTCTTGTTGTGGAAGTGAAAGAACATGACTCTGATGTCGCTCCCTGCTAAATCCAGTTAAAAAAGATTAGGCTTGGCCAGCAGGTAGATCATGGCATCCTCCTTCCTCCTGTGTGCTCAGGTGAACTGCAGGGGGTCCAAAACCAGTGAGAAGGTGGCCTAGAACAAGGCTTTCGAATGTTTTTATGAGGCGAATTGAAGATTCCTGTTGCTGAAAACTCCTAGTTTTGCTGACTAAAGCACTTTCACTTTACAAAAAAAATGAAAGTACTGTGTGGATACAGAAAAGTTGCATTTAATTTCCTTGTTTAACAGTTTTGAGTCTCTAAAAGGCTCCTGTCTGTAACCAATATTTATTATGATTATTGAGGTAAAACCTGATCATAAAACACTGTAATTAACATTAGAGCTCATTTTATGGTAGTTTATTGACTTAAATGTTGTAATTTGTTTAGATGGTCGGTTTTTAAATGGCCCGAAACACGTTCAAAAACAGTTGAGTCGACTTAGACAGTCACGTGTCTCAACGCTCACTTCGTCCCAAGGGTACGTAGTAGCCAATAGGATTGCGAGCAGCTCAGTATCTGTATTGCTATTGGCTGATTTAAACTTGGACTAACGGCGCTGATATTCAAACGGAGTTCTTTTGCTTCAGTTCTTCTGTGGCGATTCTGAGGCGCTGAGCAGGAAACCGATTTCATTATATTTTCGGGTTTGTACACGGATTTTTGCCGGAGTAGACGAAGTCATATTTTAAAGGTAAGTACTTAATGCTAGAGACTTCAAAGACTGGCATTTGTGTGTTTTGTAGTATGTTTGTTTAAGTGTTGTCCTCCCGTCTGTGTCTGTAGTGCTACTGTTAGCCTCTTAGCGTGTCGGTTCTGTTTTTGAATCCGCTGTTGGCTACCAGGAACAGATTGCCTCCCATCACTATTCATTAATTAAAGCATTCATTCATTCATTTAAGTATTCATGGATGTTTATGTGAGTTGGAATGTTGTATTTTGGGTCGTTTGATATCGATATTCGGTTGTTTTTGAGGTTCAGAAGATGGAAGCGCAGCAGCCCGGAGAATCTGCTGATCGGTACACGTACGACGCTCCATCTCATGTAATGCTCGATTTTGGTGATTCTGAAGATGATGCGGATCAGTGGTTTGGTAGGTTTTTGTGGTAGTTCTTTTATAATATGTCTTAACTCATTCTCACGATTCACATCTCTGTGTGTTCGGCTAATATCTGCGTTTGGTTTTTGCTTAAATTCGGTTATGTACTGTTTTAAACGATTAATTCAGGATTTTGTTGCAGTTCTATACCTTATAAATGTATTAGGCGGTATTACACGATCACATGTTTTCAGGCCTTATAAGGAATCATGTGGAAAGGTCTCTCTTATTTGATCTGTTTAGTACTGCTATATAACTTTCCTTATTATATAACTATATAACTTTTCCTTTTAGAGTTTAATTCAGTGGATTATCTTATCCAGAGCAACTTCGAACTGGTCCAGTCTTGCACTGTGAAGTTAAAGCCTAGGGCCTTGCTCTAGGGCCCAACAGTGGCAGTTCGGCAGTGCTGGGGTTTGAAACCTCTACCTTTTGTGCTCGATCTTCTTGCACTGTTACACTGTGCTTCTCTTATCGTTTTGTGATATTTACTTTTCTAATAATGGAGACTAATTATTTACTTTAGGAAATGAAGAGGCAGGGGATATGGTTGACTGTGTTTGAGGGAAGGGAGGTGGATGTTATGGGTTATGCTCACTGCAACCTCTTTGTCATGTATTTTGGCTTTATCCAAAAGTATGTAAACATTCTTGTACATAATTGAATATGCCGTGGACTGTGAGGGTACAGGAGCTGGTATTTCAGTATGAACTCCTCTACTGACCAGAAGGTCCAGGGTTCAAGTCCCAGCTCTGCCATACTAGCATTGTACCTGTAGGATGGAATCTTGATTCCTTTATAACAATTGTTCTGGTTCCGTTAGATCTCATGGGTGCTCCTGGTAACAGAGAAGTAGACAAGCTCACGACTCCCCTGAGGGTGCCGAAACCTTTCGATGGGGGACACAACGAGGACCTGCCTAAAGCTGTGGTCTCACCCATGGTCCAGGCAGTGGCTGCCACAGGTGACCCATATTACGTTATGTTTCTATTCTTTTTAAAATGATGTTTCTTCTATAAAAGCGACCTAACTTTGGTACATGCCACATTAGAGATCACCGAGAGTGCAGCCCCAGAGGCCCCGTCCAACATCGTGACCTCGTGGGGTAACGGCAATCCAGCCGTGGCTCCCGGGCAGGCTCGCAAGAACGTTCCAGCTCAGCCCCGCAGGTACGGTATGAATATTCGGGTTGTATGTGCTCCGGACTGTTGTAGTGACTCTCAGAATGAGCTCTTGAGGCCATGTGTGTGTGTGTCTCTGTTCCTCTAGAGTGTCAAAGCGCATCAAAGTGGAAGCACCTCAGGCTCTGTCGACGCCTCCCATGAAGAAAAAGCGCAGGTAAGGTCACGCCTGGGGCTCAACCTTGTGCGATGTGGTCGTTCAGTCTCATAGCGAGTATATCCTGCTATTCGCAGAGTCGTTCCTTCTCCAAAAAGGACAGGGTTTCGTCACAAACGAAGGTAAATCTGAGCTTTCGTCCGTTAGGAGTTGGTGCACAGTGTTGGTGCTGATGTGTGGCAGGGCATCATTGGTGGCACCTTGTTAGACACGTTCTAATCTTTGCTTCTGTTGTACACTCATTCATTCATTTGTTACGCAGGAGCTCCACAGGCATGAAGTCGGCCCGTCGGAGCGGCGCTGCAGCCGCCAGGAGTTCTGTTCGGCTAAAGACCAAGCCGGCCGCGCCTCCCTCCGAGTCTAATGCTAACCAGTAAGTGGCATTAACGTTACCGGGCTCTGTTAAGCGCTGTGGAATCGTTTCATGAATCTGCACCGTTGGGTTTTTTAACTATAGGCCCAAGAGCACAGAGCAGCAGGAGCTGGCACGCATCGAGGCTCTGCAGAAGGAGGTGGCAGAGCAGCGCAAGAGGAACGAGGCCAGCTACAAAGCTGCACTGGCTGGAAGTGAGTCTGGTGTGTTGTTGAGGAGGCTGCCCTCATCCCAAAGGGCTTTATACCTGAGGCTTATTCATATTTGCAGCCTTTGTCTAGAGTTATACTTCACAGTAGATCATTTTGATTTAAAATCTAAAACACAGCAGCTTTGCTGTTCCTAAAGCTATACTGATGTTGTGCAGCTTACCAGTGGTGTTGTGTTTGTGTTGTGTTTTTTGTTTAAATGAACGTTTTTGGGTTTATTCAAAGACCACAGGTGGGACGACATCCGAGTCATGATGGCATTAGTACCTTCAGTGACTTTATTACTGGGCTAAATAATGTACAGAGACGCCTGTTCTCTAGTTTTGTTGCAATATATGGTAGGGGTGTAACATGCACTCTGCTTATGATTCGATTTTTGTCATGATTATCGATTCTATAAAAAGCAATTCTTTTTATTTCTGTGTAAACAATGCAAAACGGTGCACATTTCCTTGTATTGGATTTTAAACTTAAATAAAAATGGTCCCCTTTAGTTGAGACTAGAAATGCAGGTTTAAAATTAATTGTAAACCAAATTCTTTATTGTAGCTTCACCACATCTTAAATAATCATATGAAAACTTTCCTGTTATTTCTGAAGACTAACAATTCAAATGTGTAGTGGTGTCAGTTGCCTGAATGGATCGAAATTATGCAAGGTTGCGACATCTGGTGTTCACAAATGCGCTTGTGTTAGATGGCATACTGAACAAAAGCATAATCCAACTCGACGATGCCTTGTTGCACTGCTACTCCCAATTTAATTTATTAGATTCTATGGGTGTCATTTGTATTTATCAATTCCAAAAAGGTTTAAAAGTGCCATGTTTAGGAATAAATATCTTTGAGCTGGATAGATAAAATATTAACTTAAGTAATACTTTTTATTTAAACCTTTACTCCAGTTTGCCCCCAGAAGTCCAAATGCATCCCTTGGGTTGTCTTTCTGTCACTGAATGTACACTGATACTGAAGAGCGACATTAAATAAAAGTAAATAAACAAACTTCCAATTTAAGCCTATAAATAAAAAGTATCAAATAAAACTACGTGATTACATGATACACCGGATCCTCGCAGATGGATGCCCCCTTAATACTGATGGATTGTGTATTTGAAGCATAAAATGTGTTGTTAGGAACTGATAACAAAGTTATTCTTTGTGGTTTGTTTGTATTTGTCTTCTTATAAATTAAGACTCCTGTCACCCTAGTGCCTGCATCTCACGGCCATCTTGAGGTGATTTAAGGTTTAGAATGACTCGTAATCCAGACCACTACAGCCTCAATGGTTTAGTGCTGTTGTAACTTCTTTTGAAGGTCATGTCGTGAAGAAGCAGGTTCTGTCCACCACCATCCCCAAAGAGTTCCACTTTCACTCGGACAACCGGCTGAAAAACGGGGGCGCGGACGTTCCCGAGGGTTCGTACAGAGAGGTCGACTTCACGTCGCAGCTGCGCAAGCACCCGTCCTCCCCGGTGAGTATTGCTGCCGCACCTCTAGCGGGCGGATCGGGTACATGCTAACAGGGTCTCCCTCCCTCAGATAAAGGCACACAAGGGCACCACAGTCCCCAAACCTTTCAACCTGTCCGCCGGCAGCAAGAGGAAGCTGGAGGAGACGGACGGCTACGTGTCCATGGCGCAGCAGATCGAGCAGTTTCAGAAGCGCACGCCTGCGCGCTATCACCTGCGCAGCCGCCAGAGTCAGGAGAGAGGCGAGTCCGACCCGTTATGCTCCAGGTTACACGAGCAGCAGCCGGTACTCTCACAGAGCAGCCACTTACTGAAATCGTTCTAATTTATCAGGCCCGTCACCGGTGAAGCCCGAGAAGCCCAAGGTCACCCACCCGCATACGCCCCAGCTGATGACACGCCAGAGGAGCCGCCCTGCCGTGGTAAAGAGTGCCGCAGAGATGGAGGCAGAAGAGCTGGAGAAAATGCAGCAGTGTGTAACGGCTTTATTAAAGCTCAGTTGATTTAGCATGAGTTTTTGCATTGCTGGTATCGAGCCTCAGTTTCTCCTCTCAGGTTTAAGTTTAAAGCACTGGAGCTTAACCGCAAGATCCTCAAGAGCGCCCTGGTTCCTAAGAAGCCAGCCGTTAAGGAGCCCACACGGCCAGAGGGCTTCCAGCTTGAGGTGGAGAAACGCCTGCAAGAGAGGACCACCACCAAAAAGAACCAAGCGGCTGAGAATGAGGATCATGCCTTCCACTCCAGACCCTTACCCATCCGGATCCTGGAGGAGGTGGTGGTAAGGGACTGCAGCGCTCACAGGGGTCTGGTTTTAGGGTTTTTTTTCCCTTTACTTCTGACTTTTTTTTCCTAATCTCGCTACAGGGAGTGCCAGAGAAGAAAGTACCGAATCCTACCATCCCTGAGTCTCCTGCGTTTGCGCTCAAAAATCGTGTCCGTGTGGAACGCAGGGCCGAAGAGGTATGAGCTCGTTTAGCAAGGCCTTTTCACACCGGGTCCGATTTTTACTGACGGAAAAATGCACGTCACATTCTGAGAAGGAACACGGACATCAACTGTCCTCACTCAGTCCGAAACTGAAGCACCGCGACTCTGCGTTATTTTAGTTATTTATTTTTAATTGCAGCTGGCTCTAATTTCTGTGTTTAAAATCAGGCTGACCAGGCAGAGCAGCTCATCAAGAGCTTCTAGGATGAGCAACAGGCTGCCTCTGAAACATGGATTTTAAAGAAAAGCTCTGATGGAATAGAACTGAAAGGCTGGAAAATGATGGTGATAAAGCTGACAGGGACTGGATGGAAGAGTCTGATTATTTATCTAAGAAAAAACACAAACTTTAAAAAGCTCCCTGCTCTCATCTTCCCTCAGGTTTTTTTGTTTTGTTTTTTTAAGTTGACAATGTGAAAAAGACACAGAGAGATCCCCTAACACATTAAGACAAAAAATGGAGCATCCTCAGTGTAAAGGGAACTCTGTTAAAAATCAGTTTCTTGCGTAAAAAATTGGGTTGGTGTGAAAAGGCCTCAAAGTCCCAGCGTCGACCCCTCTCTGTACGCCCTGTAACCGCTCTCTGGTGCGCAGGTTAAACATGCAGCGCCGGTGAAGGCCCTTCCTGTGCCGCATTACGTCCCCTTCCAGCTCAAGCCGGCGTCGAAGAACCATGTGGATGTTTGTCCTTTCTCATTCGAGCAGCGCGAGCAGGAGCGCCGAGCCCAGAAAGAGAAGAGACTGGAAGAGCTGAGGAACGAGGAGGTACCAAATATCGATCCATCTATGCAACCTTCAAATGTACAGGTTTAGTAAGTAGCAGGTGCTTGGTGTCCTTATTTATAAACCCGTAAAATGTTTGTCCTCAAGGTTGGAATGGAGTTCAGAATTTCATAATATTGCAAAAGTACAATAGTTTTTGGCTGCTGAAGTTGATGGGGTAACTTCAGAGGGAAACATTGCCAAGTGAAGACCACAACTTCTACATTGATCTGTTTTAATAAGATAGATTTGCGTTTCTCAAACACTCCTATTTCCTTTAGTTTGAAAGGGAATACATTATTTAAATGGTTATACAAGGAAAGTACACTTGAATTATTCTCACTTATTTAAGATGTGATGAAGCTACAGCAGAACACTGTGTACAATTTAAACCTCTTTGTAGTCATTTCTCTTAATTGCAGGGGACAAGTTTATACAAGAAAATGTGCATTGTGTTGCATCAAGAATCAAAGTGTGTGTGTATTATACACATGCAGCTCATGATTTGATTCTTGATGCAACACGATGTATTTTCTTGTATAAACAATGGAACCGTGGACTTGGAACTTGATTGATTCCATAATTTGTTTGAAGTTGGAATCAAATTTCCATTAAGTAATGTAAATAGGATTAATCCATTCATGGCCCCCAAATTTTAACTGATGGATTTGTATGTAATAAGGATTAGAAACATGAATAAAGCAAAGGAACGTAATACAATAATAAAGACATGAGTGCATGTACTTGCGCTGTATCAGTGAGAAATCACACCCACACTAATAATATAACTGGATGCCTGTGATCATGCCCTGCCTTTTGGGTTTCGTGGTGCACTATCCGTGCTTTATCATCACCGACTGGACTGGATAGTTGGTGTTTATGGTGTTCTCTGGGGTGCTGATGTTTGAACTCTGGATTTTTGTTAGAAAAATGTAACAGATCTTACAACCTTTGAAGTTCCACTGTAAATGCTGCTCATGTCTTCGCATTATAAACAAAGTCTAAACGTGATTATAGCCGCTTCCTAAAGATCCTTTGTTATACAAAAAAAGGCAATTCTTGATCGAGTACTTATCAGTGCCCTTTTAAAAGTTTCTAAATAGTCTTTAAATCGTCACTTAATCTTCAGGAATTGTTCTCGTATGACCACAGCGGTTGTGCCCTGCCTAAAGTCCTTGTCCTTTTCCCACCCAACTCTCTAAGGTGCCAAAGTTCAAAGCTCGGCTGCTGCCTGATTTCCATGACATCCATCTTCCAGAGAAAAAGGTGCCAGAACCAACCAAACCCGTTCCTTTCAAGCTGATGGTGGACGAACGTGGAGCTGTGAAGAGTGAGCGCTGGGAGCAGCAGGTATTTTGTTGTTGCCCGTCACTGCCCTAAATTGTTTCCAGAGTCGTATTCATGTTAGTTATGTTTGTTAGGTTAAAGAAGAGCTGAAGCATCAGTCTGAGGCGGCCTGTTTTAAAGCTCGACCCAATACCACCATACACAGTGCGCCTTTTGTACCCAAGAAGGAAAACCGGTCCATTTTGGGTACGTCACTCAGAGGCTTGCACTTTGTACCTGTAGCACCTTATTGCTGCTGTTTCTCCCTCACCTTGGTCCTGCTGTCTACTGTCTAAAATCCTCCCTTTGTTCCTCCCTTTGCTCTTGTCGCTCTTCTCGGCTTCTGTGCGTCTTCCGGCACATTCTCAAGCCAATCCTGTCACTCCTGCAGCTCCGGAAGGGTTCCAGCTGTCCACGGAGCGGCGGGCGAAGGAGAGGCTGGAGTTCGAGCGGGCGCTGAAGGAAAAGGAAGCTCTGAGAGCCCAAATGGAGGTGCAGGAAGCCCGAGAGCAAGAGGAGCGCGAGAAGGAAGAAGTGGCCCGGTTACGCCAAGAACAGGTACCCGTGAGCCGGCGCTCCGTACGGCATGCGGTGTAGAGCCACACCCTGGCCTAGCTGTGCCTGAGCTCTGTGTTTTTGTCGTTTGCAGGTCCATAAAGCTCAGCCAATCAGACGCTACAAACCCATAGAACCGAAGCACAGCGAGACCAAACTCACCGTGCCCCACTCGCCCAAATTCTCCGACCGCTTCCGCCTCTAAAGACTAAACTAACTTTTCTTTTGATCTCTAGGCTGTAAAAGTGCGCTGCTTTTTAACTCTACATCCTGAACCATTTAAAAACCTTCCAGGGCTGGAGACGCTTGTCCTGCTGCATTATGTACACTCTGTATCATATTTTCTTTAATGTGTGTTTTAGCTTCAACCATTTCTTTCTTAACTTCTCGGTATTTCTTAATAAATGTTTCGATGGTGTACTCCATTCACTAACCGTCTGTTTGATTGGATCTTAGAAGGGCATCAATGCCTCTGACTTTGACTTTTATTTCATTTCAGACAGTATGGACCAAAGATTTTTATTTGCGTTTGGGGTTGTCATGTAGGGCTGAAACGATTCATCGAGCCATTCGATTAGTAAAATGCTTCGATTTAATTTTTTTGCTTCGAGGCTTCGTTTAACAAAAAACTACCCTGCCCGCAGCGCGGAACTGCGCGCGGAACAATACTTCGGCCCGGAACTTTTTTGCCACTGCACGCCTGTACCTCAACAACACACTGGAGGAGACGGAGCGGAGAGCTGGCGGTGATTAAACATGGCAGAAGCAAGTAGTCAAGATGAAGAGGTGGAGGGCGGGGGGCAAAGAAAAAGGCAAAGACAGTCTAAAGTCTGGGATCACTTTAAGCTAAAGCTAGGGAGGAAAGACGTGGTCCAGTGCGTCTTTTGCAAAATTGAACTGGTGTACCATAACAGCACAACGTCAATGATTCAACACTTGAACAGAAAACACCCTTCGTGGACGGTGCCAGAAACTCCAGCGGAAAAAAAGGTAAGTCATGTTTGGGGCTCAATACATTTTAGTTTGTCTGATATAACGCGCAGCGACTGTACAGTGTGATATGCAGTCACGTGGTGTTTATGCTAGCTTGCACTGTCAGTGCTCATGCATTTTGCACCTATGTTTATACTTACATTAAGCTCTAACCAGGTGCTGGTATATTAATCTAAACAGTTAAGTTCAAAATTCAAAATGTTTGTTTATTGCAGTATGTTAATTTACTAATGGTATGTCTTATTCGATTCATCGAAAAAATAATCACTAGATTACTCGATTACTAAAATAACACTAACACAAGTTTTGTTCCCAGCTTTTTAATGTTATATTCCAATTGCTTATGTCTAAAACAAATTAAAAATTGCTTACATTCATCATAAACTTCGCTTTTGTGACCACGGCAATGAAAATTATGAATTTTTATTATAGAAACAGGTCACCAACAGGCATGCCGAAGTATGCTTTGTAGGCCTCACACATCTTAGCAGATGCTTCCACAGAGTACTTTTTTCGCTCTTGTCTTTATAAAATGGCCACATACATAGCAAAATGCGTCTGCTGGATGTATGCAACCTCTTGATGCCATCTAAATGGACTAAGTTGCTGTGTACTGTAAGGAAAAAGGATGTCTCTCCAAACTCGATAAAAATGGTCAATCTTTATTCCATGCAGTACCAAAGTACAAGAGTGTACTGAGGATTCAGCAGAGCAAGACTGATCACCCGGTAGCAGAGTAACACACAATATATACATTTGAAAGTAGTGGTCCTTCCTAAGCTCCTCCTGTAATGGGTGTGGGGTGAAGTGTGAATACTGTCCTTATCAGAACCTGAATAGAGAATGAATTCACACCTGTCTGTCTAGGTCAGTTCCCCTTTGTCTGTGATGGCTGTTGCCCACTTACTATGCAATCCCAATCAGTTAGATCCTGTCTCTCAGGAAGGGCTATAGTGGCCCTATATAACTGTAGTTATACAGCTACCTACAATTGTGTACAGTCCCAGAAAGTTCTAGAAACTTCTTGATAGTTCTCACAATTCCAGAAGCAGCTTGAAATATGGCGAATATCCTTAAAAATAGATCAATTTCAAAATAACATTGTGCTGACCACAAAAGCAAAGTTTACAGGGAATAATAACTTTTTTTCTATTCATTTAGGGTACAAACAATCAGGAAAACACACTTAATGGGGAACAAAACATTTTTTGAAAATTGTTACATGGTGTAATCGACAGCTGCAACCCTATTGTCATGTTTACACATGTTTAGAGAAAACACCCAGTGTACAGACGGGAGATAAAAAAAAAGAAAGGATCAGAGCTGGTTACTAAAATGAATGAAGGGTCATTTCTGATTCCAGTTCAGTCAAGTAGTAATTTGGGGCAGGACCTCTGTTACACTCCCAGCGAAGTTAGAGATCCAGAGCTGCCGATCTTCTTAAACCTATTAGCAGCTGCGATTGCAATGTAGTTTTTCTGTGTTTAAAAAAAAAAAAGCAAAATAAATAAAGCTCCTCAGCTGTAAAACACTTTTTTTAAGCCGTTTTACCTTCCACAGTCGTCTGGCCATGTACTTTCTGAGGAGGATTTGCGATTTCAGGACGATGTTGCAGCACTTTGCCTTCTCTGAGATGTTGTTGAGCCAGGGGTGCTTCAGACACTGAGCGGCGCTGAGGCGGCCGCTACGGAGGAGAACCGATACAGAGACGTTAGGTTTTCATAGTGGAAGGAGCGCTGAAGACCTGAGCCACTTGAACAGGGGCGAATCGTTAACCCCCTCACCTCCTCTCTTTGATCAGGAGGTTTGAAACGAAGTCTTTGGCCTCGTCCGACACGTGCTCGAACGTTTCCTGGTCGAAGTACCTGCACAGACAAATAAGATCGATGGAACCGTCTCACCCTAACCTTCGACACTACAGGACCTACGACGGTACCAGTTGAGGCTCAGGACGTTGTTCAGGGTCTCGCTGTCGTCCTCGCCCAGAAACGGAGACAGTCCGCTTAACCTGAGGGAGTTACGTAACGATTAGGAAGTGTCCCGCAGGCCTCGGTTCTAGGTCTTTCTATGTACGTAACTTTTCTGCGTAAACACCGCCACCTACAGCATGTACGTGACGACACCAAGCGTCCACATGTCTGTCGGGAATGACACAAAGTCGAAGTTGATGACCTCCGGAGCGAGAAACTCGGGCGTCCCGAACGAGACTCGCAGTTTCTCTCGCGGTTTGTACCTGCGGGACGGAAGATCAAACGGCTTGGATCCAATCCGATCAATACAGATCCAATAATCAATGCTCGTAGTACACGTTACCTTCTGGCCAGACCAAAGTCAATGATCTTGACTTGATGGCTGGACCGATTTACACACAGGATGTTCTCGGGCTGAAACAAGGCACATCACATTTGCATTTTATTCACACACACACACCAAGTATCAGGACACCAGCTGTAATGATCTCTCTGCTGGGTGGATGATGAAGTGTGATGGTGGTCATGGTGAATGTGGTGGTACCTTCAGGTCCAGATGAAGAACGTACATGTGGTGCATGTACTGAACTCCCTCACAGAGCTGCTTCACAAACACCATGGCATCCACTTCAGTCAGGGAAGAGCTTTCATCCACGATCCTCTCAAACAGCTCACCACCTTCCACACTGAGGGCATCCAACAGTTATAACCGCTCATAACATCTCAGTACATCTAATTATAGTTATCAGCTCGCCTCCTTCCACACGGAGTAGTTATTACCGCTCAAAACATCTAATTACATTCATAACAGCTTGTACTTTCATAGTCGGAGCACTCAACAGTTATAACAGCTCATAACATCTCATTACAGTAATGACAGCTCAACACCTTCCCTAAGCAAGAGCATCTGACCGCTCATAACATCTCATTACATTAACAACAACTTGTCTCTGTCCACACTCGGAGCATACCGCAGTTATAACGGCTCATAACATCTAAATGAATCCCTGTACATCCTATAGCAGGTCACATTTTCACACTGAGCGCATCCATCAGTTATAACAGCTCATAACATCTAATTACATTCAGATCAGCTTGTGTCTTTCCAGAATCAGAGCATCCCACAGTTATAACCACTCATAACATCTCTTTTCATCTTATTACATTTATAAGTTTGCCTCCTTCCAACAGTTATTACAGCTCATAACATCTCAGTACATCTAACATTCATAACAGCTCAACTCCTTCCACACTCGGGGCATTCAGCGGTTATAACAGCTCATAACGTCTTGCAACATTCATAACATTTTGTCTCCTTCCACACTTTGAGCATCCATCATACTCAAAGCACCCAACACTTATAACATCTCGTAACATTCATAGCAGCTCATGCCCTGCCACACTGATGGCACCAAACGGTCATAACTGCTCATAACATCTACTTAAATTCATAACTGCTCACCACCTTCCACACTGAGGGTATTCAGCAGTTATAACGGCTCATAACATCTCCTTACATCTAATTACAGTCAAAACAGCTCATCTTCCACACCGAGAGCACCCAATGGTTATAACATCTCATAACATTCCTAGCAGCTCATGTCTTCCCACACTGATGGCATCTACCAGTTATATCAGCTCATAACATCTAATGACATCCTATAACGGCTCACCTCCTGTCACTCTGAGAACATGCAACAGTTATAACTTTGCATTAGATCTTATAAGAGCTTAATTCCTTTCACACTCAAAGTACCCAGAGGTTATTACACCTTATAACATCTCATAACATTCATAGCAGCTCACCTCCTTCCACACTGAGGGCATCCAGCAGTTATAACAGCTCATAACATCTCGTGACTGCTCATAACCGTCACATTGGATCACTGATGTGTTTTATCAGAAGCCTTGCTAATTAATATGTTTTTAAGGTTATTATTTCCATTGGCACACTGGTTAGCGCTAACACCTCACCACTCCAGAGACCCGGGTTTGAGTCATTGTCAGGACTTTGGTGGGGAGTTTGTATGTTCTCCCCATGTCTGCATGTCTGGTTTAACTGATTTAATTAACCTGACCCAGGTTCGAGCAGCACTCACCACTCCATGACCAGCACCACTTGATTTTTGCTCTCGAAGGCGTCATAGAGCTGCAGGATGTTGGGGTGGTTCAGCTGGTTCATCACCTCGATTTCATTCAACGCCGCTTCCTGTCCAACATGGAACACACGAACAGTTTGGTCCTGAGATAAAGCCACAGATCCAGAGCCAACGCCGCTCACCTTCTCTTTGGCGCTTCTCGCACTGATGATTTTCGCCGCCAGTCGGAGGCTGGATTTATTATCTGTGCATCGGTGCACTTTACCAAAACGACCTCTGGAAAAAAGACAATTAATTACTTTATATAGGTGTGTTTGTGTGTGTGTATGTGTGTATGTGTGTATGTGTGTATGTGTGTATGTGTGTGTGTGTGTGTGTGTGTGTATATATATATTTTTTATGTGTGTGTTATCCTTATCAACGATTAAAGTACAACATTAAGTTATCCTGCTTTTACATCATAGACAATTATGTATTATAATGTACTGTACTTTTGAGATACATTAGCGTTAGCGTAGGAGTCATAACACTACACTACCCACAATTCCACAAACTAAGCCAGTCATGCTCTGCAAACTTAACTGGAACTAAAGCAGTACCATACAAACACTACAAAGACACAAACTGCGGTGTATACAATAATTAATAAACACAAAAGAGCCTTGGTGAAAGACGAACATAATATTACTGCAATGACTTATGGGCTGTATAGTTCTTTAATATAACCCGCGAGGAATGCGCGATCTTGCGAGGCTGCATTTTATTCAACACTATTTATCTTTTTAAAACACTGACAATGGAAAATGCACACCATTAAAGAGGGTACTCATGGTACACTCAGCTTTTACACTCTACATCGTTTATTTAACATAGAAATCGAGCAAATCTTACACGAAGGACTGTTTGGGCGAAAACTGAACAGGAAGCGAGTAAAACCAAGTTTTATTTTCGCATTTTTAAGCAAAAAAAAAAAAATGCAGTAAAAAGTCACAAAATACGATGAAATCCAGCCGTCTCCTCTGAGGCGATGTAACGCTACTGAGGTAAGTCAATATCAGACTACTCCAAAATTAAACAAAATACATCAATTGATAAAGTTTTTATGCTCAAAGACACGTCAAGCAAAAGATAAACACTTATTTAAAACGTAGGCGTTTTAAAAACAAGAAACATTTATGACGATATAAACAAACACCGACCAAAGATCAGAACTGAACTACAGGTTTTACAAACCCAAAGCGACACCTGCTGGTGAAAGAGTGAATGTACGATGGAATTTAACTGGATAATGGATATACAGTAAAATAATTTTAACTCTGCTTTTGTGATTAAAAAGTGTTGACTTTGCATCAGTGTGTGTTCAAAAATACCCATACCAGCAAAATAATATAGGCCTGAGTTTAGAACGCCTCTAGTGGTGAAATCTGCATTACATTTAGCACTGTGTTGTACAGTATTTGGTTGTTGTTAATAATAATAATGATTAAAGTGCATCATATTTTGAGCTCACCCTCCCAGAACGTCTCGGGTGTGGACGGTGTAGTCGTAGGTGGGACTGGGCCTCAGAGAGACACAGCGATGAGGGAAAGGCGCCGGCTGAGGAGGAACATCATCTATAGAAAACAAACCCTCCAGGATCACGTCTTTATTAGTGATTATATACACAAAACAAACCAGATTAAAACCAAATCCTAAGGTAATCCGAGTTTAGTCACATTAACACTTTATTGCAAACAACATGCTTTAAATTCATCTTACCCTGATAATATGGCAAAACCTTTCGTTATTATAAGAAAATAAAAGCTCACTGAAGCACACTCACATAACTGGATGTTAGCTGGATCATTCAAATACAGAAAATGAACAGGAATCAAGCTTAAACCTGATCTAAACCTTGTATGAAGAGATTCTAGAGTCTCATTAAGCTAAAGTGACTCGAGTGCCAATATTTCTGCAGCTGGTTGTAACCTGTAACAATTCCTCTGTAATTGGTCCAGTCATTCAGAAGTATTTATTTATTAATAATAAAGTGTTTTATTATAAACAGGTTAATTGTTACTGTGATGAATGAGGATCCTTTTCAGTACAGGTGGAGTTAAAATGTGAATAAAAAGTGTTAAGTGTTAATAAAGTGAGGTTGTTTATAAATAGAGGATATTTCTTTTACGTTAATGTCTGTTGCAGGATTTCAGGGACATGTTAATTCGATTTAGTGTTTTATTGTGATCTGAAGTTTACAGTATGAGCTGCAAGGATTAATTCTGTTTAAATACATGTTTCTTAAACATTACATGAGCTTATTACTATTATTATTATTATTATTATTGATATTATCATTAATGCTCTTACTTTATGTTACACTGTATTGTTACATTCATAAAGTTTTACATAGCGTTGTTTTGCCATGTATTTAAATTGGTCATTATTGATCAAATTAGTGATTGATTACTGATAATGATCTTCAGCCTGCGTTTGGATTAAATAGATGAACCTGCTGAATCCTGGGTGTAGGTTTTGTGTAACACAAAATCAGATGGAACGTCATAGTTGACATCTGATCTACACTGTGAGTGTGTGTGTGTGTGTGTGTGTGTGTGTGTGTGTGTGTGTGTGTGTGAGAATCCTGTGCCAGGGTACGAACAGGTGCGGGTCGTGTTTAGGGGGTACTGGGATTAGCCTGCTCTGGATCACAAACCCATTCCAGATTAAATATATCGGTGAGTGATGGAGGCTGCCTGCTGTTTATTATGGTTGATCGTTAACTGTTCGCGTTGACGTTGCTCACTCAGGACGTAAACACTGTCCTGTTATAAAGGACAAACCTGAGATTGGTTACGATCTTACGTACCGATGATTTTGAAGCAGGTTTTGGGTGAGGTTCTGGTTACCGACGGCCGTCTCTCGGGTGCTGGACTGATTTTGATCTGGATCTCCCCGCTGGATGGCGGCGCTGTGTGTGGAGACTCCTGGAGGCTGTGGAACATGGGACACGTTTGAGTTTGCTTTGAGACTGAACCTGGTTAGTGTGAGGTGTTGGCTTTACCTGTGCAGGGAATCGGGGCAGCTGCACACCTGTTTGAGGAAGGAGGCTGTTGCTGAGGGTTGGGGTGGTGATAAGGAACTTTTGGGTTGCAGATTTGGGTGCAGGTTTTGTGACAGGCCAGGAGCTCTGAGATAAGAGTTCTGTCCGGTCTTCGTCAGATGGTTTGAGGGTGGCGTTTCCTCTACTGGCAGCGCCAGCGATGATGGCGATATGGCACCGGCTGAGCTGTTCTTCTGGAGATGGAAGGCCGGCGGTGCCGTGAACTTTGTCACGTGAAATTTCGGGGGGTTGCTGAATGTGGGTGGAGATGAAGGTGACTTTTTCTGGTTGGATGACAGTGTTCGTAGGGGTGGGAACACGGTGCCTTTAATGGGAGCTGGAACGTCGGTAATCTTTGCCGTGGTTTGGTTTTGGGTCGGCGATGGTGGGCGTTTAGAAGGCGTCAACGTCGGTACGTCCTTCGGCGGTGGCGTCGCCTTCTTGGCTGGAGGGGGAACCTCTTTCTTTTCCATTTTGGCTGGTGATGGCATAACCATTTCTGGCGGAGACATAATTTTGGGTGGTGGTGGCGTGACCTTGCTCACCTTCTCCATCTTCTCTTGTGGAACTATCTTTGGTTGCGTTTTCATCCTGGACAGACCTGTGTTTGAAGAAAGTTCCACTCCTGCCCCGCTCGCGCCCTTCTGGTTCCCAGTTGGTTCTGCTCGCTCCATCTTGACCCTGTTTGGCGGGTTATGCTCAGACTGCACCTCTGCCGAGCCTGGCGCTGATGGAGAGGGTTCTTTGATGTCTCTTTTAACTGTCAGAGGTTGAGCTTCTCCTTTCGATCTTTCACCTTCTGCATCTTCCAGCAGTACAGCTGAGGACAGACCAGTCTTAAGGTGCTTTTGGGAAATTAACTATAGGGGCTCCTTTTAGGCAGAATAAAATGATAAAGCATGCACATCTGGACGATGGAACTCTGCTCAGCTGGTTTGACCTTTGCTGTGCTATTATTGAGGTACTGAGGTTATTAGGACGTGTTACAGCATTACGATTTACACCTTACATCAGCTCCCGGTGATATTTTTAACCCCTGGCACGTGGAATCCCTATTAATCATCCTCAAAACATTTCGGCGCTGGACCTACGACAACTTCCCGATCTCAGAACAAACTCGTTTACCTGTCTGACCTTTTCCATGGATTAGATTCTGATCCCTGAGTCGATCCAAATGCACGTACACTTCTTCCTGCACAAAAAAGAATAATAAAGACAAACTGTCAAACAGAATGAAGCAAATACTGTACAGACTTATTAAATGATTCAGAAAGGATTAGATGGTAACAGAGTGCAACGATCCGAGCTCACCCCCGACGTTCTGACAGGCAAAGATTTCCTCCTTTGCAGAGCTGCTAAAGGAACCGACATTTTGTCCTCAGCTCTCTCTTCTAAACCTGCGAATATCAGGCACAAACGCCGTCAACGTTCGGATTAATAACATTAAATCATCTCTGCACATTTTGGGCTGTCCTAAACGTAGATAAAGAGTTAGGCACACATTTGTAGAAGTGGATCATGGTCTGAAGTGCTGAGGAGCTCGGAGAAAGAGACGAAAGTGGTTACAGAACCATCTCTAAATAGTTTGGAATTTGGAAAAACCCGGGAGAAACAAAGATCACTCTGGTCACAAAGGAACCGGGGTAACTTCTAAGCAACTAGCTCTCCAAAAGCAACGCTGCTGCCCGTCTGCAGGTTGATAAAGACCACGTGGAAAAAACAGAAGTGATCAGATGAGACCAATACAGAACTTTTGGATTTAAATGAGAAAGTTAAACCCTGCATTCCAGCATTACAGCCTTATAAATCTGTGAAACCAAAATCTGTGAAACATGGTGGTGGCAGGATCACGGTTTGCTGTTTTGCTGCATCTGAGGCAGGACGAATGCTGAATGATAGCAGCAAATTCCAAAGGAAAATAAACTGAATCTCAAGAGAACGTGGAGCAAGAGATCGGCCCTAAGCACACAACGAACAGTTACAGTTTTGGAACGTCCCAAGCCAAAGTCCGGACCTTAATCCAACAGAAATGTTGTAAGATGTTGAATTGATAAAGGTTCTCTTTATCTTTATTTATTACAACTTGTGTGAAAATCTGATGACGTTTTAGCTCGGAGTTACGCCGAAATAAATGTTATATTCATTCATTTATTTGTCATTTGCCTTGTCATTTTATGAGACTTTAAGGAGTCATTAAAAGTCCGAAGGTCCTGCCCTGTTTATATGGTGTTTGATAAGGACATGAGAGCCATGGGTATCACAGACGTACCGTGTGCCAGCTCGTCCACCGCCGCCCTCAGCTCTGCCATGTTCTTCTCCAGAGCCTCGAGCAGCTTGGTCTGAGCCGAGAGCTGCCCGCTGTGCTGGCTGCAGGTGCCACACATGGGGCAGGTCCCTGCAGAGCTGCGCGCCAACAGCTGGTCCAATTTACTGTGCAGGTCGTCCATCTTGACCTCCAGGGTCAAGAGGGCCCTTTCGAGGGCATTAAACTGGCCTGATCCCAGAATAGGTGCTGGTGGCACGGTCAAATCAGGGTCTAAACGAATATAAAAATGAAATTAAGGTCATGGCTGACACACAAACATCTGGCCTGCAAAAAGAGCTCAAGATCAAGATGGACAGCAGAAAGAAATCAGAATAACAGATTAGGATTTTAAACCAATTAATATTTAATGTCTTAACAAACAAACAGGTCTGACACCTCTAAGTCCGAGCAAACTTATTCCAAACTCATTTTTAATAAATAACTAATTGACATTGATAATAATTAGGTTCTTAAATAAAGAGCTTTAAGACTGAACTCTAAAAGCTAGGGAGCAGAGAGAAAAATCCAACCAAGCCATCTTATACTTTTTTTTAGATAGATAGATCACTTTATTAATCCCAGAGGGAAATTTGTTAATCTGCATTATTTTTAAACCAAGGTCAGTTCTTGAACAGTCTGCTGCAGAAATATTTCAGGAATAAATCAGACAGAGAGAAGAGACAGTGGTCTGTAGCTTCAAACTAAACGAATTAATTCATCCTAAACGATAAACACATTGAACTGCGTCCTTACCTCCAGAGATCAGGAGATCCTGAGGAACGTCTGGTTCATAACAGATTCTTCGTTTATCTGAACCCTTTGGCCACCAGAATAGAAATAGCCAGGACACCCTCGAGGGGAGGGGAATGGACAGGGGGTTCGAATTGTAACCGATAACAAAGGCATGTGCGGCTGGACGGGGCAGCCAGGGGCACACAGGTCCCTCTAACCAGATATTTATACACAGGGAGGATCAACTGATTGGACTAAACAGATTTTATAGAACAAGCTGCTAATATTTAAATACAGCAATAAAGCACGGCTTAAACATGGGCACCCTGGCATTGAGGGGGCGAGCTGGCAGTAAAATTCTAGGATTGTAATTTAGAACAATAAAGGTGATTTAAACTCGTAGCTGTGAGTCACACAACAAACATCCAACTCAGGATGAAAGAGATTTATTTTTAAACAGTACTGTTAGGGTTGCCAGGTATTAACCCAGGGTCGCAGGTGCATGATGAGCATGCATTGAACGGGATCCCAGTCTTGAGGATGCCAGTACTTCATAGAAAATCCCCAAATCAGATAAACTTTGGACGAGGGCAATTTAGGGCTAGTAATGAGATAAAAAAATTTAATAATAATGTGATTTCAAACAGGTGATTATAATCATGATTTGATCCTAAATTCAGGAAAGGCCGGGTCTTTGAGGAGTAAACATGGGCAGGGGATCTCCAGCTTATCAACAAATGGGTGAGAAAATGATTGAAATCTTTGTACAAAACAATGTATATGACTGGAAGGGATTTCCGTACAAAGGATTTCAGTCCTAACGTTTTCAGATTTGGTTCGTTTTTTGTTTGTTTGTTTTTGTCTTGTTTAAAATGCATGGACATCATAATAATTGAACTGGTGTGACATTACGTTAACGCATAAATAAATTAGGCTGTTTTCTTTAACAGACTGATATGCAGCAGTACATTTGATATAACAAGGTTAAATTAGGAGTGACTACTGAAGAAGCACAGGGTTTATGCCAGAATCGGCCTGCACTGTTACCTCTGACCAGAGAGGGCAGCAGAGGGCTTATAGTGCAAGCTGACTCGTCATGCTTGTGAAAACTACATTTCCCAGGATGCTTTGTGGGCTAAACAGTCCACAACTTCTCGTACCTGATTAGTGTCTTGTTCTGGATAGTAACACCAGACCTGATGAAGTAACTGAAGTAATATCTGCTAACGGTCATCGTCAGGCTCCACCTAATAAACAACATGAGCTCAGGCCACCAGGGGGAGCTGTAAACACTGATAATACTGCCCTGTTGGAAGGTTTCCATTCAGGGTCCGTGATGTGATTTCCTTATCCAGAGCTGAACCAGTGTTGCTGTAAACAAAGACTTGCTGCTGATACCTTTCTGTGTTGCAGACCTGGAAGTAATGGAAGGTTATTAACAAATTAAATGAAGTTGACCAGAGAAAACATGAAATATCTCAGGTTCATACTGTCTGCAATGAAATAAAAGTCAAAGGAAATGTAAGGAACACTGTGTTTATGTTGAATTTGCAATTTCCCTACCGTCCCAACTTTTTCTGATTTGCAGTGGTACACCAAACTAGACCAGGAGACCAGAGTTAATTTTTATATTGTTAAAATAACCACAAGATGCGTAAATGCTGACCCTGACCAACAACTGTGCTTCGACTTCCATTAGAAGAGAGTAAAAACGTTTAGTTCTTCTTTCACAGCAAAGAATCTTGAGAACATACAGTTTTACATATTACATACATATATATGTAAATTTTATGTTTTACGTTTACGTCTGCATAACATTCTGTGAAACATAGTCCATAGTCACATAGAGGTTTAGATCCTTTGCACACAGTGTTGTATTTTAAACAATAATAATAGTAATAACACAATATGTAAACATTTAGTACAGTACTATACAATACATTCATTCTTATCTTTGGATATGGGTTGTATTTATCATAATCTTTGGTGTATGGTAATTTATCAGAAATAAAAGATTGGATATTATTACCACTGACTTAAAGTTTGAAACGTTGAGCTGAACTTTAACAACGATCTGCTTATGTTATTTATTATTCTTTAACATATGTTCTCATATGTTTTACTTAAACTATTACTATAAACACATTAATTAGGTCACTTAATTTAATTCTTATATAAAACATCTATGCTGTAAGCAGGTCTTGGTCCTCCCAAGGTTCTTCCTTATAACATTTAGGGGTTTTTTGTCCTGCCACTGTCACCCTAGGTTTGCTCAATTATGTTTTGGGGCCTAGATAGTAGACCATTTAAAAGCTGCATTGGGAGTCCACTGTAAAAAAATAGAAGAAATAAAATGTGAAAAAAGGTTTAGTTTTACTGAATTTACACTTAAATGGATATAAAATTGTGCAAATATATTAGTGCCAACATTATAACAGCAAAGATGTTGAGTCATCCTAATCGGGAAACTCGTGTGTGTGTGTGTGTGTGTGTGCGCGCGCGCGCGCGCTGTAGGCGTTGCACTTTATATTTGTTTTGGTAGCAGAAAGTTCAGTCGCTTCTTCACGAACCAAACAGCTTTTTACTCTAAAGGTAAGTTTTTATCGCCTGGGGGCCAAAACATTTTAACGATTTATAACAAACGTTTATCGACATGAATCTGCGTAGAAAGTTTCGTCTTTCGTTCGCGTTCTAGTAAACCAGGCCTTGTTTTTTGTTGAAATAACAGTTTGTGTTTCGCGTTAATTAAGTTTAATTTAATCTTGATTAACCGTGGTTGTTAGATACGCGGCTGAATAGTTGCTTTATGTTCTTTGTAAGTCGGTAAACATTGGAAATTGGATTAATCTTAACTTCTACATAAGCTTTTTTTGTCTTAAATTGGTGTTTTTCATAGGACAGTAGCTGAAGGTTTATGAGAAAAAAACTGCGTGACCGAGAACTGGGGTATTTCCGTTACGTTCTCTGGTTTGGTGTTCGACCACAAAACTCGGATATTATTGAGGGACCAGTGGTCGCTTTTAGCGTTTTTATGTAGAGTTTAACTTTAAATTACAGTTCTTATAAGAAGAGACCGTGTTTCAGATATGTGTGAGAGAAGTAAACAGGTCTAAGTAGGCTAATCTAAGTATTTCTGTAAGCTTTGGTGCGTTTGTTAGCGGAATCGATGGTCTCGCGCTCAAACGGTTAAAGACACGTCTACAGTTAGACTGAATTTACAATATAAAGTCGAGTTGATGTCTAAATCCAGAGTTTCGTGTCGAATTCTGGGTGTGGATTCAGTTCAGGTTACCTTGTGAAACCGTATTCGTAGCCGGAGTGACCGGATTGTCCAGCAATTTGTTCATTAAAGCGATAGTTTGGAGATCTGTGAGTGAAGACCCACATTTAATCATAAAACACAGGTTTAGAACTGAACTAGGTTGATTCGGGTAATTAAGTTGTCTGTCAGTTAAAACCACATGATATTTGGTGGATTAGGTAACACTAGGTTTAAGGTTCGAGCTTCCTCCTTCAGGGAGGAAGCGAAGTCTCAGTTTTTCCACACAGATCTGAAGTAATCCGAACTAAGGATCGGTGGTGGTTAGGAGGAGGCTGTGGTTTGGGAGTATTTGGATTTACACAATAAGTATGACTAATATTCCAGCTGACACCTTCGTGGCGTACTTAGAAACCCATAGGCTCCTGTTTACTGAGATCAGAGTCTCCTTTTAAAATAATAAAAGCTTCTTGGCTGAAAGATTCACTTTTGATGGGTTTAACACAAATGCAAGGTTTGTCCCTTGGCCTTTTGTGGGCCTGTGTGTACCGAGGGAGTGTGCTGACCTCGTAATCTGTTTAGATTCGTGTATGTACCTTCACAGCTGCATTATGCAAATATTTATCTCTAGTCCAGAGTTCTTTAATACATTTACAGCATTTAGCAGACGCCCTTATCCAGAGCGACTTACAATTGATGCAACCTTATTAACCTAATTTAGAAAGGGAACAATGATCCTGAGCGACGTGGCTGCTTAACTGGTCTGGTTTTGCATTTGCCGTTGGCAGAGCAGGTAGCAACGGAGATGGAATATGTTTTGTTTTGTTGTGGTTTTATTGTATTTGGAGTAGCTTTCATTGTTTGAGGTGTAAACTAACAGGAACGAGGTTAGATTTAGTTTTACAGGAGGATTTGGAATAACATTACAGAATGGATTTAGGGATAAAACTGGAGTGTGAACAGGAGATGGCGACGCAGGACAGTTAGGGCGAATTTGATTTGTTTTCATTTTAATTTGTCTGTTTCTTTGTGTGATGTTTGTGTTAGACATCTATTTATCCTGCTTTTCTTTTTAATATAAGAACGTTGAGGCCAAGTTAATTAAGCTTAACGCTGCTATTCGTTTATTGCTTCCACGTTAACGTGTTCGTGTCTTGTTCAGGATCTAGACTGAAGGCACCATGGCTATAGAAGGTGGCATGAAGTGTGTGAAGTTCCTGGTCTTCTTTTTTAACTTCATTTTCTGGGTAAGTCTCCACTGTCTCGTCCTGTTGTAGGATTTGGCTTTCACCTGACCGGTGACGTTTCTTTATTAATATTTATGGTTAATTGAAGACAGCGGCATCATATTGTAGTTTAGTGAGATTAATGTAGTGACGATTTTCAGCAGATGCAAAACAAGAAAGCATATAATGAAGGCAAGACGATCAGTTTTACGTAATCCTGCAAAAAAAGTAACTTGATTGAACTCTGAACATTTGTCACACTGATCATTCCCTCATTCAGAGGGAAGAAGGAAGTTCTGCAAGACTGAAATGTTGAAAGAACTGAAGCTCACGGCTTCTCTGGTAATGGAAAGGAAAAGACCAACATTTTATTCATTCCAGGTCAAGATTTATTTCTGTACCTGTTGCTATTACAGAGCGTTATCTCAGAGCAGCTTTATGAATATCTAGATCCACAGGTAACAGTGGCAAGGAAAATCCTTAAATGTTATAAGGTAGAAACCTTAGCAGGACCAAGACTCATTATTTATCTTGGAGTGAGGACTGGAACTGGTCCTGGAAGAATATCTCAGAAAACAGAATATGTCGTTAGTTAGTGGTTCAGTAACAGGTAACAAAGCTTATAATCTACTTCTGTTCCATGTTTTATGCTTTTTCTAAAACTAAATATAAAAAGTATTTGGACTTTTTCGTCATGTTTCTGTTTCTCAGTGAATGAAACTGCAAAACTGTGACGTTGTGAAAAGGTTGCAGCATTAATACCAGCCGGGTATAATATGTAGGATTTCTAAACGCCGGATTATCCTGAGCCTTTAAGTCGTTCTGGCATTCTGTTGACACTTTAAACAGCTCGGGTTTGTTCCTGTACAAAAATCGGACTGAGGCCACAGGTTCCTCATAAGTGAAAAGGAACCATGAGTGGTGTGATGTCTCGGGTTCAGTTCAGGTTTTAAAGTGGGAATGACCTTAGTGAAATTTGATCTTTTATCGAAATCAAAAGTGAAGTGACGGCATTAAACGATGTGTAATAGTGTGTGTGTATGTGTGTGTGTGTTCATGGTGCTATTTCGGGCGCAGTAGGTAAGGTGTTTTGGACAGAAAACTGCCGGGTGATGTCATAAGTGCTGTGTGTGTGTGTGTGTGTGTGTGTGTGTGTGTGTGTGTGTGTGTGTGTGTGTGTGTGTGTGTGTGCGCATGCGCCAGTGCGTGTGCCAGCTGACACATAGAGTTCACACTTCTCTTCATGTGAGCATAAACTCTGGTATTTATTAACTTCCTATGGTTTTTGTGGCCTGATGTTTTCCACCACGTGATATTTTATTGTATGACGAATGAAGCTCTGAGCTGATCTGAAAACCGATGTGTTGGTTGATTTATTGATTTATTTGGCTTTCTAGTGTTTGTTGTCTTCTATCTGTAGAAAGAGGCATAACCATGTTAACAGTGCCTGTGTTCGTCTCATATATAAGCAATAGAACTCAAGAATAATGTGAAGGAAAGGGAAGGCGAGTGCCGTAGCTCATCGCAGTCATGATGTTGTTTGCGATGACACACAATCTCGAGGGTTGCGTTGCTGCTGTGATGCAGTACACCACAAAGGGCTTCTGTAACACCACCAGTAGGCAAAGATGAATGGAAAACGGCAATAAAACTAAATAACATTCCTTAACAATTTAATAATATAATTGTTATTTATTAGGATTATTTGTATATGTTGTTTGTTAAAAAGGCGCGCTGTTATCAGAAATATCGACACGCTTCTCAACGAAAGGTCGGAACAAACTGTGTTCCAATTCCACATAAAGGTGTGCGGTATTGTCCGGAATTATATCCTAATATTTTCTTGATAATGATAATTAGATGATATTTTCAAAAATGTGTTTGTAAAATTCGTGCTCTGTATTAGCTCGCTCTGGTTAATAGATTATTAATTTTTGCTATTTTAATTTGAGAATATTTTCAAGAATAAAATTGTAACTTTGAGAATTAGGTCATTTTTAGAGAATAATGTGGTAATATTTTGAGAATATTTTCTAGAATAAATTCTTAATATTTTTTTAATAAAACGATACCTTGTATGTTTCAAAAATGTGTTTATAAAGGTCTTGCGTTCTATGCTAGCTTACCCTTGTTAATAAGTTACTAATTGTTGAATTTTTTTTTTTTACGTATTTTACCGATTAGTCATTCAATGTAAACAAATCACTTTCCTCCAAAAGTCACATAGATCGTCACATACTCCATATTTCTATTCCTGTTACCTTAAACATTTCATTATGTTAATGTAAATGGTTCAAATGTTATCTGTTGTGTTTAGGGAATTCCATACACAAAGAAATGTGCTTAAAGTAATAAAAAAAACACTGCATCTGGTCAAACGAACTAAAGACAAAATCCTGTGATTGGTCTGAAAAGTAGGAATTAATAATAAAGTTTAGGTCAGTTAATGGGAGCTCTGATGGTCACATTACTGACAGCCCAGGTGGACCAGACCATCCTGATTATGTGATCCTGGTGTGTGTGTGTGTGTGTGTGTGTGTGAGAGAGGGGGAACTGGTATTTGTTAAATGCCCTCAAGGATAGGAACATCAGATAGTGTTGCCCTTACTGTGATATTTTGCTGCCCGCAACAACTTTAGTTGCTTTTTTCATTTTGCAGCATTTATTAGAGAAAGCCGCCGATGCAAAGGTTTAGCTGTAGGTCACTGAGCTGAAGGTGAAGGTTAGGTGGAGGTGTAGATGTGGGGTTAATTAGCTACAGTAAACATGATGTCAGTGGAAAGTCCCCAAAACCTATGGTTACCAAGACAATGTGTGTATGCAAATGTCAACACACTGTTATGGATCTTTCACACACACTCGCAGGTATGAAAGATCATATTGGATTTTATATCCTCTTTAAAGTGCTGCTGTGTGTGTGTGTGTGTGTGTGTGTGTGTGAGAGAGAGAGAGAGAGAGAGAGAGAGAGAGAGAGAGAATCTAAACACACTTTTTAGATCTGTGAGTATGTGGGAGGGGTCGAAAGCACACGTACAGCTCATGAATGAGCAAGAGTGACTGAGAGTGTGTGTGAGTGTGTGAGTGTGTGTGTGTGTGTGTGAGAGTTGTAACCTTGTGACTGCAGCATTACACCACCATCATGTGATTAGCATGTGAGGAGTTTCCACATTCGGTGATAAAGAGCCTGAAATGTAGAACAATGCCCAGAGCAACAGCTAATTACCCCCTGCATCATTCCTTACCCGCCTTTCTTTATTCATTCTTTATCTTTGTTGTTTTTATTCTTTTTCGATGCAGGAACCTAAGATGGTGTTTTAGGGCAACGGATTTTTTTGCAACGGCAAAAATTTTTTGGGTAATATTTCACAAATAAACCTGCATTTTGAGAATGAAGCCATGATATTTTGAGAATATTTTTAAAAATAAAGGCGTAATATTTCAGAGATAAAGTTGTAATATTTTAAGAATATTTTCAAGAATAAAGTCGTACTATTTCAGGAATAAAGTAGTAAGATTTGGAGAACATTTTTGACAATAAAATCATAATATTTCAAGGATAACATTGTAATTAGTAATTATTAAGCAGTAATATTTTAAGAATGTGATGAAATAATCCGCCCTTACCCATCACCTACTACTGGGATAGACTTACCCCATGGTTGGTCCCGAGTGTGAAGGCCTGAACGAAAAGAGGCAGCAAAGGCCAGGAGTTTACTTACCTGGAGCAGTCCGTCCTCTGTGAAGGAGAGCGGGAGAAGAGCACTGGTGAATGAAGTGTAATGTACACCATCATAAATGTGAACGTTTGTTTGTACCGGCAGCGCTATGGCTATGGCTATGGGCGTGTGGAGATTATATGTGTATAATGTTCTAAGAATACAGATTGGTGTCAATGAAGAATGGGACCTGTACTCCTGACTTATAAGTAAGAATGACTTCCAGTAAGGATATTGGTTTAGCCATCAGGTGAGGATACAAAAGCAGGCGGGGAAGGGGGGGGGCTTGCTCAGGGACCCAACAGTGGCAGCTTGGCAGAGGTGGGATTTGAACCCTAGACCTTCTGGCCCATAGTCCAGTACCTTACCCACTAGGCCACCACAGTCCCTGTATGACATTGCTGGCATCGGTTGTAGCAGGCTTTGTACATGGTGTTGCATCTTTGTATGATTCTCGTGTGTTTTGTCGTGTCACTGGATTTGTAAATAGACATAACTGTTGGCGTGCAATAAAGGTGATGGAAGAAAAAGCCTTCTAGTACCCTCGACCGCTTGCCCGACGCTGCCCATGGGGTTCGCCCCATTACAAAGAATAAATTCGTAATATTTCAGTCATAAATTTGCGGTTTTTAGAGAATAACGACAGAATGCTGAAACGTTGGGTTGTTATTTGTATTGTACGGGGTGGCACGGGAGGTCAGTGACTAGTGCAGTCACCTCCCAGCTCTGAGATCCCCGGTTCGATCCTGACCCATGCATTGGGTTAATTGGTCAGTCTAAATTGGCCCATGCTGAGTGTGTTGATATAACTTTACCTTGTGTGTGTTGAGTATAGCCACTGATGTTAATACTGCATCCTTTTGGACGTGGCATGTTTATTTAAAACAAGTGTGTCCTGTTTTTCAGATGGGTTAGTTAATTGTGTGTGTGTGTGTGTGTGTGTGTGTGTGTGTGTGTGTGTGTGTGTGTGTGTGTGTGTGTGTGAGTGATTGTTTGCCCTCATGCCAATGCCCTGCTCTATCCTTCTTCCTTAAGCAAATACTCTTTAAACACATTAAGTATCTCTCTAATCTTCGCTGTTCATGACATGAACTTGATCGGCCTCTAGCTGGCGCTGTGGAGGAGCGTTTACATTTAACAATATCCCCTTAATCTTAAGTACCAATGTTCCTAATACTTTTTATTATGAATCCTTGATTTATGGCCAACAAGTAATCCGTTGCGACTGTGTAGCTCCCATTGGAGTCACCGGCTGGCACCCTGTCCTGGGTAGGTGTGCCCCCTGCCATGTGAATTGCAGTCACCTCATGCCAGTCCATCCTTTCTGGGTGGAGCTTAGCTGAGTTTGACAGATGTACAAGGTGCTTAGATCTGATGATGGCTGCATGAGGTTTTATATATATATATATATGTGTTTATGTTAGTATATTATGAGTTACAGTTTTTAGGTGTGTTTAAAGCGAGTCTATCAGAAGGGGCAGGCAAACCTCAAAACCTCTTCAAAAACGAACACCTTCTTCACCACCTATTTTCATTCGGTCACGTCTGAAACTGAACCAAAATCCGTCAATCAGAAAAAATCTACAGTAAGAGTAAATGAGGATAAAGTTTATAAACCGTCTTCAGGCTTGGCACAGAAAGCGAGAGCTGCTGCTCTTTCTTAAACCCGTCTCAGATTTCATGAGTTCAGGAGAATAAAAGTCACTGGATGGAAAAATGGGATAAAAATAGTGATGTGGCTGCGTTTTTTGGAAAAGCTGCTGCAAGTTTTGCTTTCAGCCTGAACGTCTCCAAACTGTGCACGGAGCAAATAAGCTCATGATGCGATTATATCGGCGTTTACATAGTGGATAAGACAAATGGGCCTTAATGACCCGCTGATTAATGAAGGCAGCAGGTTGGATTAACTTTTGTGTATTGCTTAAACATTTCTACAGCATGTAGATTAAAACATCTGTTCTATACAGCTATACAAAACGTATTTAACTCTTCTCTCATAACAACGTAAACAAGCTCATTCCAAGTGACGTGGCTCCGTAACTATTATATGAAATTAGATTAAGTCAAGTCAGATTTATTTCTGTATCTCTTTTCACAACGGAGCTTTGTCTCTTTAAGTATTTAGATCCACAGCTCGAACTGAGCCAAACCTAGGTCAACAGTGGCAAGGAAAATCCCTAAACGTTATAATGAAGAAGCCCTGTTAGGACCAAGACTCAAAAAGAAGCCTGGATATTATATGCCAGAATGAAACTAAATGATCTAATTAATAAGATTATAGTAATAGTTAGTGAAGAGAAGATAAAATATGAAAAAAAGAACGAACTGGCAACAGAAGAAGAAAGAGAAAACAAAATGTGTTGTTAGGATTGTTAAGAACACAGGGTTTTCTCTAAATGTGGTTTTGCTTTAAAATGTATGAGACTTCTAAAATCAAACCAGTAATGAAGAATTAATTCTGATGTGTTGTTGTTTACATTATTTAGAGTAGAATTTGAGAATTTACTGTTAAATATATGAAATCAAAAAATGTCACCTTACCTAGGAGGAATTATTAAAGATGTGCCTGGGAGTTAATGAAACTCAGTGGCATTTTAGGGGGTTTGTTTTGTGACTTAAGAAAATGTTTAGAATATGGAAGTGCCTTGTTTAAATTAAGATTCCCAACCTGGCTTCCATACCCCCTCAAGGGGGCGCCAAACATCTCAGGGGTGCACAAGGTTTTGACTGCTCTGAGGTACTTTGAGTTCGTCAAAATACAATTTGCACGTCAAATAGAATTTAAATAACACACTTTACTGGAAAAAATATCTATATAAAATCACTTAAACATATTTAATAAGTTTTAATGATTCTAATGATTTTAATGAATTTTAGCTAAATGTTTAGCTGTCTTGGGAAAAGGAGCCAGAAATGGAAAATAAACTATAAATGGAACCAAAGAGAAAGGATAAAAGCTACAATTAATATTAACTTTGCCAATAAAGAGTTGCAATCACTTCATTCTTTTTGGGTTCAGCTTTTCGTAGCACAGATACTCGTAGGGGGGCTCCAAGGAAAAAAGGTTGGGAATTGCTGCTCTTACACAACCAAAAATGCAAAATGCTTTGTTGTTATACTTAAGAAGGAGATAATGATGTTCTTTATGCCATGCAAAACACGCAGGGAATCCCAGAGCATGGAAAAATAAAATATGAACTTTTATAATGCAACTTTAACATGCATTCAATACACTATTCAGATAAATCAGATATTTCTTTATTTTCTGTTCTTGGAACGATTATTAAACATAGTAATCGTTAAATAGTTAATGATATTCTGAGAATAAAGTAGTAATATTTCGAGAATATCTTTTAGAATAAAGTAATATATATTTTAAATATTAAGAAAAATAACAATCATGATGATGAATACTATCATAGTATTTTTAGTTATTTTTTAACTTGCACCCATTCATTTTAAGTTGTATAATAATAGTAGTAATACTTTATTAAATTTACAATTTTCATACAAATGTTCGAACTAGGAACTTCAGAGGAACTTGTATCAGTTAAGTTAAATTAAATAAGGGTGTTTTAATATGGAAATGGGTCATGTTTAAGTCTAATTAGTCTAGTTTTTAAATGAAACTCTTTGAGAGAGAGAGAGAAAGCATGCATGTCAGAAACGGGTGACTTACTATAACCAATTGATCGATCGATTAATTAAAATCATTTGAAGAGGGAGATGGTGTGTTATTTCTGCCATGAAAAACACACAAGGAATCCCAGAGCATGGATTAGAAAAGGATAAATCAAATATTCATAAACAGAACCTTGGAGCCGGGTCAGGTCTGAATAATTTTTCTTATATATATTTTTCTTATATAAGTTTTCTGATCCGTCTGTGAGAGCGGGGTGCATTTAGAGGTCGTTTGGAGGGATCGTCTCTTGTTTAGTCTTCAGGATTTGATTTTCTATTTAGCACTCATACTTTGTAGCACGACCTGGAGTTCTGAGTTCTTCCCTGGAGGTTTGTGACCGTCTCCAGTCAGGGTTAATGGATAACTTTTATAACTTAAGCACCTACAGACTCTGTTTACCTTCCTGCATCACGGACACACAACGGCGCTCTGCATCAACGGTACATCGGCGCTGCAGCAAACGGTTTATGGGTCGCCATCTGGAACGTTTAAATACAAAATCTCCTATTCAAATAAAATGGAAGCACAGCAGTCATTAATGTTGGTGCACAGTCCTGTTTTAGAGTAGTTAGTATAGCTTGTGTTTTATAAAAGCAAAAAGATGAATCAAGAAGAGGGGCTTTAAAGCTAACAGGCAGGAACCTGTAGTTCTTAGAAAAACACAAACGTTTGCACAATTTATTTAGTTTGCAATATGTGGAGAAATGTGAGCCATCAAACACGGTATCATCATCTCAGAGATCTATAGATGTTTTTGGTCACACCTGAGGGAGGGAACGTTGATCTACACGTGTGTCTAACGAGCAGCGGGTGGCTCTGATTGTTACTCTTGTTGTTCCTTTTTTTTTTGCGTGTGTACTGGTCTGAACACACATTATTCTGAACTTTTTGTCTTTGTCCTATTATTTTAAAGTCTTTTAAAAGGGGAGATATCGCACGTTTTCCACTCCTTGGGGTCTTAATGAAAGGCGACATGCTTTGGTCAAAATACCACGAGGACCAAACACCACATCACCTTCTCGCCCTGTATAAGCAGCACTTTTACGTCTGGTCTGTTTTCAGGTCCTGTTGCTTTAACTGGTAATGAGTCACTGCTTGGTTCAGGGCTTTGCGAGTCTGAAATTGTTCCCTTAATCATTAAATGATCCTAAGCTTATTTCTTGTATTAAGGTCATTTAAGCATTAGTATGTAGCATAAATAGTAATATAATACAGTGTTCACTATTTTATATACTGTACTATTATTATTTATGTAAGTATATGTATACTAAATATACTTACATTTGTTAATCTATTATTCATTGATTATATTATGTATTAGGCTACCTCTTATTGTATTTATAGGTTAATAATATGCTGTACTGTATATGACCTTTGAGTTTATCTGCATCATTTCACTGTCATAACAAACAGAAAGCAGACTGACTGCCACTCTCTCACGATTAGATTTTTTATTTGCTGATTTCGTTACATTTCTGTCAATGATGGTCAATTACACGTACTTAAAGATGCACAGTTTAGATTATTTTCAGTATTTCAAAGTGTGACATTAGCCACATACACTAAATTGTAAAGAGACGTTTAAACACATATTAACCGAGGAAAATAATCCAAATCCATGCTTGGAAATAACGGGAGTTTTTACAGTTTCTTATAACAGTGAACTGTCTGTCGAGCTTTGAAGTAACTATTCAAAACTTTATAATTTAGTTATTCTGCACTTTAACCAGAAAAGCAGCAGCTCCTCCGTTTGCTGGACCAATATGGCGGACGCACTGACATGCGCAGCACCGAGCTGAAGCGGCCGATGAGGCGTCTAGGTCGAAGTGTCTGTGATCGTACACCCTGAATGTGAGCCGATTCAGTATCTGAGGAATCGACTAGTGTCTTAAGGTCTTAGGGAATTGAATCACTGAATCAACTCTTCTTCGGACTGAATCAGTTCTGTACACATCTACTCTAACTCTGTTTGTAATGATGTGTGTGTGTGTGTGTGTGTGTGTGTGTGTAGGTATGTGGTCTGGCCCTGATTGTGATTGGAGTGATGACTCACACGTCCATCAAGAACATTCCTGAACTGAAGGAGATTTCGGGCACCACGGTGCCCCTCGTCATCATCGTGGTGGGAGTCATCATCTTCTTCATCGCCTTTTTCGGCTGCTGCGGCGCCTGGAAGGAGAACCAATGCATGCTCACCATGGTAACGTCACCAAAAAGTACCGATTATACCACCAATCCCCACTGCTAAATCATCATCATCTGACTGTGGGCTCCGGTCTGTTTTTAGAACGGTTTACTATACAGAAAATAAACACAAAAATATATCAATTAATAAGCTTTAATTTATTAAAAATAAAAGTTTATTTCCATTCAGCGGTTTATAAGGCAGGGTGTTACTCAGATCCACTGTTCTACCACCAGAAGCCAATCAGAGTGAGATCCCGGTGTTTGAACCAAAGCACAGGATCAATTTATCATTTAAATTCCTTCATTAGAGGTTCTAGATTATTTAGATGAAGCTAAAGAAAGAAAGGCTAAAGAGATGCACTGAGAAAGAAAGAAAGAAAGAAGTCCATACCTGCCTGACTGTATACAGTTTTTATCTGAAGTTCCTAATGTGAATGTTCTGAGTCAGAAATGATAGAGTCAGAGTTCTAGATCATCAGCAGCTCGGTCGGGTTAATCAGAGCCGGGCTTAACAGATCCATGAATGAAGCTCCGATCAGCTATGGGTGGTGTTTTATGAGAGACGCCGAGTTTAACACCAGCAAACGGCGTGAAGGACATCATAAGGAACGGACTTTCTGCAGTCAGTTTAACCTGTCTCTCAGAAACAGGACGGCACCGAACTCTCGGTAAATCCCTGATAAACCATCACCAGGTTACGGAAACCAAACCGACAGGTAGAGCAGGAAGCTGAAGGTGTTTGGTCCTCGCTTTAGTAAACATGCAACACACACAGTTCCGTGTCTGTATGCACATTAGACCACGCTATCAGTTACAAGCTGTTTTGGTCCCAAACTCGATAGAACGACTGAACAACAAGGCCGAGTCCCAGCTGCGGAACATTTGGAGCCACAGGAAGTCCTAATCCCGAATCTCTAATCCATTTCAGGTACGATTGATCGACCTTTAAGGCCAATTTAAATACAAAACATAAACAGTGTGTCACATTAGAAAAAATATTATGATATTCAGTTCTAAGCACTTTGTCACTCATTTATCGATCTGTTAAGTTGCCAGATTTGCACGTTTTGAAACAGAAATCACCCAACACAAAACATCTAAAAATGTGTAATTTTTTAATACCTAAAAAAAAAATCGTCATTTCGAGTCATCAGTCTCGATCCTAAATTTCGTGTTGTGAATGCCAAGTCAAAGCCGCATCTCTTATCAGTGTTAGTAAAGCAAGCATTTTAACCTAATAACTTTAATTCTAATCCCTAACATAAAACCTAATGGAATAAATAAAACCTGAACGAAGAACCAGTCCAGCTGTTCCATTGCACCGATCAAACCCAGAACGTCTGAAGGCCTGCGTTGTGGAGACGTTTTGTTCTTAAGGCGTAGAACGATTGGAACGTACAGATGGAGTAGAACTGAACACAAACACAGTGACAGTTAATCTAAAAATGAATTGCTGTTCTCCTCATCACTTCCGAAACTGTTTGTGACTCTAACGCTAAATCCTGCTTCTGATCTTCCTCCTCTAGTTTGCCATCATACTCTCCCTCATCATCATCGCTGAAATCTCAACAGCCATCACCGCCTACGTCTACAGGGACAAGGTGAGAACCGGCACTAGAACCACCACCAGAACTTCACCAGACCCTTCTATTGAGCCAGAACTAGAACCTTCAGAACTAGAACTTTTTCAATTTTGAATTCTAAATTCCAACTGAAGGTTTCTTTTAATTGATACCTTAAAAATGAAAAGTAGTTGTGTATGGATTCAGTATTTTAATTTTGAGTTGACGCCATAATTGTTAACAAAAGCTAAAAATATCTAGTAAAGAATTAAAACTACAGTCTTACAAGTTAAAATATTTCTTACTGAATTTTATGTTAACAAGTACGACATTCAAACCAAACAGTGGATTAGAATTCTGTATTTGAAATGAGCTTTACTCCACTGTACTTAATTAATCCTCTGTGTTCCTCTCATGATCCACGTCGTCTTTTTATGACTCACTTGTTGCTCTGTTTTTTTATTAATGGCTTTTTGTTAAAGTTTATGAACTGGAAGGGTTGATGTTGATGTTTCTTGTTGCAGCTGAGGGGTTTTGCGACCAAGCAGATCAAGACCAAGATAAATGAGTACATGAACAACACGGAGATTAGAGAGGATGTGGATAAAATGCAGCAACAGGTTACACACACACACACTCAATATATATCAGACATTAAGTATAAATTATTAATATTTTAGACTGAAAATGTATATTTAAAAGCTTTGATTAGATAATGACTGCAGTGATTAAAATGTTTGTGCTGTATTAATACGTTTGATCCTAGTGGGAGCAACATCTAATTTCTTAAAAACATTTCTTAAAAAAGGTGTAAGCCATAGTCATGGATGGGTATTGCTGCATCAAGCAGAGAAATAATTAATGAGACGCTGAAACGACTGATACTGGGTTAAGAACTGTAAAATACGTTATTAAAATCTGGTTAAAAACAAAAACCAGATATTACTAGTGACAGTAAGAGTGTCTAGACATGCCCAGCCTTAATGCCTTAAGACCTCGGCCAAATATTAATGCAACTCTGCATGGAAACAAATGTTGCATCAGGTTGTTGAAACGATGCGTCTTTATAAAGTTACTATCTGATTTTAATGAAGTGTAACAGCTGCTTTAGTTCCTCAGATCAAACAGGGTTAGGGATTAATTTCATTACAGCTAATTTAGTTTTCAACCTACAACAGGAAGCGTCCCACCGGCTCACTTTATAAGCCAGAATCAGAACGGAAGTATTTTATTCTCTTATTTCAGCTGCCATTCTGATCCCTCCTTAGTCAGCGTGCGGTTCCGCCGCGACTCTGTATCGCGTTTGCATTTGACTTTCTAAACAGTGTTATATAGCACAGCGTTTACTGACGGAACTTTAGGAACACCCCAAGTCCCGAGCGTTGGCTCCAACATGCCTGACGCTGTGGAATTACTATGCAAAGTATTTAGTGTTGCTGAATAAAGTGCGTGCCGGAGAGATTTGCCATGTCACGTGCATTTTGTTTTGACTCCGACTGAGCAGTTGCATTTTTTGAGCACCAGAGGGCTCCCATATGCACGTAAAACTCCACCTAATTTCTTCTACTGTCATGCTGAGGCGCGCAGCCGCTCCACAACTCATCGAATTCGGCTCTCAAGGCATTTTGACGAGAGGAATTTCACATCATTTGTTCAGTGTGAACAGTTGCTTACGCTTGTAAACTTTCAGGCTGCAGCAGTGACTCAGTGCAGATCTGCTCCAATCCGCTTCAACTTCTTGGTTGTCTTTTTTGAAATTATTATTAGATATATTGTTAGTGCAAATAAGTCACCATGGGTCCCAAGAAGGTTAAGGATAATGGACGACGAAACAACAGTTATAACAAACGATAACGTTTGGACTTTGTGTAATTATTGTTTTCTTATTTTTCTTTGTAGGCTGGTGGTTAGGTATATAAAACAACTCCATTCATGCATGTACTGCTTATACAGTGTGGATGTTCTGTGTAATTCATCCAATTATACATTTATTCCTTAATTTTCCTTATTGTTTTTTGAATTGTTATCCTTCAGAAATAAAAGTTTCACTCTTAAGATTGATGAAGCTACAATAGAACATTTTGTTTACAGTTTAAAACATCTTTGTAGTTTCTTCAAATTGCAGGAGTGAAAGCTTTTTTTGGTGAAAGGAAAAAAATGTATCAAGCGAAAGTGCATCGTTTTGCACTGGTGAGAAAATTTAATTATTATTATTGTGTGTGTGTGTGTGTGTGTGTGTGTGTGTGTGTGTGTGTGTGTGTGTGTGTGTGTGTGTGTGTGTAGCTGAAGTGCTGTGGAGCTGAGAATTACACGGACTGGGCAAGCTTCCTGGCTAAGGACAGTGTCCCCGACTCCTGCTGTAGGAACAAGACCACGGGCTGTGGAACCGGAGCCATGAAGGACACCGCCAGTATCTACACCAGTGTGAGTGTGTGAGGGTGAGTGAGTGAGGGTGAGTGAGTGAGGGTGAGTGAGTGAGGGTGAGTGAGTGAGGGTGAGTGAGTGAGGGTGAGTGAGGGTGTGAGGGTGTGAGGGTGGGGAGTGTGTGAGGGTGTGTGAGTGAGGGAGGGTGTGTGTGAGGGAGTGAGGGAGGGTGAGTGTGTGAGTGAGGTGAGTGTGGTGAGTGAGGGTGAGGGTGAGTGTGTGAGGGTGAGAGGTGTGAGGGTGAGTGAGTTTGGACGGGGAGGGTGAGTGAGTTTCGTGAGGGTGTGTGGAGTGAGTGAGGGTGAGTGTGTGAGTGATTGGGTGAGTGTGTGAGTGGGTGGGTGAGTGGGTGGATGCCCGTGGCGAGGTGACGTGGGTGGGGTGAGTGGGCGGGTGAAGGGGAGGGTGGGCGGGCGGGGTGGGTGGGCGGGTGGGCGGGCGAGTGAGTGTGTGTTTGTCCTCGGTCGTTCCCTCTGTTTAACAGCCGGCTCCCCCCATGTGTAGGGCTGCGTTTCCACTCTTGAAGTGCTGCTGAAGAAGTACCTGCTGTGGATCGTGGTAGCTGCCCTGGTCATTGCGTTCATAGAGGTAACGCTGCTGATGCGTGACTAAGGGAATTGTGGCTGTCGTTATTTAAAGCTCATTATTGGTCCTGATTTGTGTTTTCGGCAGATCATGGGCGTCGTGTTCGCCTGCATGCTGATGCAAGGGATCCGGAAAGGGTACGAGGTCATGTGACGTCCCGTCGCGATCGGAGGCCTTTAAAGCTGCGATTAAAAAGAATCCAGACGTTAAACCCTCTGACTTTAGAGTGTCAACGTGCCAGTCTCGTGATGTACAACTCCTTTAAAGCTGTTTTAGTCCGACATGGAGGAAAAAGGGTCACATTCTGTCCTTGCTCATGCAGCGCTCTTGTACTTTTTGGTTTTTAATCATATTCTGCTTGTGAGCGTTACATTTCCTTTATTTACTTTAACATTTAATTTACTTAACACAAGTTTGGACATGGATACAATAAACTCCTTTTTTTCCCAAAATCTGCAGCTGTGCTCGCTCTTCATTCCTCTTTTATTAGGAGGAGGTTTATTAATCTCAAGTCGGTTAATCAAAAATAAAACCCAAGCTCTCAGAAAGTGCCGTTTGTGTGTGGAATTGAGGAGCTGCTCAGCAAATCTGCTCAGAATGAATCAATATTTTATTATCGTACAAATCCCTGGGCTTACAGGAGCATATAATCTCCTCGTCATAACCCCAGCCACTTTTTTCTTCTCCTGGTCGTGCTTTCATCTGGAACAGATCCTCTTCTCCCACGGCTTGCAGGAGGAAGCTCTGACTTCCTTCGCTCTAACCAGAACTGAGTCACTTTATTCCTTTATTCCTCCCGCCCTGCCCTCACCCCGCTGAGAGACGCCCGGAGGAGTTCAGGCGCTCGGCCACGTCACGGGTGTTTCTTCTGGCCGTGCTTGCGTCAGCTCCGTGGAGGTTTGGGGTAGTTGACGCTCAGGAGCATCATGCCATGTAAGAAGAGCGAAGTCTCCGATTCTGCGTGGGGGGAAATGGAGGAAGAGGAAGTTTGCGACAGATGACTAACTGCCAGTGTGCACGCGGTTTGAGTAAGACCTGAAGCAACGGCGCACAAGTTATGTTACTGCGGTTACTGCGCCTGCAGCTCACCTGCGACGTTTTGTTTTTGTGTTTTTATTAAATGAGACTTACGTTTGAGATGGGTGGAGAAGTGAAGCCACTGAGAGAGCCAGTCCCGACACTGGGAGGCACTTCGCTCGTCCCCGTTCAGACCTCTCGTGTAACACGCCTGAGAACAGAGAACGGTTCCGCAGATCAGTACCGAATATCTGCACGTGCTGCCACAGGCCGTTTGTGATCAGTGGTCTGTCCGTAGGGCGAGCTGGAGTGAAGCACACGGGAATCCTGGATTCATGAAAGCACTAAGAAATACTTAGGAAGGTTCTTAAGACAAACGCTAAAGCTCATAAGAATGTTCTTAAACATGCAATCCTCGGAAAAGCTCTCATGTTTGGGGTGACAACGAAAACCGAAAGACGAGGATGAGCAAGAATAGCTAAAATGTTTAAAGTTTTAGTGATTAAGAATAGAAGAAATTAAGAAAACATTTAAGAACATGATGTTTAAGAATTCCACTTGGTCTTAGATGTCTTATTCTAAGACCAAGTTATTAATTTATAATTTCCTATTTTTTTAATTTTTTATAATTTCCGATTGCTTTAAAACACTTTTGTGAATAGCAAGGTTAAGAAAACAATTAAGAACAATTTTTCAAGAATACCGCTTGTTCTTATAAGACAACTCAAGTTATGTGAAGAAATGTTTCATAACGCTCTTCTTAAGAATGAAGATAAAAAGCACATAAGACTTTTTTTTTTCTTAAGACACTTTTGTGAATCTAGTCCCAGATTCACTGAGGCTTTCTTAAGAAAAACTTCCTAAGGTTCTTAAGACAAACACAAAGGCGTTCATAGCATAACTTAATGTTCTTAAATAAAACAAAAAAATTCTCAAATATTATCTTAAGAAAATCTTTGCGTAGGCTACGTTATGTTACATCTTATATGGAGTGAGACACATTTTTAATTTGTATTTGTTGTTATTTAGTTTAATCCGCTCAGAGGAAAAACATCAAACCAAGCATTCAAACAAGAAATGGAGGCGATGATGGAAGAAACACAACAGGAAAAGATGCTTTTAAACCTTTGAACTGAAAGTAGGCCGGGCTTATTTCCAAGCTAGATGTGTAAAGTCCTACATTTCAGTGCTTACCTTATCAACGCTTCCAGACATCTAAGAACGTAAGGTTTTCATGAATACCACTCGTTCTTAGAATTTTTTTTCTTAAGAAAAAATAATTCTTAAGAAGTTATTTGAAGAATAATATTTCATAACTTTCTGTGCACACGTTTAAGAAAACACACAGTTTAAGGAGATTTTCTTTCATAAGACACTTTTGTGAATCCTGGTTCTGGTTCTTGGTTGGCATGTAGCTGGAGATCGAGTCGTTCTCCTCTGACCACGGCCCATTTGGACGATAAGGTTCCCGTACCTCTTTGAGCTCGGTGTCGTTGAGCTGGTGCAGGCCGAGCCGCATGATGGCTTGATCGAGCTGCATGAGCTCTAGGGCGTGGCTATTCAGGCGCTGACCAATCCAGAAGGCCGGGAGGCGGGACGTCAGGAAGAGCATCGGGCACAGATGGTTCTGACATCACATAAACAAACAACCATGAAGGTATAAATGTGTACGTTCGTACGTACTGTATCAAGTCCGTATATAAAGCAGGGGCATCGGGGCCGACCATGTGCTGACGGGTCATCCTCCTGATACCCAGCGGAGGCCCAGAGAACAACGCCCTGACTGCGTGAAGATCAGACACCAGGGGCTGGGCTCCAGATCGGACCTGTGAATTAGAACAGCACCTCAGACCAGACCCTACGCTGTAAGGACCGTGAGTCAGCCCGGGGTCTGATGGGCAAGCTGGATCTCACCTTCCTGCACAGCTCCATCAGACGCGTCCTCACTCGTTCATCTGCGACCTTCGACGCCACGTCCTCGAGACTGGTCAGTAGCGCCGCGCCGTGCCCCGCCCTCTGAGCGTGGTACACCCCCCGGAACTCCAACAGCTGCAGCGGCAACCAGAAGTGCCGAATCAGGAGCTGACGGGGGTAAAGGTACCTGTAACAACCCATGATGGGACAGGAGAGAGGTTTAGAAGATCTGAAAGCAATTCTGGTTAAGTATTAAAGGTGAGATTTAAAATTTACATAATTAATTAGGAGGAGGAAGGAGAACCAGTTTTAAGATTTTTGTTATTTTTGATGCTCTGCTATACAGTAAACATCATATCCTTCTGATTTTCTGCAGATATAATAATGACTTTTATATATTTAAGATGTGCAAAGTCCAATAAAACCACCTGATTCTTTATTCAATACATGTCATTTTAAATCCGAAAATCCTCACATGATGTATACTGAAAAGTGGCTTCATAAATCCATTAACGTACAACATTTATATAACTGTATTACTAATAGATTTCTTTTTTAAACCTAAAATATATATATAATAAGAAAATAAAAACAATCTCTATATCATATGTTGTTTTTTCTAAATGTTGCCCATGAAATTTGGTCTGCAAGTGTTTTGGCACCTTTTCCCAAATGATTTGCTCAGAACATAACTGATTCATATTTAGGTTTGTTCCGTAGCTTGGGTGCCTAAACTTTTGGATAAGACCAAGATGTAACTTTATAATATTACATCAGTGATACTGCTGGTTTAAGAGGCTAAACATGGTTAAAAATCACCTCTAAAATGACCATTAAAGTTCTTAAAACCACTTTTACCTACATGCTACCAGTGACTTTTTGGGGATATGTTTGGGGTTTGTTTATCATAAAGCTGATTTTATTCGTTATTCTAATATATTTATAGTGAATGATAATTATAAATGTGCCTCTTCTCGTACCCATAATCAGTAATGGAGTTAAGAAAGTCTAAATGAATGATTCTAAGTGACCTGTTTTTTTCCAGACTCTGTGCTGTTTTGTGTTTGGTGATGATAGAAATGGATATAGAATAAGTTACCTACTGTATATAAGATATAACATGATCTGCTGTTTGCTGTGATGGTTAAACAGGTACAGGACACAGCTTTTTTTGGAATAACTTTTATTGTCATGTAAACAAATGTCAATAAACAATGTTTGGGACAGTCGGTGTCTCCGATAACTTTACCTAGTTTGATACAGGTTGTGTTTGTTTTAATCAGATGTTCTGTGTTGATATATGAACGACCAGATCAGGGGGGTATTTCAGAAGGTTTAACAATCCCTGAACTG
>JAJAGP010000619.1:124758-202258 GCA_025084515.1 Ancistrus triradiatus
TAGTAACCGTTTTAATGCAAGAGTCAGTGTGACAGCCCGACAGACGGCTGCTTTAGAATATGCTCAGCATCACTGATTTTGTATATAAACCTTCCCTTGGCAAAAACCTGGAGCGCAACACAAAGAATTTGCTCCGAACTCAGGGCGTGTCCACGGAGGGTCATATGAGCGATTGACAGCGGAGTTCATAGAAATGATGGACTGTGCTGAGAAACGCTAAGGCTCACACAGATAATCATCAGGGAACGAGGAAACATTACGGCGGGGTCTGATCAGCCTCTCCTGACGGAGATTTCTCCATAGTATTAGTGCTTCGATGTCAACTGGCTCTTCGAGAAAGGGACACGCCATTTCTCACACTACCTTCAGTCTACCGGCTTCAGGTAGAGAGGAGAATGAACTCAGGGTTGGTTTAAATAAACCTGCTAGCGAGCAGCTTAGCTTCACGGAGTATGTTGCCGGAGTAACTGACTCCAAGTTACGCTGAACTTGCTTTGTGAAACCGGAAACCTAGAGTATCCGTAAACTCTGAGTTTTCACTAAACCTGCTTTCTGAAATACCCCCCAGATCAGGTCAGGTAGGTTGTTTAGACTCTTCCATGGTTAAAGTTAAAGGTTTATATAAAAAACTTTAAGGGTTTAATGTATAAAAAGGATTAAAACTGAAACCTGATCCGCACTCACATCAGAACGAAGACGAGGTAGTTGGCGAACGGAGGAATGGAGATGATCACCAGAGGAATGGCTTTAATCATGTCTCTGTGGAACTGAATATAAACACACCGAATAATTACATAATCATGTACCAGCACCTGGTTCCTTATAGTACAGTGTCTATTTTCTGTTCTAAATACGATCCAGAACACAAATAATCTGATCTAGACTCAAAAATACGGATGGGGTGACCTTTAACATTTCACTTTAGCTTTATAACATTATAACGGTTACCTCTGAATAATTACACTCTCCAAACGTTGTTAGGACGGATTTAAAGGCATAACAATGACTAATAAACAGTTGTCATTTGGTCGCAGGGTGTTAATTAACTTAGAATAATATACCAACATTATATAAACAACGCTAGCTATGCTAACGAAGGTGCTTGTTATGGTAACGTATTATAACTCTTCCGCGTCACCTGCAGCCTTAAAACAAATATTTTTAAGTCATGGACCACAGACGATGGTTAATGCTTCAGATACAACTACACTTTATAAAAACGTACAAACATCTCCAAATAATAAGCTTAACCTTTCAATTAACTGAACTAAACAGAACTTTACCAACGCATGACTATTTGTCGACATCCACCTGCGGAAATAAGGCACTACATGTTCTACTGATTCCAAGCTGCTCTCTCTCCCTTTGGAGGGTGGGAGCCACTCCGGGACAGGACACCAGTCCATTACAAGACATGTTAACCATCAAACTAAACCAGACCTCACCTGTCTGAGCTTCTCCATATCTCTGTAAGGCAGGTTTTGGAGTGCAGTGTTGCTCCTGATCATCCCAATCCGGATCCGGTGAACCTCTCTGGCGTCCTCGAACAGGAGTCGAAACCCTGCCGTGAGGTTACAGAGGGCAAAACTGTGTTTAGGCAAGGAGACCCGGCAGAGATTTGACGTGCAGGACTTCAGATTTAATCTCACCTCTTATAAACGTGTGATACAGGACGTAGAAGCGAGGGAAACGGCGCTGGAGAAACCTTTCATACTTTTGGTTAACCCACTTAATCCTGGACACAATGCTTCTGCCGAGGCCGTACCTCGTCTGTGAGGATGAATACGGCCTCGTTAAAAACCTACAGACAATAATGGACGTCAGTGTAGTAGTGTATCGGTCAGTACTGCCGATTTCTGTACGTGTTCGTATTAGAGATGCATCGATACCATCATCCCATATCGAGTAGCATTACAGAATCTGTTGAGCGTCTATGTAATGTCTACACGTGGACCTCTATCGGCTTCTACTAGAAACAAAGGCGTTCTAATAAGTGGAAACAGAAAGTGGAAATGGAAGTAATGGAAGTAACTGTGGAAACGGTTGAGACTTGGGGTATTCCTACACGTGCTGTCCACGCTGTGCTCTGTGAATGCGTTGTGGATTGTTTGGCTGTAAGTAAACAATGCTCTTCGGTACATTACTGTTTAGAGAACACTTAAACGAAAACTCAGCCTCAATATTTGGATCAGAACGGAAGGTCATCGCTGCAAAGTAACGCAAGATATATTCCGTTCAAGCCGACGGTATTATCAAACGTATTATTTTTTTGTTTGTTTGTTTTATAAAATTAGCATTCACTAGAGGTAACCCCCGACTGGGCTGCTAAAAAATATGACATCATGATTAATAATAATGCAACGTTGTCGTAAAATCATAACAAATTTCTTTTGGCAGCAGTAAGCATCCATACGACGGAGCCTCTGTGTTATTCGGCGGAATTAAATAACGTAGCTCTTTTACCCTATAAAATCATAAATGTCTAATTCATGTCTTAATTCTCTCTGAACTGGGCCGAACATATCTTACAACGACCTTTACGTCATTTACCATGTTTAATCGAGACCTGTTTGGTTTGATAACACTTTGCAAGTTGTGTAAGTAGTTATTTTGTGGTTGAAGACAAAACGACTCATACAGGACTGAGAAAAAGTTTGTGAACCTCTATTGTTTGGAATGATGTGAAAAATGTCTCATCTGTATTAAAGCCCTAATATTAGAAAAACAACCTACTAAAAACAATGAATTGATGCTTTATTTAATTTCTTTATTAAACATGTTGGAAAAAAAGTATGTGAACCTCTGGGCTAGTGGGGTGGACACAGAAGGCACTAGAGAGGTGGAACAGAGACCTTGATGATGAGATGGCACCGCAACTCAATCCTGATTCAGGATGATGCCAACAGGGTATTGATCGGGAAAAGGGTGGCTTTGCCCTCAAGTGAAGGAATGCCTCACAAACCCAGAACTTGCGTCCAGTGCAACCTACAGATAAACCTCGTCTTGCCTTGCCAGAGGTGGGACCTGAACCCAAGTAACTCATTTGGCCAGATTCCCAATCCAGGTACTTCCTGGTTCATTTTCACCTCTGGCAAGCTGAGATCTGTCAATCGGGTATGGGTACAAACCCCAGGAGGCTTCAATCGCTCAGTTTCAGAGCTCCTTGAGTCACATTAGTGTTTAGATCCAGTAGATTTTAACAAATATAAAAGTATAATAGTTTGTGTTACTATTTGGCCACATGTTATTAGACATACTTGAATGACCTTCTAAGGGGTTCACAAACTTTCTCTGGACGTTGTAGATTCATAGGTTGAACTATAATTCACTTAATTAATGCACCTTAAGTAAATTTCTGAATCATGAACCAATGAATCATTCAAATCTAAGAGTAAAAACGTAATGCATTGCTTTTGAGAACGTTATTTTACTAAAAAACATTCTACTTAATATAAACATGGTCAGATTATTTACAAATAATAATATAAGTTATAATAACTCTGATAAATTTCACTGCACATTGACCTCTCATGACCGCCTGAACACCAGCAATATGCACCACGCGATCAGTTCTACAGCACGATTCAGCTCATTAATCAATTAAACATTATTACCTGATGGACACAGAGGACTGATTAAGTGAACAGAGCCCCCCTGTCACCCCCATGGGCTTTATTCTGCACAGAAAGCTGACATTAGAGCAGCAGAAGAGCCGGACACAGGACTGCGCCATCTTACTTTCAACCGCTGTGGGCGGAGTGAGTCAAACAGCAAGGAGTCGACTCCATTCCCACAGCGGAAGTAACGTGCAGAATGATTCACATCGGTGAACCGATTCACTCAGTTCTGTCAGAAGTTCAGGAACCGTGTTGTGGAATGTCAAGAATTAAAAATTAAGAGTTTGTTCACAAATTCACATTAACATACCACAATCCTGCCTTAATTTAGGAATATCTCACCTTAAACCCTTTAATCTCAGGTTTATAAACTACTCAATCTACGTAATCACGCCTGTTATAACATTAACAATTGTTATATATTAAAATATGACGTTATATCGTTATTAGATTATTGTACAGTTTGTAAATTAGGTTCAACCCATTTGTAACTCATTTTAGTAACAGTATCTCATTCCACTGGCAAATATTTCTTTTTTATAGTCTTTTGACAGAAACCGTCCTAAAGAAAGGTTTCCAGATGATTCACTAGTGTTTTAATAAGGTTTCAGAACTTAAATAGTTGTTAGTGGTTTCTTTAAATGTGCAGACAGGTGTCATATTTAAGTTTCCAGAGGATTTATTTCGATAACCAATTAACATGAGCAGGGGTAACCAAACCCTTTGCACACAACTGTAATTTAACTTGATAATATTATTAGGTTGAACAGTCTTGCAAAGTTTGCATAATTATTTCATAGCAGACCTTGTACTAAATGTAGCCTAAGTTACTATAGCCTACATTTACTCTTTTTTTAAAGAATAACTGGTAAGACACTTTTTGTATTTCAGACAGACGACAAGTTAATTCCAAATATAATCACACAGTTTAATAATAAGAGGTGTTCTGATATTTGCTGATGGGCAATTGAAGTGTACATGTCTTTTAAATGTGGTGCACGCTTTTTTAACAAAGACTCACTGTTAAACACAATCTGTGAACATATAAATAATTAATACGTATAATAAATTTACAATTCATTTATTATAAAGGACAATAATAACGTTTTAAAGACAATAAATTGCCATCTGTATGACGATGTGGTTGCAATAACAGGTTTGGCCAGCAGGGAGCAGCAAGAACTCTTAGCGCCAAAGTCCAGTAACGAAAAACGATTTTTAAAAACATACAGCTGTTTATAAACCTTTATCACTACCTAATACAATACATTTCGACCGATGGCTGATAATTACCATTCAAAGGAAGTAGTAAAGTGAAATCATGCTGTTTAAAACTAATAGCGTGTGGAAATAAAACAATGTGTGTTTTTTTTTCAGCGCAAGCGCATCGTACTGTTTCGATACGATTCGAAAGCTGTTCACTTAACGCTACGATCCTAAAAACGTATGTGTGTGTTTAAAAATGGAGCAAATTCGATCATTTAAACACGTTTATGGTTCACTTTCTTGAAGTAACACTAAAATGGCGGCATTAAAAAATTGGCAAATGAGCGGGCGGAGCTTAAATCATGTGACACGAGTGCTACTTTATATAGCTAGCGTACCAGCGCGGTAACTGAACTGAGCTAGCAAGCAGAGTTGCAGGTACGGAGGGGTGGGTTTAAGCACGAGTGGCGAAACAGGGCTTGTTTTAATCGGTTATTGAGGTAAGCAGTACATTGTAGTATATTGGATAAAACGTGCGCGTTAGTGTTAATTAGCCAGCTGTTTACCTCTCCTCAGTGACCGGTTGAAATCCGTACGCTGGGGTCCTTAGTATAGTTTCAGAAATGATTATTTATTATCGTTTTAACGTTGTAAAAAAACATAACACGGACACGTCCCAACTAGTGATGGGAATTCCGGCTCTTTTCAGGGAGCCGGCTCTTTTGGCTCGGCTCACCAAAAAGAGCCGGCTCTTTCGGCTCCCTAGTGGCTCTTTAGATTGTTTGTAGGTTAATTTATTATTTTTTTTCTTCTCTCTCTCTCTCTCTCTCTCTCTCTCGCTCTCTCGCGCGCTCTCTCTCTGCTCATAACCGGCTGTCAATCGGCTCCCAATCAGGAACCGGCTCCCGTCGTTCATTTCAAAGAGCCGGATCGGTCGCGACCGACACATCACTAGTGCCAACTGTAGGTCCTTGTCTTTAGTAGTGATCGAACAGTTTAGTCGTTTTTTCTGTGTGGTCTCGGTGTGGGACTGAAGGAGCAGCCCGTAACGGTAACACGGACAGGGTTAGACCATGCAATTATTAATTGGGAATGTCCGGATTACTGTGAAAACTTTCGATTATAGGCTTTTGTTTAAGTGTGAGTGGTCAGAACTGAGTAAGTAAGGTCTTGTAATGCAAGTTAGGACCCCTGTTCGATGTTTAGGCCATTGGTTGATAGGGCGATGGGATTGAGTGTGAATAAGTGTACAGAAAATCGTCCCACTGTGACCTGTGCTATTCAAATAATGGTGGTGTGATTTGTGTTGGTTTCCAGAAGCAGGTGGAGGAAGCATGTCCAACATCAATACGGGAGCAGTTTGGGATCTCAGGAGTGAACGGTGTTGGAAATCCTTGAGGGGCATGAAGGATGGTGAGAAAAAAAAAAAAACCACGCCGACTGACCTTTGGTTGTTACTTGGCATCCCCGTAAAAACGGACTTATTTTGGTTCCAGCAGCGCTTTTTGCGCTCTGGGATTCTGGAGGGTAAAGGAAAAACCCGTCTCTTCTATTCACCAGTTACACAAATGATCTAACCTAACTGCAGATAATCCAGAGGATGATGCGCCGTCCAAACAAGGATGGTGACAGTGACCGTACGAAAGAAACCACCAGATTCGAGCCTCTCGCTTCCCTTTCCACATCCTCAAGTGTGCCAGTCCGTCCCGATCCGGTTCCGGAATCCAGATATCGTTGTTTGTTTATGAATATTGGTTGTAGTAGGCTTGTGTCCTCTCTTCTTTAAGAATCATCCCAAATAGCCAGTGAGCTAAAAACCGCCCCTTTAATGCCAGGCACCTGCTACCCAAACACGAAACTGGACCAACATCATGTAGAGCACTTCGAGGACAAGCGATCTGCTGTTGAGGGTAAGGCTTCCTCTTAGCAGTGGTGTAACGGAATAAATAATGGACTTGTGACTTCCTGTCATGATTGTTCTTATTTACTTGTTTAAACATGTTTATGGGTCAAATTCAAATAAGTTTAAGTCAGATTCTACCGATTACCCTGGGTTCAGTTAACTTTAATTTAGCTACAACTGAAGGTATAATGTAAAATGTGGCTAGTTTTGGTTTTGAAGCTCTCTTAATCAGTTAATCCTCGCTAGGGTTGTCAGGATTTTGGCTGCAGTTAAATGCAAACGATGGTAGATGGAGTTGACGCTTCTAGAAGGGCTGTTAAATTTTCAGTTACAGACCCCCAAACGATTTTTTATACAACCGTCTTCGTATGTAGGCTTTTATAGGCTTCTGAGGTGTATTGCAGGTTCGACTCGTCTCATCAATGGGAAATTGGGCACTCATAGACGAATGTACATAATATAATATATAAAATGCATAACCTGCCTGTGGTCGCACCTTAGTTTCTTGCATCTCGCCACCGAGTGGACTGGATGACTGGCATTTGGTTGTATTTAGGGGTTCCCATGTGCGAGTAGTAATTTTTTTGTTTGAATAGGGGAGAGAAATCAGGTCAGAATGTACAAAATTCAAGAAGCAAAAAATTATAAGGCAATGAACGTAACAAACTATTCAGCATAAACCACCTGGAGCAGTTCTGGAAGAAGTTTCTTTTGGAAAAGTGCTTCGGCTCTGGAGGATACGGAGGGAATTACAGATGCGCTGCAAGGCTATTCTGACGTGTTAGTTATACAGGGACCAGTGTCTGGTGATTAGTCTGTAGGCAGAACTCGTTCGGGTATAGCGTAGCCGTTGTAATAAATAGACAGACATAAAATTAATCCCATGATAAAAGGCGATTGTTAATGGTGAAAAGGAGATCTTCTCTGTATCCTGTGCAGCCATCACATCTTTCCGTCTGTGACTCTAGAGGAGAAAACGAGCCCCCGAAGATTTCTGTTACCTTTTAGTACGTGGACGGCAGCCGGCCAGCGATGAGGACTGGGACAAAGGTTGGTCTGTCTCTCCGTAATATGTCTGTCTGTCTCTGTCGTATCTAATGGCCTGAAGCTTGGCTGGTTTCTTATAGTCTGATTAAAACCAAACCTCAAACATCCTTGGGTTTGAAGCTCGATCCTCAGGCCCTCTGGGGGGTTTGTGGGGGGCCACGCTTGCTTCCTGCTAGAGGGCCGCATACGATTTGAATATGTATCGTAAAAACAATGATTTTCCCCTAACGTTTATTGGTATGTAGAACTTAAGAATGATCTTAAAGGTAATTGTGTTTTCAAATGCCATATTGATCAAATGTGATAAGAGGAAGTGGAAAGGAAATCGGATTGATTATAGAGTACTACACTAATGGACATTAAAGGAATGTTTATATCTGCCACTATGCACATCTAAACAAACTCTAAATGAAATAAAGGCACTAATTAACAGTTCAGAAAAATATGGGAAAGGAGTGTTTGTAAAAATGCAATATTTTAAAACATTTACAGTGTCGCACCAGTGCCTCTGGACGGACGACCGAAGACATTTTGCGATAAAGGATTGTTGGTGTTTTTCTTTTAATGTTTTTAATTATCTGCATTAATGCTGCTGTGTTTTTTATTTATTTTTTGTTTTAAAGTATTTTTATTTTTTCATATTGTGTTGTTTTTGGGATCGGCTTCAGGTAAAATGTTTTCTGGAGATAACGACTTCTGCCGTAACATCATTAAGCAGGTCGATGGGGAAAAGAGGAAACTGTAGCTAATAAGTATAGACAGTAAGGTTTTCAGTCTCAAAAATGCTCAATGAACAGACGATAAGTGAAACCTTCCTGCTCTGCCTAATGATGAACCTCCAGGATCCACAGCCTCTGTAAGAAATGTCTGCTCATGTTGATTAACAGAGGCTGACGATCAGGCTCCTACCTTTCGTGTGGGGAGTGTCGACCATCGGCCGCTCAGGATAAGTGAGTCCGGACCCTGTACCGTACGCAGCACAGTTTCAGGTTTGTTATTCTGAAATCCGATGTGACGATGCTCTTTGGTTTGCTATCGTTCCAGAAACATCGCGGGTTAATCATCGGACTCCTGGACTGCGGGCGCCTACGGGACCCTGCCGTGGAAGCAGCCGTGTGAGTATCCCGTGGGCAGTCAGACACGGAGGGGCACGAGCCCCCCGGGGTCACGGAGCTGTCATGTTACCCCTTTGAATGGCCCTAATAAGTTATGCTTAAACAGTGGACGTCTGTGCTCCTGCTGTACGGACTCCGTCAATATCAGTCTTCAAAGGTTGGAGCCAAGAAAGCTGACGTGTTACTGGGAGCCGATGGGATTTGTAGTTTTAATAAATTAAGCTAAAAATGAAAAAGGACTCATGAATGACAGAGAATTCGATTCTGGTCACCCGGATTAAATCAGGATGGAAAATCATCTGTGTATCGAGCTCAATTCCTGCTTATTTTTTAAGGTGAAAAGAAGTTCGTAAGAGTTCTTAAATGCAGTTCTTGGGTGGGGGGAAAAAAGAAAAAAAAAAAAAGTTCTCGTATCTAAATCTTGTTTTCTTCACATTCTTGGTGCTTTTAGCGCTTATGATTAGATTCGTTTGAATTTGTCTTTATTGCTATTTTTTTTACTTTAATAGAATAAAAATAATTGCAACACAGCGGGGATGGTGGAAGAAATGGATAACAGGAAAAAATAATTTCCAGTATGTTCAGTTTTAAATTTCAATGTTACCTTGAAGATCTTTATGTACTGTGTGAGTTTCCAGTGCAAGGTTAGGAAAACATAAGAACAGGGTTTTTCCAGAATGTTCTTAAAATTGACTTAAGATTTAAGAAATGTAAGTTTGAAGATTAGTTGGAGGAAGTTCTGATATTGAAGTTCTAACTGGCCACTGACACTTAAAAAGCCTAAAACACAAAGTTCTGGTATCACTGCCTCAACTCCTGCTTGTTTTTTACCTTAAAATATTTTATTTTTTTGTTTTTTTTTTAAGGACTGAATCCCTGGGAATAGAATCCTCTACCTGAAGAATTTTTGAGTAACCTTTTTAGTGCTGTTGGATTTTGTACCGCACTCTTGTCCTTGCGTTTATTTTAAGGGTTTTGTAAGTTCAGACTATTTTTAATGTCTATTTTGAAAGTGAAGCTCGGTTCTGGATCATGTTAACGCTGATCCCGTGCTTTTAGTGCTTCCCGTGGTCTTTGGTTCTGTAAGGGCTTGTGCAGCTCATCCATGATGCTAAGTTGTGCTTTATTAAAGTCGGCTTTAATCAGAGTCTGTGGGCTCCTGATCTAATGGGAACAGCCAAAGGAGCTTGGGATTGGGGGCGTTTGGATTAAAATTATGGACACTCTGTAAGGAGTTCTGCGCACTTGCTTTAAAAGAACCGTAAGTGGTTAAGGTTTCGGCATGGCTCGCGTTCACAAGCTCCTATTTAAAGAAATGAATGAATTGATTCGGAGCCCTTGTGCGAGTTGAGATTAGGACTTTAATCCGGGATCATCGGCCTCCGTTTGGAATACATAGAGCACCCTACTGCCTACATCCTACTGAGGCATGACCTTTAAAGAGCTTGGAATTTGTTAGAGTTTATAGAAGTATATTACATAATCTTATTTATCTGTAATATTTATTAGTTTTTGTTTTCTGAACTATACTACAGCATTTACTTCCTTGGTTAGGGTGACAGTGGCAAGGAAAAACCTAAGCTTACTGAAGTCGGGATTGGTCTTGGCCATACCAAGTGATCTGAAGTTTGTAATCTAAGCTGCTCTGAGACCGTGGTGCTGTAGAAATAAATCTGACCCGCCTTATGGGCAGAGCCACGTCAGTGAGCCAAGTTATCATGAAGAACGGTTCGTAACTGTTCCCTCAGTGCTGTAACAGTTCCTTTGTTAGATGTTTGAGGCTAGCGTCGGAATCACTTCTTCATTTTCTACTTCTCCCCCTACGACATATTTAAGCGGTGATTCTAGTTAGTGGCAGTCTTCTGGGGAAAAGTTTTATTTTCATAATCTGGGGCGTAAGGTAAAAGGTAAAGAAGCCCAGCGCTGTGGTATTAAAGCGCCGTTCGGCCCTGGCCGGGACTGGACGCTGCAACGGTTACCGCGTCATCTTTGGGATGGTGCCGGCCCTGGGTTCCTGCCTGGAGTGCCAGATGTTTCCTGCCGGCAAGCTCAATCACAAGTGCCGAAATCTCAAGCATTTAACGTGTGACTTTCATACACATTTACCGCTTAAAGATAATCCACCTGATTATTTAATTTGCTCTATGATGAAAAAGTTAATATATCAAGGAAAACTCAGTCCATGCCTCTCAAATATTCAGTCTTTTTTTCTGGTTGGTTTGTTAAATTAAGCAGCAGATGGCCATACTCCTGGAGGTTCTCAGCTCCAAGTATCGTGGTTCTTGTTCTTTCTCCTGAAAGATTTTAAGTTTTGTAATTTAAACTTCTTCCGTTTCTCACTAATTGAGGTTTTTCACGCTTAAAACTGGCAATGGTTTATAATGTTCCAGATCTCTCTGTTTTGGGCAAAGGTTACAGAGTTTTGATTTCATGGGCTGGTATTTTCCTGACATGCAGTGTATGGATCACCGGGTGTTGAATATTTATGGAAATGAGAGCTTATTGTTTTGTGATGAAGCTGTGAAGATGGCTAACGGATTTGGCCACTTGATTAGGCTATTACAGTTTCTAAAGGGGGGGGGGGATTGCGAAGGTTCTTAAGACGAAATTCATCATAAGAATGTTCTTAAATGCAGTTATGGGGGAAAAAGCTAAAGTTCTCTGATGAAAATTGGTTTCATGTTACAGCTTAGGAATATTGCACACATTTGAATTGGTATTCCTTATTTGGTTTAATCTGGGGGGAAAAAAGGAGGAAAAACATCAAGCATTTAAAAAAAAAAATTAGGCAAACAAGAAATGAGGTGATGGAAGAAAAATCCTCCTTTTTCCAATAAACTAAACGTTTAAAGTTTAAAATTTTGATGCTCATCTTCACCTCTTAGACGTGTGATTCACATAAGCTTGCGAAAACATTTAAGAACAACAAAATGTTTTAGAACACCACTTATTCTAAGAAAAATATAGTCCATTAAGTTTGAAGAATACCGAACTTTTTTTTTTTTTTTTTTTGGTAAACTTTAAAAAAAAAAATAGGTTATTCTGATAGCACTTTTGTATAATGGGAGCATTGTCTCAGAGCGGCTTTATGATTTAGATACATATCTACTATCTAGGTCCAATCCCAGGACTTAGCAAGCCTAAAGTGGCAGTGGGCAGGAAAAAATCCCCGAACACTGTGAGGAAGCTGTAGGAGTGAAGGTCAGATTGAGCTTTATTAGGTTCACCTATTCACCCTGTGTCAAGTCAAGTAGATTTAATATATGTGGCTTTTTACAAGGGAGCATTGTCTCAAAAGCAACTGTACAGTTTTAGATTATCTCCTAATAAACTCCGTCCAATCCCAAATTGAGCAAGCCTAGGGCGACAGTGGCAAGGAAAAATCCCTGAGTGTTATAGGAAGAAACTTAGAGGACCAAGGACTCAAAAAGGGGACCAACCCATTGGGCGGCGTAGATACTAAATCTAAGAGCGAACGAAAGTCAGGGAGTTCAAAGTTTCGAATAGAATGTGAAGTATGGCACATCAGACATTAAGTGGCCCGGTATGGGGGGGTGGAGCTGATGCGGAAGCAGCTGGACTGGAGCTCCAGCAGACGGACATCATGTGTGGGATGGAACTGGTACCGGACACCAGCTCGGAGAGAAAACAGAAAATGTTAATTTAGTTAGTGATTAAGAGCGCAAGTGCTCTATTAACATCACTGCTGCCAAGTGTAGCATGAGACCCCGGCAGCATTAGCTATAGCAGCTAGCTAGAAAGCTAGAAAGAGGAGAACTGGTAGGAAACCACAGCCAAGAGGGATCAACATGAGACATTGGCAACCCCACGAGCGGCAGAAGACAGCAACCCAACGTCTCTGATCACCCATAAGGACTCTTTGACTATTGAAACCCCCGCTTTGCCCTTATTCTAAGGGCAAAGGTGCGGTCAAATCACGAGGACCGAAGCCTAGTTCAGCCAGACCGACCACTCGACACTCCGGGCTAGCGGACAAGGCAGGCAGCCAGACATGACTCCAGACTCCGGGCCCCAGCAACCCAAACCATGCAAAACCTGGTATAAATCTAGTCAAAAAGCCTGCGTAAATCGGTATGTCTTTAGCCTAGACTTAAAAACTGGAGGGTTTCTGATTTCGAAACGATAGTGGGAAGTATTCCATAGTGGGGGCCATGTATGAGAAAGACTTTCCCCCGGCTGTGACTTTTTATTCTAGGAAATAAAAGAAGTCCTGCACCCTGCGAAACGAAAGTAGACGAGTTGGATTGTAAAACATTAAGGGTCACTTCAGATAATGTGGGGCCAGGCCATGTAGAGCTTTATTAAGTATAAGAAGTATTTTGTAATCAATGAGGAATGACTGGTAACCACCCCCCCCCCCCCCCCCCCCCCCCCCCCCCCCCCCCCCCCCCCCCCCCCCCCCCCGTTGCAGTGATGATAGAAAGAGTGATATGATCAAATTTTCTGTTCGAGTAGCACTCGGCAGCTGCATTTCTGAAACTAAATGAAGTTATTTATAGATTTACTAGAGCATCCAGTTAAGTAAGCGTTACAGAATCCAACCCTTGAGGTTATAAACGCATGAACAAGTTTCCGCATCATTAAAAGAGAGGATATTTCTAAGTTAGCGATATTTACGATAATTGAAAAAAACCAATTCGAGTGATGCTGCTAAGTGCGACATCAAAGGAGAGCTATGAGTCAATGTGACCCCTAAGTTTTCAGACGGACTGGGAAATATGGACAGACATCTAGATTTAGGATAGATGTAGTCAACCTGTTTTTTTTTTGTTTTTTGCCCATTCACAGCCTTGGGTCCCCACTAATAGCACCTCAGTTTTATCTGAGTTATAGGAGAAAATAAAATAACATCCAATCTTTATTTCCTTTACACAGTCCCGTTTTGTTGATGAAGGCTGTCATTAGTTTTGGCTGATATGTACCAGCGTGTATCATCTGCATTCGCAGTGGGAAACTAATGCCTGTACGAATAACGAGCCTAGGGCAGATGTACAGAGAGAATAAAAGCGCCAAGCATGACCCCTTGAGGCACGCCTACTTCACTTGGGAGCTTAGATCTTAGAATATTTCATATGAACAAACTGGTACGGTCAGGTAAGTAGATTTAAACCAAGACAGTGCTGATCCCGTAATACCTACAGTATGATCTAGTTATGTTAGTAAACATCAGGATCTATAGTGTCAAATGCTGCATTAAATCAAACAGAACAAGAAAAGAAACACATCCCCTATCTGCGGACATTAACAAGTCATTTAGTACCTAATTATGCTGTTTCGTACTATGATGGGCTGAAGCAGACTGAAAGTTCATAAATTTCATTCCTTTGGAGGTGGACTACAGAGCTGCTGATAGGACAGCTTTTCAAGATTTTGGACAGAAACGGTAGATTTGAAATTGGTCTATAATTAGATATCACACAAGGGTCAAGATTGGCTTTTTTTAATTCAGTGTTGATAACGGCCAGACTTTAAAGGGGATTCGGGCACATAAACCTAAGGTAAGGGATGAATTTAAAATAACTAACACGGCCTCTATAACACTAGGAATATTGTTTGAGTAGACGTGTAGGAATTGGATCTAACAAACCTGTTGATGACTGAGACGAGCTGATCAGTGCGGATAGTTCAGTATTAGTAATGGGGTAAAAGATTCTATCTTGATTATGGCGAATTGAAAAGATGTCTTCACGAGTGCTGCATCTGGAAGGTGCTGAACAGTGTGGTGATGTGATGAGCACTGACGTTTATGCCTAATGTTTTCTATCTTATCATTAAAGAAGTCATGAAATCATTACGTTAAAATTACACATACATGGGCGAGTCCTTTTGTGGGGTTTTTGTTAATTGGGAACTGTATTAAAGCGAAAATCTTGGAATTATTCTTATTTTTCTCCTTTTTTTTTTTGATTGAAGACGGAGTATGCAGCTTTAGCTTAGTGGGGCTTGCTTGTACTCTGCCATGCTGTCCCTCCAAGCAATCTTAAAAACACCTCCAATTTACTATGTCCCCACTTGCGCTATAAATGCCGTGTTCTTGCTTTAAGGTAGGGTGTGGTCATTATACCATGGTGCTAGGCCTTTTTTCCCTCATACGTTGGACCCTAGCAGGGGCAGTCGGTCCGGGTTGAGCGAAGCACACATTCTAATGTCATTTACACACGCAAGATGTTATCTCGTAGGTGTATTAAATTTTAAGGTTCGTAGGTTTTTAATAAACGCAGCTGGAGTAGAAGATGTAATAGTGCGCTTGGTGTGATAAAGAGGCAGAAGGATTTATTTATGAGAGATAGCTAAATTTAAAAGATCGGATCTGAAATCGAATCACTTTGCGGAAAACATCAGGTTATCTATATTGATACCAAATGTTTAATATTAGATCTAAGTTATGATACAAGCGGTGGGTGGGTCCCATCACATTCGAGTGATACCATGGATCTAAGATGGACTCGAAAGCAATTTTAAGGGATCCTGCTCATTGTTCAAAGCGGAATATTGAAATCACCTACAATTAAAGGCTGTTGTTGACAGTAGTTAAGAGGAAAGAAGAGTTAGAAATTCCTGAAGAAATTCGAATAGGGACCAGGAGGGCGGTAAAATAGTGATAAGCTGAAAAAGAGTGTGGTTTTGACTCCATAACGATGGATCAGTTCACATTAAGAATCAGTATTTCAAAAGAATTAGCCTGTAATGGGATTTAGCTGTAACACCTAACTCTTTGTTCAAAAAAATTGTGGCTATGCCGCCCCCCCGACCATAGGACGAGAGCGACTAGCATGGACTGTATCCAGGAGGTTGAGGCTTCATTTAAGGCTAACTAGCTCAGGTCTAATCCCAAGTCTCAGTGAACAGAGCGTTAAGCGTTTACAGGATTATTTCATTGACAATTATGCTTTTGTTGAAAGTGATCTAATGTTAATTTAATTCCGCTTTAGTTCTAATGTTGTTATTCTTTTGCAGTATCTGTGTTTTTCAATGAGGTTATTAAAACAGACTTTTGGGATCGTTTACGTTTAGCGGCAGATGCGGGTTCACAGACCAAAGTTTCAATTAATGTGGGTTCTGGGGACGGTGCATGGTAACCAGCAGACAGTTGGTTAAGCCGGTCTGTTCTGCTGCCTGACCACTGCTTCTGGATAGGTCAGACCTAAAACCCATGGGCAAAAGACTATGGGCCAATGTTGCAGGAGATGAGAGCAGAACCCTCCCCGAGTGGGATGGACACCGTCCCATCATAAAGGCCAGGCTTACCCTACAAAGGCTGTCCAGTTGTCTATAAAGGCCCACGTTGTTTTCAGAGCACCACTTGGACAGCCAGCAGTTCAGCGACCATAACCTGCTGTAGGCTTGGTAACCTCGCGCATTGGATGGGGCCAGAAGCCACCAGACAGGGATCGGACCATCGCCTTGCCACGCTAACCCACCTCTTACAAAAATTAGCCTAGTAACCTGACGACGGAAGGCGTATATCATTAGCCCCTACATGAAAACTACCTAGAGAATCTCGGCTTCGAGTTCCAATAAGACTCGTTACAATGCCGGCACTCTGGCTCCGGGGTACAGAAACTTCTAGCTGCTGCGTGTCCCTAAAGGGTAGCAAAGTTCACGTGTCGTAAAATAGAGTTCACCTATGACCAGAGCTCTTTAAACAGGCTGCTCAGTGGTGTTTCACTGAGGAGGGCAAACCTGTTGGGACACGTGAACAGGTAAAGAGTGGTGACTCTCGTGGACTAGGCCGTACGACTACGTCGCCGAACCGTCACCCACTTGCCCTGCTGCGAGGACTCTGCCGGGGCTCTAACTTCGCTTTCGCATCCAGATCTGCTAAGTAGGAGATGAGTAGCCTTCTCTAATGTCTGGTGCGCGCCTCTAAAAATACAATATCTCCGTCAGACTGGCTACAAGCCTACACCTATCAAAGTAAAATTTACACTAATGACGGAGGAAGAATAGCTAAAACAGCACACTCGGCAACAGGAACAAGACAGCAGAAGGCATGTTAGTGACAATTAAAGGAATTTTAAAGTACTTAGCTTGGGGTGGTGTGTGGGGTGCCGAGTGGAAGAGATGGTCAGCGGCGCCGATGTTCCAATGCAATGCTCGATAAAGCGTTTAATACAAGTTAAGTCAACACAAAACGTCACTAAAAAACTAAGTTTCAGAAAGAAAGTGGTAAAAGACTGTAAAAAAGTTATAAAAACACACACTACTGCGAAGAAAGACGCAACTCTGGTTATTAATAATGGCTAAACTACTGCAAAACACAAGCCGGTATACCTGTACAGTTACTAATAGCGATTAGCGGCAAAAAAATATATAATCCGCCGGTACGAGAGTGAAATGAATAAGATGTTGTAAAAACCTACTATATATACGATTATATATGATACAGATGCGATCGGGAATTTAAAATATATCAAAGGTAAAAGATGAAGCAGTACGAAGGCTACTCCTGTGTGCCAAACGCAGATCAGTCTGGGGGTTACCAGATACTCGCAATCTTCCGCGTCAGTTCTCTCAGGTTCTCTCAGCGTATCTCAGCGTCTCTCAGCGTTCTCTCGAAAGGCTGCACTTAAAACTAACAGAACAAGAAAAGAAACACATCCTTTATCTGAGGGCATTAACAAGTCATTTAGTAACCCTAAGTAATGATGTTTCAGTACTATGATGGGGCCTGAAGCCAGACTAAATATTTCCTAAATTTCATTACTTGGAGGTAAATGCCAGAGATGCTGATAGACGGATACTTTCTAGATTTTGGACAGAAACGTAGATTTGAAAAATTGGTCTATAATTAGAGATCACACAAGGGTCAAGATTGGCTTTTTTTAATCAGTGTTTGATAACGGCAGACTTAAAGAATTTGGGCACATAACCTAAGGTAAGGGATGAAATTTAAAAAAACTAACACTGGTCTAAACACTAGGTAATAATTGTTGAGTAGACGTGTAGAATTGGATCTAACAAAACATGATGATGACTAAGATGAGCAGATCAGTGCGTATTTCAGTATAGTAATTGGGATAAAAGATTCTAATCTGGATTTAGGCTCTTAAACAGATGTCTTCACTAGTGCTGCATCTGGAAGGTTGCTGAACAGTTTGGTGATGTGATGAGCATTGAGTTTTATGCCTAATGTTTTCTATCTTGTCATTAAAGAAAGTCATGAAATCATTACTGTTAAAATTACACAGAACGGGAGAGCCACTTTCTGTGGGGTTTTTTGTTAATTTGTTAATTTGTGCTAATGCTAATAGCCAACGCCGTAATCAGACAGCAGCAGCTCGGCACATTTAGGCATGGAGAAATGATGGACATCAAACCGGCCATCGGCATGGGGAAGAAGGGTGATTTGGGGGACTTCGAACGTGGCATGGTTGATCTGCTGGGATTTTCACACAGCGCCATCTCTAGGTTTTACGGAGAATGGTCTGAAAAGAGAAAGCATCCAGGGAGGGCAGATCTCTGGGTGAAAATGCCTCGTTCTTCAACAGCATTTCTGAACGTGCAACGCATCCAACCTTGGAGCAGATGGGCTACAGCAGGAGAAGGTGCCATGCTTGTCAGCTAAGAACAGGGAACGGAGGCTCACCAAAATTGGAGGACAAGATTGAAAAATTCAGTTTCAGAGGCTAAACTCCCCTAACAATAAGACGGCTCTGTCAACGATACTAAGTGTTTATTTCTGGCCCAATTAACTCGCTCCTAGTGTGTGTGTGTGTGTGTGTGTGTGTGTGTGTGTGTGTGTGCGTGTGTGTGTGTGTGTGCGCGTGTGTTTTCGTGTTCCCCGGACGCTCCTGGTGTCCCCAGAGCCCTGTCCTATTGGGACTGGCATCTGCAGAGCGCTTCATCGTCCCCTGATGCAGCCATGTGTGAGGAACAGGAAGTGGCAGCGCTTTTACCCTCCGTCCTTCCCTTTTTGTTCAGTGCACCGACTCCAAACCCTGATTGGCGGCTTAGGGGGGGCGGCGCGGCTCGTTCCCAAAAACTGTACAACATACAAGATATTACGTAACTGGATCATGATGGGAACTGACGCGCCGGGCCGCGGGCGGAGTTTTAGTGTTAATGCGGCACTGGTTTAGTCTTGAACTTGGAAAAGAACGATAAAGATTCTACATTACAATATATCTGTACAAACACATCAGATTGGATGATGAAAAAGGTCACAATACCAATCTCTAAAGAGTTGGCCAATCCCAGACATGGTGTCCAAAAGGTCCAGAACAGGAGTGGGTCAGAACCAAAGATCATTCCAAGAGTAAGGCGTTCTAACTTATTTTAATTATTTATTATTAGCTTAACTTAATTAGATAATTGAGTTTAATTCCTGCCGTATCCGGGCTGTAAGCAGGTTCGGGTTTCTTTTGAGGCTGGTCCTAATAAGTTTCTTTCCTTATAAACATTTGGGCCTTGTCCTTTGCTGTGCCCTAGGCTGCTCAGTTTGTGATAGGTCCCTAGATAAATAGAAGATAATCTAAAATTATAAAGTTGCTTTGGGTGATGCCCATTGAAAAAAAAACTATAGAAATAAATCTGACTCTGACGTTGTTTTGCTTGCATCTGTTCGAAGTAATGTTTTTAGAAAAGCCTGAGTCAGAGTCCAGACCGTATCCAACAGGAAAATATTGGAAAGGACAGCAAGGACTGATGAGTAATACTGTACTTGTTGTTTAATTGTTTCTATCTACTTTTTAGGACTGGAAGAGCTCAAAATCTGATATTATATATGCAAAATCTTCCTGTGATTTTCTCGTTAGTCGTAATCTGAGAGCTGGAACAGGACTGATTTTTTATTTATTAATTAATTTTTTATTAAACTCCACATCTGTTAAAACGTCTACTTTTCATCGTGATTTAGAGGCCTTCGGATGAAATAGATCGAAAGTGTCTTCTGAAGCTTACATTTAAAAACCTCCAAAATACCGTCTAACTAGTCTTAACCCATTCAAGCCCTATCTGCTGAGGGGAGAAGCTTCAGTGAAATGCGGGTGGATGCCTCCATAACCTCGGATTATTGATTACATGACAGACCGACCACAGTTGTGCGGCTGAGGGGAGGTGCGTTATGGCGGGGGTCAGCAGTCAGGAGCACCACAGGGGACTGTACTCTCACCTGTCCTCTTCACCTTGTACACCTCGGATTTCCAGTACAACACTGAGTTCTGTCGTCTAACAGAAATTTTAGATGGACTCTGCGATCGTGGGTGTGTCGGTGGTGGACAGGAGAATGCTACAGAGAACTGGTAGACCATTGTTTATGTTTGTGTGGAATGGTGTGGAAAACAATCATCTCCTGTTGAATGAGGGACCAAGACAAAGGGATGGTTGTGACAAGTTTTTTTGTAACAAGGAGGACTGTATTGCACCAAAACACTGTATCATCCAGGGAGAAAAACGGTGGAGGTGGTGGAGAGCTACAAATACTTGGGTGTTCACCTGACAAACAGCTGGACTGGAGATGTCACACCGAAGCTGTATACAGAAAGGGGGACAGAGCAGGACTCGACTTTGTTATTAAGCTTAGGTCCTTCAGTATGCAAAAGATGTGCATATCTTCTACAAGTCTGTTGTGGAAAGTGCAGTTGTCTTTTGCAGCATTGCTGGGGGAGCGGGATCAGACTAGCGACTTGAAGAGGGCTGAACAAACTCTTAAAGAAAGCTGGATCTGTGCTTGGAACTACTCTAGAGACCCTAGAACTGATTGTAGGAGAGTAGGATGCTACACAAACTGATCAGAATAATGGACAACACAACACACCCTTTACATAATCTACTGGACAGACAGAGGATTGTGTTCAGTAAGAGGTTACTGCAGCTCCGCTGTAATAAGGACAGATACAGGAAATCATTCCTGCCCACTGCAATAACACTACACAATAACTCACTCCTGTCCCGATAGATGATGTGTTACACATTTGTAACATTAGCAGTTTTTGTAAATTTGTCATTCTCTGTATGTTGTTATGTGTATTGCTGCTACAACAAAGGAATTTCCCTTTGGGGATAAATAAAGTACTCTATCTATCTATCTATCTATTAATGTAAAACATTTATGGATGTTTGATGTAAGAATATGATGACATTTTAGTCATTTCAAGATGTGAAAATCTGCTTTTTTAAATGACTGCGTTATGTCTCTTGGGTTTGTGTGCATAGGAACTCGTGCTCAAGACAAACAAGAGTAACGTTAGTGGTCTGAGGCTGTGGTGAGGCCATGCTGCGTAAAATCTGAAGGCAAAGATTATAAATGCTGTTGTACCATTCATTGCTAATGCGTTATTCGTTTGTCTGACTCTGTTGTTCCTCCTGCTCTGACATTTCCTTCGTTCCGGTGCCTTTCTGTGGTTCTCTGTCAGATCCGAACAGCCCGTCAGTCCTCAGCACGGTGCCACATTCTGACAGCCGGACCACGGGACTGACCTTTCAATCCCACTCTGTGTTCATCGCTTGCTTCGTCTTCAGATCCGAAGTCGTCGCAGCTTCAGTCATTCAGTCCCAACTTCATTTGTTAATGATCATCTGCTCCTGCATCTCAGGCCTCCGACACATTCCACTTACACCAAAGCATTTGGCACTTTGTAACATCGCCGTTCCTTCTCCCGACACTTAAAACCCGTTGTAGCCCCGGGGATAAAAAGTGATTCAGGTCTTATTTTGTTCCGTTCTTCCTTTCCGTCTTTGGTCCAGAAAAGATCTGTTACACTAATTGGTCTGAGCACAATCCCCGTCCCCACTGTATGATGGTCCATCCCAGATCCTCCGAGCCCAGAGAAGCCCCCTTCTGGACATGGTTATAACACAAGGCTCCTTTTTAGCACAGTAACGTTTTAAGTGGTATCTGTGAATGTAACTCTGTATTGTAGAGCTTGATAAAGGTTTGATAACGGAATCCCTTGCCCATGTGGTTCTATCAGCTACTGATGAATGACGGTTCTTGATGCAGTGCCGTCTGAGGGAGCGGAGATCACCCCTCTTCAGTTTAGGCTTTTTAGGAAATTTCTCCAGATTCCTTGAATGGTTTAATGATATTATGCTCTGTAGAGGGAGGAATGTATAAATCCCTTCCAGCCTTTCTCTGAGGAACATTGTTTTCAAACATTTAAATCATTTTCTGACACATTAGTTGATAAACTGAAGATCCTTTGATCATCTCAGAGACTCAGGCTTTCATGGATGTTGCTTTTGGACCAAATCAGGATCATAATCACCTGTCTGACATCACATCAGTATTTTTTTTTTTTGTTAATCTCATTTTACTAGCTGTTAATTTCCCTACTTTTTTTGGAATGTGTTGCAGGTCTGAAATGCAGGAATGGATGTTTATTAACATTTCAAAAAAATGAAATATTTTGGGTTCGTATCGTCTTCAATGAAATAAAAGACAAAGGAGATGTAAGGAACGCTGCGTGTTTTCACTGCGTTGCGTTTTCCATACTGTCCCAGCTGTTTTCTGATTTGTGGTTGAATTCCGTTTGGTGTCGTTTCGGTTGTGTGTGGCTTGGTCTGGCAGAGGATTGAGGTCAGTAATTTAGTGTGTAGCTCTAATCTCTAATTTGGATTACTGTCTTTTGCCTTCTATCACAGATCTGCAGCACCATCTGCCTTAGTCCTTGATTAAAGCGAAGTCACGTTCTTCAATTCTCAAACAGTCGGTGGTAACTTTTTGTAGCCTCTGATTACTTCCTTCATAGTACAAATTCCAAACACATGCATTTGGTCAACTTGTGTCTCTAAAGTGCTCATTGCAGTGCAATGTCTGGGGTTAATTCCTAAGACAATTCAGCAAAATCTCTTTTAATTTGGAAACTTAATCCTGCCATTTCTGTCTAAATGCCTTCATAAAGCAGCCGCATTGTCATTATTCCTCATCAGTTAATGAATTACTGATTTATTGCAATTTATTCGTTTTTATAATGGATTAATTTACTAATAATGAATCATTTCTCAGATTTAACTAATAAATCAGTGGCCTTACTAATGAAGTTGGCCTTTAGTAGAATTTAGTTAGTCCTGAAAGTACAAACGCAAATAAAATAAATATTTAGGAACATATTAAGTTTATAATTAGTGTAATTGGCTCCAATGAGAGGCTTTTTTGCAGCAGTTATTTCTTGTCAAAGTCTACCAGAAAAAAAATGAAAATATCATAAAACATTCAAATTTATTAGGTACGCCTTGCTAGTACCAGTTTGGACCCTTTTTTTGTCATGTTTCTATTTTTTGTGATTCTAACATTGATCTTTCTATAAGACACCGTTCCATATTGAGCTATAAAAGCTGATTAAAATTAAATGGTTTCTAAATCAGTTGGAAAATTTCCATAATGTTTTAACCAAATATCATAAAATCGGAACTAAATCCAATAGTGCTTGGAAAAGCCTTTACCACTGGACCGAGTCACATAATTAAAGTCTTTATTTAATAAATAATAACAGATTATGACAAAATGTCAAATGACAATGTCTACTTTTATTTCAGCAACGCTGTATTGTAGCGTAAAAAATAACTCTTAATGTGTGACGTTACAGGAAACCCATACATTAGAAGTGTGTAGAAAGCTCACCTGAGATTAGAAGCCACTCTGTTTTTAATTAAGGTTTTATTTTTTATTCTGTGTTGTTTCAGCTTTATTTTACGTCTCTGGATTTCTCTGGATTTGTTTGTTTTACACAGTTAGCCCAAACCAACCCCTGCAAACTGTAACGTTTTACTTTCAACAATTGGCTGAATTTATGAAAAGAAATAAAATAAAAATTAAACCAGTGATTTTTCTGCTCTTCAGTGTGATTAGAACAACAAAGACAAACATCTGAGTGGAGCTCAGGCTCAGACCAAACGATGGTTACATACATACATACATTTCAACATAACATTAAAATAAGTTTTATTTCAGCTTTAGTTTGCAGTTCTGCAAGCCAGAGCTCAGCTTTTATGAGCTATTAACAAACATCATTTTTATTTAATTCTCTTTTTTCTGCATGTTTTATTTTACTGTCCAAAAATCAGATCTCAACTTAGTCCATGAATAATCAAAAATCAGACCACACTCCAACTTTCCAGCATTAAACCATCTTTATTTTTGGTTTCTCTTGCATTTTAGCATGCTTATATCAAAACACAACTGGTGAAACTATTTAATATGTATTTATTAAAAAGCAAAACAAAAGGAAGCTTTTTTTTGTATTCTGTTTGGTTAGCATGCTTTATTTCACAGCATGATGTCTCATAATGCCCTTAACTGAGGCTCAGTAAATAAGATCCAAACACAAACAAGAAATTAGTCCAACCCTTTACAACAAACTGTACAGTAAAATTTACGTAGATTTTCCTTTTATTTCAGAATGCTTTAGTTTGCAGTTCCAGAGTTCGGTAGGTTTCTCAGTTCAGGCTCAGAAATCCAAAGCCCAGCCTCATTATTTTAGGGTTAAGGGCACGCTGGTACCTATGGGCACGGTGCCAGTCTATTGCAGGGTTCCAAGACCTTGAACTGCTAAAAAAAAAAATCAAGAAAATGAGTGGAAACTTTGGGGCAGGTCCGCTGTTCCTTAATACTTTTTTTCCCCAAGATGCAAAGTAAAATCCTGATATTGGATTGCTTGTTTTACACAATTATCCTAAATAAAATAGTGCAAACTGTCACTTTGACTTTCAACAATTAACTGCTTTTATCAAAAGTATATATAAAAAGCAAAACTGTTTTATGTTCTCTATGTCAGCATGCTTTATTTCACAGCATGATGCCTCATAATGTCCTTAATTCAGGCTCAATAGATGAGGTCCAAACACAAACAAGAAAGCAGTCCAACCTTTAAAAGAAACTTCACAATATCATTTATATTTTTTGGGGACATATCCGCTGTTCCTTGATGCTTTTTATTTTTTTCCTGTTTTCAGCATGCTTTAGGTTGTGGTCCTGAGATTCAAAAGTTCCAAATCAACAACCAGTAGCACCCAGAAACTAACCTGGGATTTAAAACAATCCAGTTTACACTACAGTCATTTTCTTAGTCGCAGTCCACAAACTCGGTCCTTTATCAGTCAGTTCTTGATCACCGTATCGATCCCAGGATGAAATGAATGGATCAGGCTGCAGTGATGAGTTCTGCTTCTTTGGACGCTCTGCGCTCCTCCGTTAGCAGGTGCATCAGGCTCTCGGATTTGATGAGCAAGTTACAGCCGAGGAAGAAAACCCCGAACACCACGGTGAGAGAGAGCACGCACACCACCGCGATCTGCACCAGCCGCTCGTGCAGGAACGGATCCGCTCCGGTAACCGGGGAAGGAGGGAAGTTACAGCAGCCTGTGGCCGGAGAGCTCAGGGTCCGGTTCAGGAGGGACAGTCCGACTCCCTCAGCCGCGGTCATACCGATGATCTGATCCGCACTGCTCTGGCCTCGGGACTGCATCCCAGAGTTTAACCTCCTAACTGTGTGTGTGTGTGTGTGTGTGTGAGAGAGAGAGAGAGAGAGTGGTTGTGTGTGTGTGTGTGTGTGTGTGTGTGTGTGTGTGTGTGTGCGCGCTCAGGCTTCCACCAATTTGTTCCGTTCCAACACCACTCCTGCTGAATCGACTCTTTCTAAATGACTCGTTTGATTCACCGTTTAAAACGGAGCGAGATAAACTTACCTTTTAAAAAAAATCATAGGTGGCTGATTTGGGGGTAGCATTTTGCACTGATAATGATTACAATAATGGAAGGGTCATAACAGTTACTGATTATACACAACATGGACAAAAGTATTTGGACACCTCTTAATCACTGAATGACACAGGTGTAGAACATAAAGCGCCTAAAAAGCCATGTAGTCTGTCTTTATAAACATTAGTGAAAGAATGAGTCATTCTGAAGAGCTGACTGAATCCGAACGTGGTACTGTAATATGATGGCACTGTTACAACATACTGTATCAGTTGATGAGATTTCTTCCCTCCTAGATATTCCACCATCAGCTGTTATTGAAAAGTGGAAACATTTAGGAATCACCAAGTGTCATATCACATAAAGTTACAGAGTGGGGGCATCCAGTGCTAAGGGAGGGGCATAGTGCATGAAAGATACCAACCAATCAACCAACCAACCCTCTGCTGCTTACTGCAGAGTTAGAAACTTCTTCTGGAAAGTTAACATCTGCACTAAATCTCGGGGCACCGGGAGCTTCATGCGGCATGGGTTTATATTGCCAAACACAATGCAGTGACATAAAGCACACTGCCATTGGACTCTGGAGCAGAGGAAACGTGTTCTGTGTGGCAGTTGTTCAAATTGTTCTGTATTCACTGCTATCATGTGTTATTCCAAATACAAACAGCAGGGGGAGTCATTAGAGTGTCTTTACTGTGTCTTATACGTTATTAGGAATATAAATGTTTTTGGGTGTCTGATACAGGCCTCCTTACCCTTAGGAACAAGTACAGGACAGGTACATACAGGTGTTCACTTAACAACTACGTCACGTGTTCAACTCCTCATTAACTCGCCACCGGGATCAGCAGAGTGACAAGAAATCTGACCAATCGGAACAAATCACATGACATCTCTTCAGAATGGAGGCGGGGCTTCTTAGTTCAAAAACTGAGCTCAGCTGCAGACTTTTAATGTTTGTGCAAAACATCCCAAAACGAACAACATTGTATTTAGAACTGGGTTTTATTGGCTTCTCAAAGAAAAATCTGAGATTGAGATTGTTCTCGTGCGCACAAACTCCATCATCATACAGGTGAGCACTGAGATTATATGAAATTAATGTGCTTAATGGTACGAAAAATGCGAGTAGAAAAAATAAACGGCTCTTACATTTACACTGACATAACTTGACTTTGACTGCAAACAAAATTTCATGATTTTCTTTTCTGGAGGACTCATTTAATTGTTAATAAACATCCATTCCAGTATTTCAGGCGGCAACACATTCCAAAACAAGTCTCAAACACTCAGATTGGGTTTGGTTCTCTAACAAAAGTCGACTAAAAACTGCATATCCCATCAGCCTTTTCTCAAATACGTTCAAGCGTATATTTTAGAATGTATTTTTAGTTCCGATTTTCTCATAGTAAAAGTGATTTCCTTAAAGAACAGAACTTTATCTGTGTTAGTACAAACTGTATACAGCTAAGCTGTGATGTGTCGTGATAATAAAAGTAAATAATAAAACATTAGTTTGTATGCAGTGTTTTCCTGCGTATAAAATATATTTTTTGCAATCCATAATTAGATATGTAGATGCAGAAAATGAGTCCTTCTGTTTGTGGTGCAAGCATGAGTTTACTGGATTGAACTAATCAGATTATCTTGATTCATATCAAAGAGTTGGATTCGTCCATAAATAGCTGCATCTTAGTTTGTTTATATTTTTTTGTGTGTTTAAAGTTCTGCAGATGTAACTGTCCTCATTTTATAGCTTACAATAAAACAATCTATAGCGTTATAGTAAAAGAAAAAACTAAGATAAAGCAGTTCTGCTTATCGTCCGCCAGATGGCAACGTTGTGTCATATTTGGTAGACACTTCCCATGTGATTCGTAGCCTTGTCTTACCTAAAATTACGTTTCCAAAGGCACGCGTTAGGTTATTGGGTCTCTCTAAATTGGCTGTGCGTGCGTCTGGCTGTCTGTGATGCTCCTGTCATGGAAATAGCCATCGAAGTCGGCACTATGTTGATAATTAAATAAATACATCAAGTGAAGTGAGTTTATGACAGTGTAAACATAAACATGGATGAAAAATCCCTCTCAGAAGTCAGGTTCTTATTAGTTAGCTAGCTGACTGGTGCTAGTCATGGAATATATATGAATATTTGAGAAGATACAAAACTCCTGTCTAATGTTCGTTAATTTAGTTTTAGCTTGGTGGTTGTTTGTAAATGTGTTGTACATCAGTGGCGCATACGTATGACCTCATGACGGTGCACTGAGTGTGTTGTGCTGTGCGTTAATAAACGGCATTATGTTGTGACTGACTTGGCGTGAACTCGTAAGCTTTATACACAAACATGGTGTCAGAAGTGGGATGTTAAGCAGAGCGACACTAGACAAGCAGAATCCCACCGAGTATGACCAAATGCAGCATAGTGTGTGCAGCACAGATGGGATTGATGCAGCATTCGCGCACATTGATCAGGCCAAACACCTCAACGTGACTGATTCCATGCTCCGTCAGATTGTCACACTAACCAGAGATGATGATTCGCTGCAGATGTTGAAATCTGTGGTGCTGGCAGGCTGGCCAGATCGCAAGGAAGAAACACCTCTCCTGGTGCGTGAATATTGGCCATACAGAGACGAACTAAATGTGCAAAACGGTATGATATATAGAGGGCAATGCATTGTCATACCCAAGGTCTTGAGAGCAGAAATGCTGAAACGCATTCACCCCACCCACATCGGGGGTGAAGCGTGTTAGACATGCAAGAGATACGCTTTTCTGGCCAAACATGAGGAGCGAGATCAAAGATTTTGTCAAACTGTTCGGCCTGTAATGAGTATGCACAAACACAGCAAAAGGAATCCATGATGTTGCATGACATACCTGTGCGACCGTGGCAGATCGTGAGCATGGACCTCTATACGTATGGAGGTAAAGATTTTCTGATAATTGTGGACCATTACTCAGATTACTGGGAGATCGACCAATTACCAGACCTGTCTGCCGACACAGTTATCAAGGCCCAATTTGCACAGTATGGCCAGCCAGCTCAAGGTATTTCAGACAATGGCCCACAGTTTGCTTGTGAACAATTCAGAAAATTTGCTGATCGGTGGGGGTTCGCACACGTCACATCCTCTCCTCGGCATCCAAAATCCAACGGGAAGGTTGAGTCGGCTGTCAAGATGGGCAAAAGAGCCAGACTGGAGGGCACAGATCCTTGGATGGCTATTCTACACTGGCGCAACACACCTACACAAGGTGTGGACAGTAGTCCCGCACAGAGGCTGATGTCAAAACATCGCTTCCGGTTGCTGACAGTTTACTCCTCCCGAGAGTGGTCGCCGGAGTCACGGAGAAACTGAGGTGGAAACGACAGATTGCAAAGCATCATTACGACACTAGAGCCAAAGATTTACCAGACCTGAACATTGGTGAACTAGTTAGGATGAAGCCTCTCCCAGGGGATCGCACTGGCCAGTGGCATAGGGGAGTGTGTATGGGCAACGTTTACCCCCGGTCGTACATGGTGGATGTGGACGGCACGCTCTATAGACGTAGAACTTAGGACGTAGGACAGAATGAGAAAGGCAGAAATGACCACTCATTCACCCAACACATGTGGGAGAAGAGCCACAAGACTACAGTGAAGTTGAAGTCACACCAGCTGGGTACACAGAAGGAGCCATGGGCATATAGTGGGGACTAGGCAGCATGCGTCTGTGCAGAAACAACCTAGCACCGTACACTGACCAGGTACAGTAAACCCCCTACGGGTCAAGATTCGGGTGTGATACTCCCAAGCAAAAGACAATCACTACTACGCTCCAGTCGTGACGACCCTCCACAAAAGGCTGGACTTATAAGTGACGGACCGTCGTGACAGAGCTGAGAATTGGACTCGTATGCCTTCGTTTTCAAATAGCTTAAGCCTATATCGATATATATATATATATATAGAGATATATATATAATATATATATATATATGTGTATATGTGTGTATAAAAAACAGCTTATAAAAACAGGGAGATGTTTGTAGATGTGTTGTACATCGAGTGGCGCATACGTATGACCTCATGACGGTTGCCACCGAGTGTGTTGTGCTGTTGCGTTAATAAACGGCATTATGTTGTGACTGACTTGGCGTGAACTCGTAAGCTTTATACACAAACAGTGGTTGTTTTTAAAAGTAGACACCTTACTTTAGCAACCTGAGTCAAAAATCTCCTCAGAAACTCTGTGGTATTAGCTCATTTTAGCTAACAGGTTAGTAGTAGCAGTGGAAACTATGAACATTCGAGCATTGGTTTAATAAATCCTGTCGGGTACTTTAGCATTTGGGATTGAAAACTATAAACATTTTTTCTAAAATGGCCGTTAATACTCCTCCCAGAAGTCGTGTCAGGTTTATTTTAGCTAGTGGGCTAATCTAATGACTCTGAACATTAATAAGTAAGGTTTATAAATATCAGAAATCATGTCAGATTAGTTCTTTTTTGCTTTTAGCTATCGAGCTAGTGTAAACTATGAACTATTGGTTTAAAAAATCCTGTCAGGCACATTATAATTTTGGCTTGTAATCTATAAACATTTATAAATATGGTAAGTAATACTTCTCTCAGAAGGATTGTCAGGTTTATTTTATTTTTCTCCTCAGAAATCCTGTCAGATTAGTTAATTTGAACTTTTATGCTTGTGTTCGCAGCTGATACTGGCACCATATTTTGAATTTTAATAATTCTCTCAGAAATCCTGTCAGGATTGTTTTAGCTTGTGGGCTGTTTTAGCAGTAAACAATATGGAACATTTATGAGTATAAAAACTGTGTCAGGTTAATTTATTTTAGCAACCTGAGTAGCAATAGCCTTGATGAATGTAAACTTTTATGGGTATGGTTCAAAAATCTCCTCAGAAACTCTGTGGTATTAGCTCATTTTAGCTAACAGGTTAGTGCTAGCAGAGGAAACTATGAACGTTTATGAGTATTAGTTAAAGAAATCCTGTTAGGCACTTCAATAATACTCCACTCAGAAGTCTTGTTAGGTTTATTTTAGCTAGTGGGCTAAAAAAATCTCAAATTCTGTCAGGTTGGATGATTTTAGCTTTGGGGCTAGTGTTAGTAAAGACTGAACACTTTTAAAATGGTTTAAAAATCCTGTCAGGTTAATTATTTTAACTAGTTATTTATAATCGCTGGGAGTTAAAGGCTAATTGAGTTATACCTGACTGGATTTCTGAGAGGATTTCTTTCTGCTAACTCTGGCTAGCTGAGAGGATTTTATATAGCCTTCACTGCTAGCACCACAAGCTAAAATGCACCCCACCTCCTGTTCCTGAGCGAGGTGGGGGTACAAGAGAGTTCGGAAACAGTTAGGAAGGGAGTATCGGTTAAAATTGGTGAGTGTTGTGATAATCTCACACCATGTTCTTGTAAAACACTCCGTCAAGTCTAAGTGGTGCTCGGGGGTATTTATAAACCGAATATCCAGAATGTGCCAGTGTGTTACTTTGACTGTTTCCATAGTAACGCCGAGATAGCCGGCGCCTCGTGTTCTCGCCTCTAAGAACTGATACAAGCGAGTGTCATGCAAAACAGGTTTTACACTCGACTGATTTACACAACATTGCACAACATTGTAAGTATTTTCCACAGCTCGGTCACTACTGGCTGCTCTGTTTATACAATATGGCCAGAAGTATGTGGACGTTTAGTGGGTTTTAGCCACGCCCACTACTAACAAGTCTGTAGACTTGATCAGGATTAAAAATAAGTTGAGTAAATTGATGCACAACCTCACAGAACCTGAACTGAATTCTGTGTGTCCAAATGAAAAGCACAATGTCTAATAAACAGAGATTTTATTCTTCTGTGCAAAACACGCCCTCCCACACACCATTCACTGCCAGGGAAACCTGTGCGTCCGGGCGTAGCTCAGAATGGTGCATTATAAAATGTTTCTCCATTTATCTTTCATCCTATTAAATCGGCAAGTACACTCCAGTATAAATACACACCCAGAGACGTTCCTGATAACAGCCTGTAGTCCATTTCTTCCAAAAAGATCTGTGATACTGATGGGTCTGAGCACAATCCCCGTCCCCACTGTATGATGGTCCATCCCAGATCCCCCGAGCCCAGAGAAGCCGACGCCCCTTCTGGACATGTTTATAACATAAGGCTTCTTTTTAGCACAGTAACGTTTTAAGTGGCATTTGTGAATGTAACTCTGTATTGTAAAGCTTGATAAAGGATGGAGAAAGTTCCTCAAACACGGAGCGGCTGCAGTTTGTGCCTTCCAGTTTTGTTTGCACAGAGACGTACAAACAAACAGAGAAATATTTATGAGCTCTGTTCCTTTGCTATCGCTCCACTAAAAACCTCCCTCACTTCTGTCGTCCTCACTTCTGCCTCACAGCAAATATATAACGAATGTTGAATGTTGAATCTCACTGTTCAGAATGAGCCGTGTATTTCAGTATCACATAGGAAAGTGTAAAAAATTGCAACTGAAAATGTCAGGTTTTTTTTTTTTTCCACTCACACCACCCCAAAGACAATATGACGATATAGATCGGATTTGGGCCACTTTTCTGCTGTGTGAACGTAGTCCATTTGAAAGATCTTGACTGTGCCTCAGCCTCTTCCATCGAAGACCAAAATGGAAACCAAAATATGAGCGCAACATCACAAGGTCTTCTCAGAGCAGCACCAACTGAAAGCGTGCTTTCTGCACCACGTTTAACCGTGTTATTTCATCAATGGAAGCATTGATAAGCTGATTTGAATATGACATGAATGAGGCCTAACTGGAACAAAAACCTGTCCTGACGTTGGTTCCAAGTGACGATACCCTGCAGGAAATGCTCAGCTTTGGAATTTGCATAAATACCTTTAGAAGTTTAGTTATAGTATAGCATCATGCTCTTAATTTTTAAATAGTGGTTCATGCTGAACTGGTTTAGCTGGACTGGTTTTCTTCTGAATAAGCTCTGGACGTGATTGTGAAGAAGCGAAACAAAACCCGAACCGCCCTGTTCCTCTTTTATCATCCCACATTCTGATCCCCTCACGTCCTCAGGATTAGCGCCGGCGTTTTTCGATGGGAGTGGATTGTAATCTGATACCATTTTAAAGTGTGATCCTTTTCCCTTCTTACATCATCTGTGTGTTTTCTTACATGACCAGCGTGTCTCTTCAGCACAGCGAGGTTCTGGCGAGTTTATTTAGGGGTTATGGGTTCTCATAATTCTGTCATCGGACTGATAGTGACTTTATCCAGTTATGTCCTTGGTTGTTTGTGTGTTTGTTTGTTTTATGCTTGAGGTTTCATATAAAAAAAACAGGTTCATGATTAAACAATATGCCTGATACGATTAAAATGAAGGAGAACTCATCAATAAATAATATTATAAATATTTATAATGTATAAAGGAAGGAAATAAAACAAGTTGGAAATACATAAAGAAAATGAAAGCAAACAAGAAAGAAAGCAAGAAGGAAGGAAGGAAGCAAGTAAGAACAGAAAACACAATGAGGTTCTGGTGGGTTTATTTAGGGGTCTCATAATTCTGTCATTGGACTGATAGTGACTTTATCCAGCTATGTCCTTGTTTTTTTGTTTGTTTTTGTCCTTCATAAAGTTTCGTATAAAAAACAAAACAGGTTCATGATTAAACAATAAGCAAGATACGATTAAAATTAAGGAGAAATCATTAAATAATATTCTGGTAAAAGATAGAGCTGTGGTCAACGTTATGGGCACTCAAAATTGTTTAGCAGAACTCCCATCCAACATCAGTGTCTGAAATTACAAGTGCTCTTCTGGATGAATCCCCACAGTTACAGTCCAAAATCATGTAAAAAGACTTCCCAAAGGTATTAACTCCATCTTAACGCCCATGGATTTAGACTGGGACGACCTAAAAGGTCCTGTAGGTCTATTGTGGAGGTGTCTCAGTACTTTTGGTTAAGCCTTAAATAGGAACAGTGGTGTAAGTTGATTTCTGTCCTGAATCTCGTTGAGAGCCGAAACGTCCTCGCTCAGCTCTGGGTGATTTGTAGCGAGCAATGACGGGGTGTGTGGGGGATCTCCGACGTTCCTCTACAGGTGTGGTGTCCCATTACAGCCTCCAAATTTAGGAGTGCGGAGCGAAGTGGAATTGAGGTGACAGGAGGAATTTGCTGAACATGGACTGCTTCTGTGTGTTAGTAGGCTCTAGTATGTTGTTATTATGACTGAAATAAGTCTAAAGATCTAAATAATAAAAGATCACTCAACAGAGAGCAGATTGATAAACCAATCAGTCTGATTTGTGTTACATTTATAAATCTATCATGACTAAGAGCAGGAATCCTAGTACAGTACTACATGGCCCATAAATCCTGAAGCAACCTCACCAATCAGAATTGTCTCTGTAGTCATGTGAGCGTCTCACCAAACCGGATTAAAAATGAGAAGCACAAAATGTATTGGATGGGCAGTGGGGTAGGGAACCGACGCACAGAGCAAACGAACAGACAGAGAGAACATGCAAAATCCACACGATGTGGCCAGGGCTCGAACTTCTGGGGCTGTGAATTGAACTCCTGCCGTCACACACTGGATAAAAAAATATTACACACTAAAAGAAAGAAGGAAAGTAAGACAAAGCAAGAAAGAAAGAAGGAAGAAATAAATAAAGAATCACAGAAAAAGAAAAAGAAATTGAGAAGGAAAGAAAGAAGGGAGGGAGGAAGGAAAGAAATGAAGCAAGAGAGCGAGCGTGAGAGAGAAAGAAGCAAAGCAAAGGGGAAAGAAAATAGAAGGAATGAAAGAAAGCGAGCAAGAAAGAAGGAAGGAATTAAAGAAATCAACATGGAAGCAATAAGGAAAGAAAGTAAAAAGGACAGAAGAGAGGAAGCCTTTTTGAGCCCTGAGTGATGGGCCTCCGCTGCTTCCACTGCAGTGCATGATGGGACCTGTAGTTGCTTCTGTTGCTTCTCACCAGTTCTGAGGTGAGTTATTAACTTTAAAAAACACTTTATCGTAACGGCTTTAAACCAAACAGAAGAGACTTTTCTTTTACAGAGAAAGATCTTTTATTGCGTTCAACAGAATATCCAAAATAGTTTCTTACACATTGTTATAGGTTTTTACTTCAGCCCTGTTTGTTTAAGGTCTCACATGACGTAGTTAAGGCTTACGATTCTGTGCACCCATGTAAACAATCGGTTTTGGTCCGTACGGCTCTAACAAAGCACCGCGGTGTGTTACAGCTGATGTGAGTTCCTGAAATGTTTAATACTGCTGATGAACTGAAATATTGGGACGCTTTGCGTTTTTACCGTTGAGTTGAGCGAGGCAACTCGAACCAAGTTCTGCTCTAAGCTTTCCAGGCCATGTAGAGAGGCATAAAGTCTTTAAATCCCAGTCCCGTCAGAAAGGCAGCGTGTCCAAGAAGATCTTCTCGACGATGGGAGGCGGTGGAACCAGGTCTTCCAGTTTCAGGTAGAAGATGCGCTGCAGGCCCTGAGTGCACAGAGTTCGGAGTTCGGGCAGTTTGCCCAGCAGTCGAGACAGGTAGTTGGGATGAGCCGACTCTGAGCTGATGTGATCTTTGAGGCAGGAGATCAGGCGGTTCTGGAAATCCTCCACCCGTTTAGGATCTTTCAGGCCATGGCGATCTGAACGACAAACCAGCAACAATTTTAGTTGCCTTTAAGACTGAGCAGGCGAGACGAGAACTTGCATGCCTTAGTTAAGCAAAAATTCAACGATTTTTATCGAGAATTAGTTTTTCTTAAGATAAATTTTAATCACAAGTGCTATTCTGTAAGCGTTGAACAAGGTAAGGATTGAAATTTAAAACTTTAAACAGTTTAGTTACTCTACATAAGGACAAATACTTTTGCATTCCACCGTCACTCCACATTTATCGTATTTTCCAAAGAGTTTTTCCTGTTATGTTTCTTCCATCGTCACCTCTATTTCTTATTTGCTAATTTTTTCTTTCCTCTGAGTGGATTAAACTGAATAACGTAAATAACAGTAAATACGAATTCAAAATGTGTCTCACTCCGTATATGGTAAGCTCTAAAATCGAACATAGCCTATGTAAGAAATAATGATGTTTTTAATATATTTGAGAATATATTAATTTTTTTCCAGAATTGCACTTAAGAACATTAAATTGTTATGATCGTCTTAGATCGTCTTTGTCTGAAGAAAGTTTCCATGACTCTGTACCTGGGACCGGATTCACAAAAGTCTCTTAAGAAAAAATTCTTAAGTGTTTTTTTTCTTAGTCATTCTTAAGAAAAATGTTATGAAAATACAATACAATAAATGTGGGGTAACAAAATAAAATCAAAAGATGAGGATGAGCAAGAGTAGTTGAGTAGTAGTTAAAGTTTTACAATGATATTGTAAGGTTAAGAAAACATTTAAGAACAAAACGTTTACAAGAATACCAATTGTTCTTAAAATTATTCTTAAGAAAAGAGTTAAGAAAAAAGAAAAAGATAACTCTTAAGTTATTTGAAGAAATTCTTCATAACGTTTTTCTTAAGAATAAAGTTCGGTCCCAGGTGCCAGATTCATAGAAACTTTCTTAAGACAAACGCAAAGATGTTCATAACATGAAGTAATGTTCTTAAATGCAATTCTCAAGAAAACTTAAGTTCTTGAATATTCATTGCAAACAGCAGGATGAGCAGGAATGGCTAAACTGTTTAAAGGGCAAACACTAAATACATATAGGATAAATACAAATTCACAATGCCTCACGCCATGTATCGTAAGCGGTAAAATGCAACGTCGCCTAGGCAAGAAAACAAAAATTTTCTTAAGATATTATTTTCATTTTGGTTTCCGTCGTTACGGCTCGACACGCTGCTTTTGCGCTTAATACCGGACATCCTGGGTTTGAAATGCAATATTTGCAGAAAAAGGAGGTCTGTGCTGATAAAGCCCCGGACGTTTAGAGACAACATTATTCATCAGTGGAATAATGGTGCATCCACAGACCACAGTCAGACAGTAGGGTTCGTTCTGACTGCGCTTAAGGTGAAGCTGACCTGTTATGATGACGAGCGTGGCAAGGCAGGACAACGAAGCTGCGTCCAGGTCGAGGAGGTGCAGATTCTGAGAGAACGCCATGATGGAGTCGATCCAGTCACCGAACGCTCTGACACACTGCATACGATGAAGAACCACCCCGTTGCAGAAGATCAGCCTGTCCATCTCGGGGTTTGACCTGAGATTAACGCGAAGAGATGGATGAACGTCCTGCTGATGCGACGCACGGTTCGTAACCGGCGTGTTCATAAAGCGACGTACCTGTACGCCAGGTGTAACACGAAGAGCTCGACGAAGGCCGACTCGAAGAGCAAATCTTGGTCCTCCTTGCAGAAGGTGGTGAACCCCGGGATTCCCTCGGCCCACCTCCGGAGGACGCTCACGGATCCGCTTAGCAGGTCATAAAACTGCTGGATGTCATTGGCGTCCTCCTTCTCAGACAGGTTCGTGACCGCGTTCTGGTACTTAATGGAAGAAGCGTGAGAGTTTAATGGAATGATTAACAAAAGTCACTCCCAGTCAGTCACAACATTCAAAGCGTACTCACCTTGGAGAAGTCCAGGATCGCCGGGTTCAAGTCCATGTGAGGGTTCACCAGGGAGGCGATGTTCACGGCGGGCATCGGTTCCTGGGCTGGCTTCGGTTTCGAGGGCAGACGCCCCCTCCTGCCCTTCAAGCTGTCTGTTCTTACGACTGGAGGGGCAAATATGGGCCGTGACTTAAACTACAACTTAAGACTTTGTCACATAACAAGAGCCTGATTTTTGGAAATGTTTTTTCTCACCTTCCTTCACCATGCCCACCGCCAGGCACTTCTGAAAGCGGCAGAACTGGCACCGGTTCCTCCGCCGCTTATCCACGAGGCAGTCTTTATTCGCTAAGCAGACGTATTTGGCGTTTTTTTGGACAGTACGCTATAAAATGCAAAAAACCCAAAAACGTTAAATTAACTTAACATTTGACCATTTGGGAGCTCTCTGCGGATGGATAAAGAACATGGTCTCACCTTAAAGAAGCCTTTGCAGCCCTCACATGTGCGTACTCCATAGTGCTGGCAGGAGGCGCTGTCCCCGCACACCGCACAACACCCGTCGTTTCTGGTCGGACTCTTGGCCTTGGGCGACAGCTGACTGTGGGTCAGGACCGAAGCATCCTGGCCGAGCTGGTTCTGACAGAACACGTCCTGATTGGCGAGCTGAGCTGGCATGTGCCCCAAGGGAGACCCGTTTGCTCCAGACAGGGGTCCGAAGGTGAAGAAGGGTGAGGCTTGAGGCACAGGGGTGTTCTCTGAGCTCCAGCACCCAGGTGCATCTGGTGAGCAGGGTCCGAGCGCTTCGTCCCAGGCTGTTACGGACCTGTAGGCAGACGGCGCCGGAGACATGGGGCTGCTGTAACAAGGTGATCCAGCCATGTTGGACAGGGCGTCATCCATGTAGCTGAAGGTAAACGTGGCGGGGTAGCAGCTATAAACCTGGAGGTCGTCTAGCTTGGAGGCGTCTTGGTCCGAGGTGGGTCCGGCGCTGGCGGCGACCTGGCATGAGTACGACTCGAACTGCTCGCCGTAGCCTCCGACCAGAGAGGTGATGCTCGGCAGGGAGGAGCTGGAGATCTGCTCTCGTGGCTCGCTCACATCCAGGGCCAACCTAGAGGTGAAGTCCGGGTTCAGAAAGTCTGAGCCGAAGAGCCCGCTGTCATAAGGCTGGACTCCGTGTTGGCTTTGAACACAGGTCATATCTGTAGAGGAGAAACGCAAGAAGTAGATTTGTTGGCGTTTCTGACTGGCAGGAGCATTGGCACGGCTTTGAGCCCCCTGATTAAGAGAGTTCCAGACAAATGCCCTTCTGGAGGGTTCACTTGAGCTCCCGGAGTTTATGATGACCTTTCTTCCTCTCAAACCCTCATATCATCTTTCAAGTTAATCGATTTATTTATACAGAGCTTTTATTAATAGCAGCTTTACAAACATACACAGCCTGGGTGACAGGAAGCAGATCAAGCCTCCTCATGCCACCTGAACCTTTTTGCCACCACCTGTATGCCAGCTTGCACCCTGAACCCTGAGCTGTTCAGAAACCATGTTTGATTTCAATATCTGTCCCCAGGAAATAACCCCAGATTCAGAGTGGTCATTTCTCAGAAAACCTGGAAAGCAGACCTCTCTATTTATAAGCCAACACTGGTGGCGTTCAGAGCGTGCCCGCCGAAGCCCGGCCACATGAATGAGATGGCAGGGAGATCAGATGAACCAGGTTCAAACTCGGGACTGTCCGGCTGCAAACGGTAGAGAGGCCCTTCGGTTATCGTAGGCATGAATGCAATGCGATGCTCACTCAGCGTCAGGCTGCAGGGCGACCCTCACAAAGACGCCGCCCGAACGGCCAGGTCACGCCGACTATTTAAAGCCCCCGAGCTCAGAAAGAGCAGAGTGTGTCTGAGATTAGTGGGCATAAATAATACAGTGCTCTTAACCGTCTGCTTCTGTGGTGGAGACGAGAAAATATTTACAGTCTGAGATGCAATTAAGGGACCGACAGTGGCCAGGATTAAACGTGCATGAAAAAATCTTTTTTTTTTTATATATATATACTTAATAAAATATTATATATCATTAAATATAATTGTATTGCCATAAATAAATATTAATAAATATTTAGAAAATAATAAATGTGTAAGTGGTACTATATAAAGTTTTTTGAATTATGTATTTTAAAATATGTTTTTGTTCCTTTTTAATCCCTGTTTGTATTTGTATCGTGTTCCTGCCCAAAAACTAAGATGCTTAAAACAATTATCATCTCCAAAGTCGAGCGTTCACAGCATCCTAATGTTAGCCCACCAACGTGGTGACCCGGGTTTGAGTCCTGGCGGTGCCCCCAGCATCAGGGTCATGGAGTGAACCAGCTTCTGCTGGAATTCACTGGGATCTGGTGGGCAGAGTGCCATTCCACCGTGACCTACTTTGCAAGCCAAGCCTGGAGTTCGAACCCTGGTCCTCAGGAACTGCTGTTTCTTAAAGCTGCTTCTTATCGGCGCTGCTGTAATCACACATGAATCACTCCCTCACTTCCCACAGCCGCTTAATCCAGCTCACGGGCCTGAGAGTGAAACCAGGGGGCAAGGTGGAAATCACTCCTAGCAAAGGCACCTGTCCATCACATACCACACTCATACTCACTCACACACTCGTACTCACTCTCACACTCACACACACACACACTCACTCACTCACTCACACTGGGACCTTTTAGAGACACCATTTGACCTAACCTGTGAAATGTGGGAGTACCTGAAGGGAACCTGTAAAGCAAGTCTGTAAATAAATACTTTCACTACTTCACTAATTAATATTTGCAGTGAGCTCAACCACATAAATTATTCTAAAGGAAACTCTGTGCTTTATTTTATTTACAATACTTAAGATGCCAAAGTGATTTTTTTTCAACAGATTTTAAATAACTGCAGTTTGTTTATTGCTTATTTTTACTAATATATTTATTTACTCTAATATCATATTTGAAATGGTAATATTATACTACTATATGTATTATTTTAAAAAATACATGCAATATATATTTAAAATAGTAATTTTAGTATGTTTGTTTAATAAATTACTATTTGAAATATTATAAGTATTATGTTGTATTATATGTATGTGTTTAATCATGTCATATAATATTATTGTATGTGCATATGTTGTCATATTTAATTAAACATTTTGAAATATTAATTTTCCTAATACAGTATTATTATTTTAAATACTATACACTGTATATAATATTTGATATTGTAAATATTAACTGTGAATAATCGGATGTAACAAGTAATATAATAAATATGACATGAATATTTAGAAATGTATTAAATATAACACGTGCACATATAATTTAAGAAATACTGATAATGTATTTTATTTTATGTGCATAGTGTTATCATATTCAATAAAATATTTCCAATCTAAAATATAATCGTTTTCTAAATATTTATCATATAAAAATTTAATGTGATAACATACACATAATTTAGAAAAATCTATAACAAATACTTTGTACATATTATATAATAAACATTATTTTTAATATAATTTTTTTTGAAAGATTGTGTATCCATTTACTCATGTTTGATATAATTAATATTAAATATCAAGATTATAATTAATATTTAAAATATGACAAAACATGCACATATAAAAAAAAACCTTAATAGAAACATTTAAAAATAGGTGCGTGTTATCATAGTTAAGATTACACTTGAATATGAATTATATTTTTTGAAATGATCATTTTTTAAATATGTCCATCTGATTAATCATATTTAATATCATATAAAATATTGGATTATAGTTCAAATTTAAAATATTAAGTATGATAACATGCACATAATTTTAAAAAACATCAATATAAATATTTTAAATATCATGTGCATGTGTTATCATATCATATTTCAGGTTACACGTTTTGTAAATATTACGTTTGTATAGCTTTTATTTCTTCAAGAAACAGATATCGATTGTTAATGAAGTAAAAATCAGTGTAAACTGTCTGTGTTCCTGCTGAATACGGAATTCTTCAGGTGAGCTCTCACCTGCCTCCCCTCTCATGCTGTGAGCTCGCTAAAGGTGCGGTGGTTACAGTCCCGTTAAGCTCGAGACTTACCTGTGTTGTGAGCGCGGGTTCTGCAGGACGGTTCCGTAGCGTCTGTGTGTAAATCCGAGTGAGATCTCGCGCATCACCCGTCTGCTCGCGCTCTCCGTTCGCTGATGCCGTTTAACCCCGGGCTTCCTCCGCTCCGGGTTTATTATAGGGGCGTTGCGTTGTTTTGCCGTGACGTCACCGCCCCCGCCTTCATCGATGCTTTGCCTTTCCACTGCGCCGTGAGCGCGCGCGCAGGACGCACGGGGCGGAGCCTTGTAGCCGGATCTTTCCGGCCGCGCACCAATGAGGGCGCGCGAGCTACATCTGTGTGACGCACGCGCGGGATTCCACTGACGCGCTAGCGGCGCTAAAATTAGCCGAAGAGGATCAGAGCCGGTGAATCCGATAAAAATAGTTTAAAAGGGGAAGAAACCCGGCGTAAAATCCCTTCAGCTCCTCGAAATGCGCGGCTTCTGACTGGCTGCTGCTTTTAAATAGGAATAAAAACACCCAGACTGATTTGGTGACGTTTAATAGAAACTCTACAAATTATGAAGTGTGGACAAGCACCGAATTATTACTGTTTTTACGCATTTACCAATAAAACTGGAGTTATTCTTAACCTGTAAGGTCTGCTAATGTTGGAGTTACAGAACCTCCACTCTTTAGCGCCCCCACAGGCTTTCCACAGGTCTTATATCAGGGGCCTGAGGTGTTCATGGCATGATTTTGTGGGACCAAACCTTTTTTTTTTTTTTTTGATCTGGACATTCTGGATCATCACCCTGCTGCAAGATCCAATGATCACCCATTTTTAGTTTCATTGCAAACTCTTGATGTAAAATGTCCTGGTATTTCATGTGTGCCCTGCGATGGACTGGTGCCCCTGTTAGAACCTACAGTCATCTACAGCGTCACTACTGAGATCTACTGCATCAGCATCAACACCAGAACAAGAATGAAAGTCAGAATAAGAACACAAACAACATTCAAAACAGAAACAAGCACAACACCAGGAACAAGGACCAGAACTAAAACACAAACAACACCAACAACAACTGGAACAAGATCTAGAACAAAAACAAGAAAAACACCAACAACAAGAACTCGAACATAACCATCAGCAACACAAAGAACTAGAACTAATACAAGAACAACGACACCAACAAGAACCAGAAGAGTTAATCAGGAGCTTCCTTGATCAGGTTTCCATGATCCACCAGTCGAGCATAAGATCACAATGATGTAAAGCATCACCGTGGAGCAGTGGAACACATTCTCTGGGACCAACTGTAAAGGAATAATGGACTAAAGGTCTGGTTCTGATGGTCTGGGCTCCATCACTGTGTTCCATTGTTGGGAGGTTTTGGTTTTTCTTGATGAGGGCTGCATGGTGTCTCCTCCTGTACTCTGTGTCTGTTCATCATATCTGTAACATCTGTAGAAGGATAAAACAGTTCACTAACTTTCAATCAAAACTGAAAAAACAAGCTGTAAGATTTTTTTAAAAACATCGATAAAGCAAGAATCTGATTATTTAAACTTTAATGTTTGGTAGTTCTACATGGCATGTGCATGTTCCGTATTACTACTTTCTTTTTGTCTGTCTTTTTATTTTTTTTTTCTTTCTTACATATTTCTTTTGTCCATCTTTCTTTGTTTGTGACTCTTTGACTCTATTTGTTTTCTGCATTTCTTTGTGCCTTACTTAGTATTTTCTTTCTCTCTCTCTTTTTCCAGTTGTTCTGATTGCCCCTTTATTTATTTTTCTATTTGCATATATTCTTGCTCCTTTGAATGCCTTCTTTCTTTTGTTTAACTGTTTTCTTTTTTTCTTGCATCTGTCTTTTGTCCATCTTTTTGTCTTTCCTTTTGCCTGTCTTTGTCATTCGTTTTGTTAACCATTCTTCCTTTCTTTCTTTCTATAAGTTATTATATTTCTGCATAAATATGATCTAACACATCATCAAATTATCCCATCATCTCTTGAGATTCTCTTGAGAAGTTTAGAGATGTCCTGATATTTTCCTTTAGAATTTGCTGCTACCGTTCAGAATTGATCCTGGGCCAGATGCAGCAAAACAGTCAACCATGATCTTACCACCACCGTGTTTCACAGACTTTGAGCTTATTATTCTGGAATGCAGGGTTTTCCTTTCTGATTTAAACCTAAAAGTTCTGTTTTGGACTCATCTGATCACAAAATGTTTTTCCAATTATCTTCTGGTTTATCCACATCATCTTTACCAAACTACAGACAGGTAGCAACGTTCTTTAGTGAGAGCAGGATCTCTGCCATGCACGCTGTTGTTGTTCGGTGTTCTCCTGAACATTAACATTAGAAGTTACCTTGGGTTCCTTTGTGTTTTTATTAAACACCTTGCTCTTGGACAGATCTTTGTTTTTAATGGTAAACCGAGGTATAATGGTTTTGAAACTTCCTCCATTCATATACAAATCTGTCTGACCATGGTTTGGTGGAGTCCAAACTCTTTAGAGATGGTTTTGTAACCTTTTTCCATATTTATCCCTCAATAAATAAATGACCAAATGTAGTATTTATGTCATATGTTTAATCAGGTTCTTATCTACGTTTAAGTCTTGTGGAAAAATCTGATGATGATTTGGCTCAGATTTTTTATTTTTGCAGAAAGGATTCACAAACATTTATATGAGGAGGACAACAAATAAAAACAACGACACAGGAAGAAATGAGAAGAACCAAGACTTTTTTATATTTTTTTTCTGTCCATCTAATCTTGTCTTTTTTTCCCACAGCATCCTCCTTTCCTACTTTATTTCAGATCGTCTTCGGTACGACCTCCCTCCCTCCCTATTTCTTGATAATATTTTCTATTCGTGTTTTGACACCGTCTTGGTTCTTCTCATTTCTTCCTGTGTCGTTGTTTTTATTTCTTGTCCTCCTCATCCACACAGCCTTGCTCTTCTATGGTACTGTCTTCTTTCCTTTCCTGTCTCTCTGTCTTTCCCCACCTTCCTCATCATATCTCATCTCTGGCATCATCTTCCACTCCATGTAACTGCTATGTGATGGTAAATTACTTTTTTCTCCACATGGCTGGTTTGTGGTCCTGCGCACTTCCTCTTCTCTGTTGCTTATCAGTTCGGTGCCTGTGCAGACGCTCCTCTGCACTTCCTGTTAGAGTGGAGAGAAGCTAAGCTGACGTAGGAGGAATCCTTGATGGGGGAAGCCCAGGTGAACACAAAGAAAGTTACACACTCTCTCTCTCTCTCTCTCTCTCTCTCTCTCTCTCTCTCTCTCTCTCTCTCTCTCTCTCTCTCTCTCTCATATAGAGCAGATCATAAACCTGACACTGTACTGGCAAAAGTAAGTTAAGATTTGAGAGGTTTTAAGAGTCGCATCATGTAATTATCAGCATTATTAAGAAATGTTAAATATGCAGCACCACCAACACCTCGTCTAAATCGGGTCATGCCTGATGACAGCTTTGAAGAAATTACAAAATTGAGCATGTGACCACAATCTCACGAGCTTTATACAAAGCTGTTCTGTCAGGCTGAAGAAATAAGCCTCATCTTTACCTCTGATGCCATGTGGAAAGGTTTTACGATCAGATGAAACCAAGATTGAAGTTTCTGGACTGAAGTGCAGCCTGTGAAGCATGGCGGTGGTAAATTTATATCATGGTAGTGCTGAGTACACTCCATTTTTTGAAATCTACAGCCCTCTGTTAGAAGGCTGAAGAGGACAATCCGAAACAGACTGGCAAAAAAAAAACCCAAACAAACAAAAAATGCATAAGGCTTTTAGGAAGGTGGATGTCCTCGAGTGGACAAGGCCAAGTCTGACCCGAAGAGAGCAGAACGTTACCGTGCACCACCAAATCTGCCTGAAATTCTGTAAGGAAGAACGAAAATATTCAACCATCCAGGAACAAAGCTGGTAGAGACGAATCCAAACTCCCCAATGCTGTAATTAAAGTAAAAGTTGGAGGTACAAAGGATTAAATCAGGGAACTGATCACTTTAACAACCTCTTTATTCTAGTTTTAGATCTAGTGCTTTTCTGAGCATATCAAGGTTATGCTTAAAGAACACTAAAAAACTGCATGATTCATTATAAAGAGCGTAATTAGTCCTGTTTAATTTGATAAAATGCAGCACAATTTGTATAAAAATCACTTTGCTAAGTATGCGATAATATTTGAATAGTGTAGTTTAAGTATCTGTTGCTACTGGTGAATTTTGTCTGTGATCACATGTATCGTGAAAAATATCGTGTATCGTGAACATGTCTTTAATTATCATGAAATAATGTTTTTACCATATTGCCCACCCCTAATTAATATTACATTATTATAGGGAATTCGATGTACAGGTGATAATCTGGAATCTCCAAGGTTTCATCTGAATACTTTCGTCTTATTCTGGCCTTACACGAAACTTTCAGCGTAGCAGATAACTTTCCAATGTCTAAATAAAATCATGACAGTTGTTAGTCACGTGATACTCGCCTCACCTCGGTCGTTTGGTGTAAGGTGGAGCAGGATCGCCGTCTTAAGTCAGACTTCTGCTCGTCTTGATTTTACATTCTGAGAAAATCGACCATGTTTAATTTGATTGTGAGTCTCAAGTTTCAGCTCACGCAAATATTAACATGATCATTGTGGATAACCAATAGGTGGCGCGCTCTCTCTGTCAAGTAGAAAAAATATGTAAAATTCAATCATTAAAATAAAATAGAAATGCATAAAATAATGAAATGTGGTATTTTCATGATTTGATCTTAAGATATCATTAGAGTACTTAAGAAGTCAATTTATTTTACAGTCAGTTTTCCTGACTGTGCTGTTTTTATTTGTTGATTTATTATTTTTAGGTGTGCGTTTTGAAAAGATTTGAATCATTTTGTAGTGAATGTGCTTTATATGGTCCTCACTGTAAGAGATACAGTAGTGCTGCACTTTAAAGTATAATAATAGTAATATAGGTTTTAAAGTTATAAAACAAAAAAGACAAGCATGTAAAAGCCTTTTATTATATATCTCTTAATTTGTAGGTGACTGATGGAGATTTCTTCTGTAAATGACTAAGAATATTAGGCTAGCATTTCCACAGATTACCTCAGATTAGTGAAGATAACAGCAGAAATAGAATATCTGAGACGTAAATACTGAAAGTGTTTGATTAAGTTTAAGGTAAATGTAGACGTTTGCTTTTGGAAATGCAGTGGAGTAAAACTCAAACTTTTTCCTTTGGTAGTTTCTGCACTGAACTTTGTATAATCTGACTAAGTTTTCTGGCATAAGATTGTAGTTTTGGGGAAATGTTTTCCTCTATAACCCACTCAATTCCTCTGACAATTGCTTCGCTGCAGGCTTGAAATCTTTTATTATTGTAACAACTTCAGACCTGGAACTTTTTTTGTAAAAATAACACGTTGGTGTCATTTAATCTGAAACAGGTCAGTTTTGTATTTATATCGCGGTGAAACAAAAGACGTCATGGTTGATCGCTTTAGAATTCATAAACACTTGAACACGAAATTACGCTGCAATGCCAGCTATTAATCGATATTCAGGCGCCCTCTGCTGGTGATCTGTGGTACTTCATTAATGTAGAACTCTTATCCTTTGTAGATACCAAGACCTTTATTTTCTCTTGAAGTTATGGTCCAAATGTACATAAAGGATCATGATCTAATGATTTCAGTACCATCTATTTGCTTTTGATTCAGTTCACAAACACTGAATAAACACAAAAGTTTAAACCATTTGGAACGCACTTATGTTCTGAATCAGTGTGCCATAAAATGTTCACTCTTCTTCCAAATCTTAGCAATGTACAAATGCATTCTGCCTACATTGATAACACACACTGATTTTACTGCCTGTACTGAACACCATATTTGCTGGAAAATGCGTGTGAAACCTTACATTTATTCTTGTAGCGTTCATCTGCTATTTTGAGAAGCAATTACTGAGCGTTTTTTTTTTATTTTTTTTATGAATTGCTTTCCTGCTTTTTCTAAATTAGACACACAAAGTGAAGATCCGACAACTGGATGTACAACCACTAGAGTGCGCTCTGACCACACGAGAAACCTACGAGCCAGCGATTGAAAGGTACAAACTTCTGTTGTATTTTATTTTATTATACAGTATTGCTTTTGGATGGTACAGCTCATGTTGTGTTGGAGCAGCTTTTAGTGCTGATGCCAAAAAAACGGTTTGATCTGTATACTTTATACTTGCACATGCCTCAAACAAATTGATGAGTTGGTGAATGAACTGCTCTGATTGCCCTAGGGGGTGAGCGAGTGAGTGTTTTGTGTCTTTTTGATGGGCAGGCATTGTGCCAGGGTCTATACCTACATCGTGTTTGGTGTTTCTGGGCTCTACCAAGACTGTTAAAGAAAAAGTTGGAGTGCAGATGATTTCAGACACGTTAATATTCTGGCTTTTGCATGGGGCTCTTGTTAGAGCGCCTACACTCACATTCTCCTGGCTTGAGAACTTCCCACTCATAATGGGCATCTCACGCACACACACACGCACGCGCGCGCACACACACACACACACACACACACACACACTTCATTCAGCACTGAGTCTGCTCACATTCCGAAAAGGCACAGGGTGCATCCAGAGTAAACGTTCCTTTCCGTCGTTTAAAATTTTCATTACTTCATGTAAGCGTGCAGCTCCAGCGCTATGCATCCGTAAACAAGAGCGTGATTAAATCCATGAAACATCTACAAACATTCCTCTGGAGTGGCCTGCTCCAGAGATTCCATGTGTGCTGCATGTGATGGTTTGATTGTCTGGGCGTTTTCGGATGGTGATACGAAGCTCCTTGCATTCCCCGAACTGTACAGGAAAGCAGGCAGGAAGTTCCAAACCCACTGAGGAAAAGACGGAGAGTCCAAAGCTTCGAGCTCTATGTGAAGGCTCTCCAACACCGGGAGCAGAGCCATGTCGGGCTGGAGTGAGCCTTTTCCTCTCCTTCAGGCTCAATGGAGCAGTCATTAAGTCAGAGTTTCCTTACTTTATTTACACTCGTTAGGTCATGAGAGAACAGTTGCTTCTATTTTTCACCAAACAAGCGAAAAGCAAACATCATCGAAGTCGGAGCTCATTCTGTGACTTGGGTGGAGGGAAAACATTATTAATAAAAAAACAATACAGTTTGTCCTGCACATCTGATGGTGGACATGTTTGACGTGGGACAAATGTGAGGAGTAAAGACCTGACCAACTTTAACAAGGTACAAATTATGGCCAGACATGGGTCAGATGCAGTCGGGGAAGTGATGGCACCAGGATGTGAGATCTTAATCAAACACTTAATTAAAAACTTAATCACTGACGAGTTCTTGATGGTTAACTTCATAATGCAGTCTAATTAGTAAACTGTCACCATTACCAAGCTCAGCAAGTTCTGTGACCTTAGAGAAAACCCTAGTGAATCATTTGGAATGATGCCAGAGCATTTTCAGATGAGCATTTGTCATGTTTGTTTGTTCCCTGTACAGTTTGTGTAACTTCTTCATTTTAAAAAAAACATGCACTTAGGCCAAAGGCCGCCCAAATGTTTGCATAATGTACTGCATGTATGTAACGTTATTGTCATGTGATGAGCTTAAAAACCCTTGGTAAATATGGAGATGTAGACTCACTGATTACTTTATTACTTACACTACACTAATGCTAGGTAAGACCTTCATGTTGTAGCCCATCCGCCCCACAGTTTGGTGTGTTGTGCATTCTGAGGTCCTCTTCTGCTCACCACAACTGTGCAGAGCAGTTATCGGAGTGATCTCAAACGCCATCTTGTACCATTTTCCTGTCAGTCAGCAAATATGTTCTTCTATGTTTAGTTTCGACTGGAGTTACAAAAGTCTTAATAGCACTGTGCGTAATTATTTTAAGTTTTGTTGCTCGCTATGGAAACCTGATCCTGGTTCCTGTTGTTGTTCCTGTTTGGTTCTGACTCTTCTTTTTCTTCTCTGGGGCCAGGCATTGGAGCACCCTTGCTCCTCTGACAAGGACAAGCAGGGTTAAAACATGCAAAGTAAATAAATAAAAACAACCGTGCTTTCTTGACTCAGGGCACATTTAATTGACTGACTTGTTGAAAGGTGGCATCCTATAACCGTTCCAAGCTGAAGGTCACATAGATCTTTTAGTCCGTACAGCTTGTGTATGGAGATTAATGGCCGCATGCTTGATTTTATTTTACTAATGGGTGCATAATCGGGTCCCATGTGTCTGGCAGTACTCTTATAATAATATCACAAGGTTGTTTGCATAGCATGTCACGATGTGGAATGAAATAATCATTGATCATGAGTCTCTGAACCTCAAGGAATAAACAGACCGCAGACAGACGTTTATAGCCACACCACTTCCTCCCTGGCATCGCAAGACTCAAGCCAACCCCTGCCAACACGCCACCTGTGGCGCCAGCGCTGTAGTCCGGCTCTGCGCTTTCGATATCGTCATCGGGTTTTCACCTCGTCACATCTGAGCTCTCGGACTCGCTCCTCTAAACAGTCGTGTCGTAAACATGTGGGCGCTGCTTTTCCCCTTTTATATCTTGCTGATATTTTAAGTCATGTTTTCACAATGAGTGTTTGTGGATGAATGAGTGATCAGGACAGAATGATAAAACTGAATTGAATATTGAAAAAGATGCTAAAAGCACACTTTTAGTCAACCATAAGAACAGGGCATAAAAACTTAATTAACTCTAACCATTTACTCTTCCTTTTTTCTAAGTATATAAACTTGTTTTGTGCTTCACAAAACCCATCATGTGTACCATGATATTTATGGTACTTCATAATTTAATCTCCAATTATGATCTAAACACATGCCTTATTGTTGTTATACGAAGAAGAGCAATAAACAGTCAATAAACAGTCTACTAGTAAGCCATGCAAGCTAAGCTAATTAGCTGTTCGGTTAGCTGCGTGCTAATACTACATAAAGTCATTATAAAGCCTATTGCATAACATTGTAGTGTGCAGAGGAAATATTAAATAATTATTATAATTGTTATTTTAATAATTATTAATCATTCAAATAGAAAAGCTGATGCTAAAATCTCACCAATTTATCAGTAATCGCTAGCGGTTAGCAACATGCTAAACGGCGTCTAAAAGCACGGACACAGACCGCTCCGAAGTGATAACATAATCTCAGAAGCGATATAAATTCGAATTATTAGGAAATATTTTGACAGGTTTATATTCTGGTACATTAATCAGTGTGAATTTAATGATGTGTATTGAGAATCTGATACTGAAACCTACTCGTTTTTACTCCTAGCCAGTGTTAGCGACCAACAAAGTGACATTTAGGGCTGCATTTACCATACTTAGACTTCATCTATAGCTATTTACTGCACAATTCACTTTACTTGGTATGTACAAATGTACAAAAGTGTGTGTTTGAGGGGGTTCAGGTCCCTTAGAAACTGCACCACTTTCAAAAACCCCATGAATTCGGCTTCTTTGTTAACAAAATAGGGGTGGGGTAAGGTCTTGATGTAAGGAATTTTGTCATATACTTTATTGAGGATGACTACATCATCAACATCCAGAGCTAGTTTATATTCTAAATGATCTAGCTCATGCCACCAGAGCGACTGTCCTTCGTCAAGGCTGGCACGATGAACTAACGTGTGCAATAAAATGGTTAAATGCATCCCCAAGATATAGTACTGCTTTTTCCAAAAACTCTGAAGTTTATCTATTTGTTTTGCTTTGCCGTGTGATCAGCTGATTTCAGTCGGTTCATGTCTTAAGAACTAAAGCCACCACATCACACCCTGCAGAACTAGGATGCTATGAGCTATCGTTGTTAGGATATTTCCCATAGCTATCGGCCTGTTGCTGCTGTGCTAATGTTGGCTACATAGATTTATGGAAAAGTTTAAGTCTAGTTAGCCTTGACTCTAGCTTTTCCTGCATACAGTTGTGGCTATTATGACTGCTTTCAGCTAATAGTTAGTAAAACATTCAAGGCTGATACTACAATCCAACTATCTTTACAGTTTGGCTTCTGTACAGTAAATCAATATAAACAAAAAGCGACAGACTCTGAACCACTGATACTAAAAATTTCTAGTTTGTGCCTGCAGTTAGAACTGTTCTAGCAATTAGCTTGCTTACAGTTAGTGACCTGCATCTGCTATAAATCCAGGATGTGAATTGTGTGCTATTGTGAGATGCATGCAGTATATTTGTGGCTATTGTATAGCATTTTTTGTCATGACAATTATAACAAAGTTTGTATTCATGACCAGTGTGTGTTAGCAGTAATGCTACGTACATAAACTTGTGATTGTTAAGCTGTATTTAAACAGGTTAAGCTATCATTTGATTAAAAGTTGCTTCTCAAACTACTACAGCATTCATAAACATATGAGAAAGTGAGATTCCGATGCTGAAATCTAACTCCTATCTAGTCATGATACATGGCTAGGATGTGTTATTCAATTAAATTAATTAAAATGTTTAAAATGACCAGTTCAGATAACTTAGTACATGACTGTAACGTAATCACGGGCAGCTGGATTTGATCAGGATGACCTACAGTGACAGGAATTCTCACAGCTGGACTCGTGGGGCAGTCGAGATACTGGACCGATGCTGGAATGCTGTACAGTATGCCGTAGCTTCATCCTGTGACTCTTTGTTCCTTTGGAACAGAGAGATCGTTCTCCTGGAAAACCCTGATGAGTCAACATCCTGATCTCTACTAAAAACACACACAACCACCAGCCAAGCTGTTAAAAAAACACACATACACACACTCAGGCCTGGCTGTACAGTATGTTCCACTTTTCCTTGTAAATTACTGGAAAATAAAATACCAGCCTCCCCAATAACACGCCAGTTCACTCGCTCACTCACTCACTCACTCTCTCACACACACACACACACACACACACACACACACACACACACACACACACACACACAGAGTTGTGTGTCTGAATTAAACTTGGCCATGTTGGTGTGATTTCGAGGGGATGGCAGATGTGGGTTGTGTTATGGTTGCACGCTGTAACGTTGTGTGACGTGTGTACGACATGTAAAGTGAGAAACCAGTGAAAAGCGATCTGCTGATACCAAAAGGAACTGGGTTTCCCCCTTTGGTGTGGGGACAGCATGCTGCTCGTTTAGTTTTATATGACTGCAATACAGTGCGAGACTGATGAGAAGGTTATGAGGTCATATCTCAGGACTGTTGGGTTTGGGTTCCTGAGTGAGGCTGTTACCTCCTAATTGTATATCTGTACAGGGGAGCTGTTTCGTCACTTAAACCTGCATGCTTTTTGACCCTGTTCTTGCTCCATAGTGTAGATGAAGCAAAGCCTGGATTTATAAACAAGCCGAAACCACAGAATAGAGCTACATCACATACAGCATTACAGTATCTTTCCATTTTCTCATTTAGCTACAACACATCCAAAAGCAGTCTCTGCTAATACGTACTGCTCTTTCATTGGTTAATTAGTCAAACAGAGTGTCGGGACTCTTAGACAGATCATCAGGTCCCCAAGGCAGATGGGCAAGACCTTTAAACAGAGCAGTAGCTGATTAAACAGACAGTCATGTTCCTTAGTCAGATCATTGGGATCATTGGGTCCTCCAACGGACAGTCAAGTCTTTTAGATTGACAGTCGGGAACCTCAGACAGACGGTCAGGTCCGTTAGATAGATGTTTGGCCCCTCAGACAGACAGTTAATCCCCTTAGATGGGCAGCTAGGCCATATAGACGGATCACTGGGTCCTCTGACCTACAGTCATTCCCCTTAGATGGAAAGTCAGGTCCCTTAGACAGACCTTTGGGCGCTTAGAGAGTCAGTTCCCTCAAATGCACAGTCAGGTCCCTTATATTGATATTTGAACCTTTAGACAGGTCCCTTGGGCAGATCATTTTGCCCTTACATGGACAGTCCGGTCCTTTAGACAGATCTTTAAGCCCTTAAACAGATGGTCAATCCTCTTAGATGGAGAGGCAGGCTCCTGAGAGGGACAGTCCGGTGTCTTAGATCTTTGAGCACCTAAATGGACAGTCAGGCTCCACAGATGGATAGTCAGGTCTTTTAGACAGATCACTGATCCTCTAACGGACAGTCAGTCCCCTTAGATGGACAGTCAGGTATCCAGGCAGCTTGCACATGCTCAGTTCAGGCGATGTCATCTCAGGGTTTCACTGTGTGAACAAAAGCTTAGAAATGCTAAAAAGTTAGTGTGGATCCAGCATTAATCTCAGAAGACCTTTAAACCCTCTGTCAATTTGACTGAATTCTGTCTCACTTTGGTAATACTCGAAGTAATGAACACACAGGGATGCTGTAATATCCACACTGGGACTGTGGTGGCCTAGTGGTTAAGGTACTGGACTCTGGACCAGAAGGTCGAGGGTTCAAATCCTTCTGCCAAGCTGCCACTGTTGGGTCCTTAACCCACAAATGCTTGGATTGTAAGACTGTACCAATTGTAAGTCGCTCTGGATAAGGGCGTCTGATAAATGCTGTAAATGTAAAATGTAAATGTAAATATCAGTACTTTAGTGTCTTGTTTGTAATCATTGTAAATGGTGTCACCACTTTTGGGGTGATTATTTAGATTTGTCATGCAGAAGAAAAAGTTTCCGTCATTCAGTATCCTGTATCGGAGGGAGAGCCAGTCAGTTAGACGTCGTCCCCTTCCTGTCTTCCTGAAAGACCATAAAACATCACGAGGAACGATCACTCATTTTCCTAATGTTATATATCCTGTGGTTATTATTTAACTCTGAACGCTTGGGTTAGGGTTATTTGTAAAGATATTAATCCATACGACGGATGCACGCTAACAGAAGCCTGGTAGGCGGTTGGTTTCCTCCAGAGCTTGGGGTTTGATGATAACGTTTTATCAGAGCTTCTTTTAGCAGCAAACATCATAAACGGCTGTAAAAGAGGAACCCAGTGTCCAACTGAAACCCAGAGCGGAAGCATAGTTAACATATCCGGCTGTTCTAGGGCTGCACAAGTGCACAATTGTCTCTGGTTTCAGAGACATCTGACCTGCGTGTGTGTGTGTGTGTGTGTGTGTGTGTGTGTGTGTGTGTGTTAATGCTAAAGCCACAGTGACAGATCATAACAGCTCTTTTTTTTGCACACTTCCTCTAATGTGTGTTAAACATGCTCATGTGAAACAGAAGGGTTTGGGTCCAGCAGCTGCTTCTCCCTTCCTACATTTTAAGCTCACACATGGCAGAAAGACCAAAGTCCGTCACTAAAAGTCACGGCACCTGTTTGACTCCGAGACATGAATGAGTGCGAGCCGAGTCTGAAAGCAACTGCTGCTATGTTTTTAGCTCTTACTCAGACCCTGCTTTCTTAAAAAAGATTTTTAAATGACACATAATAAAGTTATTATTAATACATCACATAAGTGAGTACAGATCTCGTTTCTGCTGAAGTGATTCCACATGGCAACATTTTCAAAATGAACACGTCGGCACTGACCGGCACAGGAGAGCCGAGCAAACAAACAGCGGTTATATTCAGTTTGGCTCATCAAAGCCAAAGGAATGCTATTGTTCTTCTTCTTATTATTCTTTCCACAATCAAAATTTTAAATTTCTTTCCTACAGCTTTCGAGATACTTGCATAAAACCCGTACCTAAGTACATCCCTAATGAGGATACATTCCGATAAATCCATTGTAAGTTAAATTTATCGTAAATTTTTCGTCGTTGCCAAAAAAAAATTGCTCCCGGATAGAAATGTTGTTTTGCTGCAAAACTCTTGCAGTTCTCTCTCAGATATGTAAATGATTTCAGGTGTGGTCCGATTAGCAGCGTCCTGTTTGCGGTGGTGTCATGACCCTAAAACCTGGACCGCTACGTACCGGAACCGTATCGTCTTTAGAGACGAATCCAGGTTCTGTTTGGAATTCAAATTACCTGAATAACGTCTGTAAATCATGGAGGACTTTGAGAGGGGATACACCTGGTGTGGTTTCTCCCCTCACCGTCACACTGATCACCTGCCCTTATTTACACACCTGTCGTGGAGAGAGTGCTGTGTGTGAATAGAATGGTTATTGTTCCTCAGAGGAACTAACACTGAAAAGGTGTGTGAAATATAAAGTGTGTGCTGATCTTTATATAGAAATAGTTCCACTGGTACCAGAACATCTTGGTGTGAGGACTGGAACTGGTACCAGAAGAAATAATGTTTTAGTGTGAGGACTGGAATGGAAATAAATGGAAAGAAATGTTTTAGCACGGAAAGATCTGGAAAAGTCTCTAGAACTGCGTAAGTTTATGGATGTCTTATCGTGGCAACAAGGGATTAGCAAAACACAAATACCAGCAATCTGGCTAACTTGATCCATTTTACAAGCCTTGGATTTGAGATAATCCTTTTACACTGTAATTATTCCTCATCAGCATGCAGTCCTTATTTTGGGACGATCGTAATTGGTTTAGTTTGTGTAGCTTCCTGAATGATTTCTCCTTTGTGTATCGGAGTGAAACTCGGTGCCACCATAATCCTCTGACAGCAGTAACAAATGCCGCCTCAGAAAACCAACACAAGACTTTTATGTCTGCAGGGGGGTTGTTCTTGTTCCCTGCCTTGAGATTGATTTCCCGGTGTTTTCCAGGTACTTTTAGCTATTAGGACGTTCTGATCGAGTCGTGCTGGGACTTGATGCTGGGGGATCATCAAACAGTCCACAGAGTCCTATAATCGGGGATTATCGTAACTCTGCTCATCACAGATTTCTTTGATTCAGATTCCTTCATGTTCCCTCCGTTCGTTTATTAACGTCTGTACTTCTGACTTTCTAAAGCTTAACCCAGATGGGATTAAATCTACTTGGGAAGCCGAGGTGGTCTCCAGTTTTACAGGTTGACTTTATTTACTTCTGGACCGGCCACATCTGTGTTATAATCGCCACAGATCTTGTAGTACACAAACCCGAGTCAGAGACCAAATCTACAAATGGAAGCTTTAAAAGAGCTTTTTAGTCGGAATCTTAAGTTGTTCTGTCACTCAGAGAGCCATGAGAGGTGGAGAAATAAAAAACGATACGAGTACTTTTAGTATGTTTCGATTTTCCTCATAGTTTTCGTCAACAACCCTTATTCATCTAATGAAAAGGAGACGATGACTAAAATGAATGAAAAACTAAAAAAAACTCGGACAAAATGAATTGACACTTTTGATAACGAATAAAAACGAGATGAAAATGTTTCGCAGGGCCATCCAATCAGATGTGATTTAGTTTTGTGGAAAGGCGGGACAAGTTGGGTAGCCATCCAATCAGTAATGTGAGCTAACCCCGGGAAGCCGGAAAAAGTAGCCTCTGTACTGTTCCCATGAAACTCCACAATATCAACACCTGACAGAAAGAGGAGAGTCGATCTATGGGCACGTTTCTCATTTGATGTGAAGGAAAACCAGACTCTTTGTAAACCTGTGTGGGGCGACCATCTCCGGTAAAAACACACCAGACTTGAAACGACATCTGCAGGCATGCCACCCTGAAACTGCGGGCAAACCATCCGCACCTGGATGGCGCTGGCTCCTATTTCAGCGGTATTACGGTAGCGCGCTGCAAACGTTCATTACGTTCAAGCCAATATCTCAGCGAATAAAGTACTGATTAAAATATGTTTCCAGTTCGTGACGTGAATATATTTTACTTTGTCTAGAAAGTGTTCATACGATCTTTAAGGAGTATTCGGGTAACATAACTTTGTTTTATACTGTAATTATGAATACCTGCATACAGAGCACGCACATATATCTGATCTTCTGATCTTATATGTTTAACAAAGCTCATAGTATATCATTTATTCTTACTTGATTCAATTCTGCAATAGCTCATGAGCGTCCACACCACGTTTGAAGCAGATCTTTGTTGGACACTGAGTTATGTTTACAGTTATTGTCAATGCATGCATACAGATGTTTCATTTTCAATAATTCAAGGGAAATGTTAAAAAAAAAATACGTATTGCAATATTTACATTTCATATTTTAGTCAAGTGAATCTACTGTAGCTTTAATCGACTATAATCTTATTACAGTTAGTCAACTAAAACTAAAAACAATTCAGATGACTAAATTATGACTAAAACTAAATCAAAATATGCTGTCAAAATTAACACTGGGTCTAGCCTTTACATCTTACAACTTTATATTATACAAACTCCAGCATCGTATAGAGGACAGAACCCACTACAATCAGTTTGTCCTGGGGGAATTTTATTACCTCCTGTTTGCAGGAGTTCCCCATGAAAATGAATCCAGTCTGAAAAGGGCTTTCGATGAGGTTTATCTGGCTCTGTTTTCCTATGTCTGTCTTTATTTACCTTTTTTTCTTTCAGTCTTTTTTTATTATCAAGTCAAGTCAAGTCAGATTTATTTATATAGCGCTTTTTACAATGGAGCATTGTCTCAAAGCAACTTTACAAGTTTAGATTATCTCCTAATAACTACGTCAAATCCCAAATTGAGCAAGCCTAGGGCGACAGTGGCAAGGAAAAACTCCCTAGTTCTAGGAAGAAACCTTGGGAGGACCAAGACTCAAAAAGGGACCCAACCTCCTTGGGCGGCGTAGATGATAAATCTAAGAGCGAAACTAAAGTCATGGAGTCAAAGTTCGAATAGAATGTGAAGTATGCACATCGCATTAAGTGGCCCGGGTATGATGATAAATCTAAGAGCGAAACTAAAGTCATGGAGTCATGGTCGAATAAAATGTGAATTATGCACAGTGGAGCTCCATCAGATGTACATCATGTGTGGGGCCGGAACTGCCGGAACACAGCTCGGAGAGAAAACAGAAAATGTAATTAGTTATTGATTAAGAGCACAGTGTCTATTTAACAATCAACTGATGCCCATGTCAATCAACTGATGCCAAGTGTAGCATGAGACCCCGGCAGCATTAGCTATAGCAGCATAGCTAGAAAGCTAGAAAGAGGAGAACTGGAAGGAAACACAGCCAAGAGGGATCACATGAGACATTGGCAACCCCACGAGCGGCAGAAGACAGCAACCCAACGTCTCTGATCACCATAAGACTCTTTTGACTATGAACCCCCAGCTCTGCCCTTATTCTAAGGCAAGGTTGCATGAGTCAAGATCACGAGGACCCAAGCCTAGTTCAGCCAGACCGCCCACTCGACACTCCCGGCTAGCGGACAAGGCAGGCAGGCCAGACATGACTTCAGGACTCCTGGCCTCAGCAACCCAAACCATGCAACCTGGTCTAAATCTAGTCAAAAGCCTGCGTAAATAAGTATGTCTTTAGCCTAGACTTAAAACTTTGGAGGGTGTCTGAATCTCGAACGAAAGTGGGAAGTTTATTCCATAGTTGGGGGGGCATGTATGAGAAAGCCTTTCCCCCTGCTGTGACTTTTTTAATTCTAGGAACTAAAAGAAGTCCTGCACCCTGCGAACGAAGTAGCACGAGTTGGATTGTAAAACTCTAAGAGTTCACTCAGATAATGTGGGGCCAGGCCATGTAGAGCTTTATAAGTTATAAGAAGTATTTTGTAATCAATGCGGAATTTGACTGGTAACCAGTGCAGTGATGATAGAACAGGAGTGATATGATCAAATTTTCTAGTTCGAGTTAGCACTCGGGCAGCTGCGTTTTGAACTAACTGAAGTTTATTTATAGATTTACTAGAGCATCCAGTAAGTAACATTACATTACAGTAATCCAACCTTGAGGTTATAAACGCATGAACAAGTTTTTCTGCATCATTAAAAGAGAGGATATTTCTAAGTTTAGCGATATTACGTAATTGAAAGAAAGCAATTCGAGTGATGCTGCTAATGTGCGCATCAAAGGAGAGATCTGAATCAAATGTGACCCCTAAGTTTTTTACAGACAGACTGAGCAATACTGAACAGCCATCTAGATTTAGGATATATGTAGCTAACCTGTCTCTCACTAGCCTTGGGTCCCACTAATAGCACCTCAGTTTTATCTGAGTTAAGTAAGAGAAAATTAAATAACATCCAATCTTTTATTTCCTTTACACTGTCCTCAATTTTGTTGATTGTAAGGCTGTCATTAGTTTTGGCTGATATGTACAGCTGTGTATCATCTGCATGGCAGTGGAAATTAATGCCATGTTTACGAATAACTGAGCCTAGTGGCAGCATGTACAGAGAGAATAAAAGCGGGCCAAGCACTGACCCCTGAGGCACGCCATACTTCACTTTTGAGAGCTTAGATCTTGATTATTTTATATGAACAAACTGGTACCGGTCAGTTAAGTAGGATTTAAACCAAGAAAGTGCTGATCCCTTAATACCTACAGTATTTTCTAGTCTGTTTAGTAAAACATCATGATCTATAGTGTCAAATGCTGCACTTAAATCTAACAGAATCCATCTTTCTATCCATGTCCGTCTTTATCTTCCTGTTTCTCTGTTTGTAACTTGTCTGTCATTTAATATTTACATGTTTACTCCTGTCTGTCTACATTTATTTACCGGTTTGTCTCTCTGAACACAACTGAAACCTTAGCCCTCCAGAGTTTTAGACGTTTTAGAGTGCTGGTTTGCTGGTTCGTATCCCACCTCTGGTGAGATGAGGCTTGTTTGATGCACAAATTGCTTGATGCCTTTAAAGAATGTGCAGTTTTGCCGATCTGTTTAATGCAGTCAGTAATAGGAGGGTTTTATGACATAAACGCGCCTAGCCACTCCGATGGCTTCGTCATTACTACAGTCATGCTTTTCTCTTGGTTACTCAGAACCTTCTAAGTAACTTCTCATTCCTCTGTCCACAATAGTTGATGGATAAATCCCTTTGGAAGGCCTCCTGAATCACCAGGGCTGTGCGTTTATAAAAACAATCCATACAGGTCCATTTGAACTGGTGCCTTTGCTGCCGTTGGACCTGGTGCTGTCTTTGTTACCTGGATAATAACATCAGTTGATTCAAATGGGAAAAATTAAAGTTTGGTTCTTTTCTTTAAGCAGCGCTTTTTTACAGTAGCCAAGTTTGATGATCGTGTCTGATAGGTCTCATTGATAAAGTGCCTGTTTTAACAGCGAGAGTCAATGTGACGTATTTACAGGAAAGACAAACTTATTCCTTTGTTTCGGAGTCTCGTTTGCAGCATATTTGCTGGAGTGTAAATGTTTTCAAAAAATCAGTTTGGAGGAATTTGATTCTGTTCCTCCACAGAGAACAGCTTCAGGATGTTGCTGGGATGTTTTTGGGTTTCCTCACATGAACGGCTCACTTCACATGCTTCCACAATATTTCTATCGGATTAAGGTAAGGACTTTGACTTGGGCCATTCTGAAGCATTCATTTTATTCTTCTTTAACCGTTCTTGTGTTCAGGATCGTGCTCTTGCTGCATGTCCCACGTTCTCTTGTTATTATTATTAATAATAATTATAATAAGTTGTACTTCTATAGCATCTTTATAAAACCCAAAATCGCTTAAAAGAAAAATTCACAGAGGTATAGAGGAAAAAAGAAACGTCTTCAACAAGAGTGAATCTGTGAATCTTGAATTGAATCATGAGATTCAGTTCATAAAAGTTTAGAGATCTCCTGATATTTTCCTTTTGCTGCTATCATTCAGAATCTGACCTGTCCCAGATGCAGCAAAACAGCAAACCATGATCCTACCACCACCATGTTTCACAGCTGGGATGAGATTCTCAAGCTGGAATGCAGGGTTTAACTTTCTCCAGGCATTGGGAGCATTGTTGGGAAAATATGATTGGAAATGTAAAGTTCTCATTCCGCAGGGATACTGACACTGTTTGGTGTAATAATCTATCGATTGCCTTCGGTACACATTTTAATCGACGTTTAAGTCTCGCCTATGAAACTCTGCCTGGGTCACGTTTCTGCGTAACAGAAAGAACAGTTGGCGTGTGCCATCCTTTTTTTAACCTGTACAAATTGACATTGTGATGCATTTCCTGCCCACATCCTGTATGCTCCCCCTCCCCTCGCTCTCTGTCTGTTTCGTGACTCTGTCTGCTTTAAACACACGGCCACATCACACCGGCACGCCACACACTTCTGCAAACACAGCTCTCTGGTGTGCATTCTGAATTTCTGCAACAGGGGCACTGAGCTTTTGAGAAGGGACGGGTTTTGTCATCTGTATGCCATGACTGGTATCTGCACTTCTTTCTATGAGCACAGCCCTTGATCAGATCAACGGGGTTCCAAATGCAAACAGAAACCTCTCGGCTTTCGCGGTTTGCCGAAACATTGCATATTAACTGTAGCATTGAATGCAAATAACCACATCTCGTTTCCTCCCCGGGTTACACACGCCATGTTTACACGATTTCCATATCAACAGACGTCAACATGCTTGAGAACCGTCCTGTAGGTGGTGCTGCTCCGGTTTAAATGCTCCACATCTCTGAAGCAAAGTGCCCACGGTTTTTATATAGAAGGCATCTGGAGTATTATAACCCACGCTTCCTCCTGAAAAATAACCCGAGGAAGTGGGTACGGTCACTGATGTAACAGGTGGTCCAGTGGTGCGGTGATTTACACCGTCTGGCTTTGTGGCATCTGCTTGGAAAAACGCAAAAGAACCTCCACTGTTCTGCTTCAGCTGGGTGTTTCTTTCTTACACTTAAAAGTAACTCCGTCTGTTTTATGTCGTAAATTAATGATCCGAAGCGACGTGGCTCGTACTATTCTAACTGGTCCTGTTTTAGTTTGGCCAGTTCTTATTAAAAAAAGAATTTTCTTTCTCTTTTCCTTTCTTTTTCTTTATCATTTTTCGTTCTGAAAAAAGAGTTGTGTGAACAGGAAGAGGAGATGCAGGAGAGTTAGGGCACATCAACTTGCAATTGATGTGTAGTTTGATTTAATCCTAAAATTAGTTTAAATTTGTGTTTGTTTGACTCTCGCATTCGTTTTTAGTTCGTTTTAGTTAGCACTGTCGCCTCACGGCTCCTGGCCTGTCTTATTCCTGTGTAGAGTTTGCATGTTCTCCCTGTGCATGCGTGCGCGTGTGGTCCAGTTTTCTCTGACAATCCAAAAACTTGTTAGATCAGTCTTTGTCTCTAAACATCCCCAGTGTGTGTAGATGTGCCCTGACATGGATTGGCACCATGTTCATCTTGTGCCCTGTGCTGCTGGTTAGACCCCTGGTGACCCTGAATTGATCTAAGGAGATATGGAAGTGAGGGAGTGACATTAAAATGCTGAAATCATACATGGGAGCATTTAAACGTTTTACACAAAGGAAAAATCAAAAACGACCTCTAGAGGACAACACTAAATAAGTACACGCTGTCTGGATACTTTTGGTTGAGTTGTGTAATTGGGAGTGTGTGAGAGCAGGTTGCAGGATAATCCAAATCTTCAGTGATCGTTATAAACTCTCTGAATTCCTGCTTGGATCCTGCCAGTGCAAAATAAAAAGCTTTGTGTATGGAGGGCAAATGGGGGAGCGTGTGACGTCCTCTTTTTTTATTTTAACGCTGATCAGAAATCTCACACCCACGCAACACACATTCCTGATGATCCTAAAACACGAGCGGTACACGCGCAGACACACACACACACACACACACCCTATGCTATAAATAAATCACACACAAGACACAAACACAAACAAACACCTGCGTGAGCTTGGAGCATGATGTCATCACTAGGTCAGTATGATTCACTAATTATTTAATGGGTGCAGTGTTTTTATTCTGTAATGCCTTAGAGACAAAAAAATAAAAGCTCTACGCACAGACCTGAACACATTTTGTGTCTGAGATGTTTGGCTTAATATTTATACATGAAATGTGAAATCTTTCATTCTATTTCTTTTCTTTCTCTTTTCCAGTTCTTTCTTTCCTTCCTTCTATCTTTCTAGCTGTCCTTCCTTTTTTCTATTTCTTTTCTTTCTTTTTCTTTCTTTCTTGCTTTCTATTTCTTTATCTTTCTTCCATTCTTTTTATTAGACATGTAATATTCAGTAATGCAGTAAATCCTGATATCTAACCCAAACTCTAGTTATCGTCGACTCTTATTTATTGCACCAGTTGTTCTTATAAATTCCACTACACTACTTAATTTAAAAATACCTGTGCAGTTTTTTTTTGTTTTGTTTTTTTCCCTCTGGCATGACCACTTTCTGCATTATTTTTGGCTCACGCAGCCTCATGCCAGTCAGATTTGTAACCTAGGCTTCCGATCGGCGCTTCATTAGGTGCCTGATGTAACTGCCTAAATTAAATGAAAAATAAATAGTTAGAAAAAAATAGATGAACAAACCGATTCATGAAAGCTACAGGAACGAGCCCGTTTAAAAAAAAATCGCTGCGAGTAAAAAGTGCAGACTTTTCTTTTGAAATGTAGTAAGTGAAAGTGTCTTGATGCGTGCTCAACAGTCCAGGTGAGAAAAACCCAAAAATTCTGGGCTAGTAAGTGAAAGGATAAAGTATTAAGTTACAGAAATAAACAGACGTGCCTGCAGATGTATCCCTTGTAGAGGCGAAACTCCGTTACTCTTGCTTGAGTATTTTTTAGGTAGCTGTAGTTTGTTTAAGAAATGAGAAGCTACTACAGGTGTTGCTCCTACTAGGATCAAATGTATTAATCAATTTCATTTCAGATCATGGAGTCAACCGATGTGCTAAAACAAGCTTATCTGTTCACTCTTCTTGGGACCGAATCATGCGCACTCGATTCTAGACTCGTCTGTAAAAGGTCCATTAGAACCTTAGATTTGTGCGTTTGTAGTTAGATGAACATTTTGTCACTGAAGATTTTCGGTTTCTAATTACGGATTTGAACAAATCTCTGCTCCAAGTCTCAGCAAGGGGTAACATCCACCGGTTTTCTCTTTCATCACTGTTTGCACCCCTCTGTAGGGGGCGCCAGTACATTTAGGAGTCATGCTAATTAAGTTTCAGACCAGCCTCGAGAAGCCGTCGTTAAACATTCAGGCATCTTAAGAACGTAATCATAATCTCTTACGTCAGCCGGTTTACCCCCCACATCATTCAGCCTGAACAAAGGGCCAAACAAAACAGGCTTGTGGCACAATCAGACCCCCTGTGGGAGGCCAATGTGGTCAATAGAGAATGGATGACTCGACCTCCGAGGTTACACAGGAGAAAGGGATCTCATGGGGGCAGAGGGGCCCTGGAACAGACGAGGAATTCGGGGTCACGCTTTTTTTTGGGCATACCAGCACACACACACACACACACACACACACTCTCTCTCTCTCTCTCTCACACTCTCACACACACACTCACAGCCGGATCTCATGATGACATGTTTATTTTCTTCATTTCAGAATAGAAAAGATGACAGTACCAAAAAAAAAAAAAAGAGGCACTTTAAACACAAAATAAAAATAATACAGACAACAAAACAACAAATAAACCTTCATTTTGTACATTCTGTTAAAAACTAGAAATCGAAACCAATAAATAAATAACTTACAAAATATCTACAAACATTTAACAGGGCATTAGTTTGACGTTAAACACAATAACTTTGGCTTGATTTTTGGTCTTTTTTTTAAAGGAACAAAATGTTCATAAAACAAAAGGCTGATCCCCGTTTGGAGGCGTATCTCCTGCAGCCTGAGGAAAATACTGATATCGGAAGCCTGACTGGTGATCGATACCCGATAGCCAGGCCCTTGAGTGACGTTTAATCTGTATGTTAATTCAATTGTGACGTCACCTGATCAATCCATCTACATTTTAACTCCAGTTTTTATTGGTCAGGATGGAGGGAGTTCCGCTGATCCCAATCACTCGCACCAAGACTTTAGAGACGTTTCTTTTTCCGACCCCGGATTCCCAGGTCCGTGCCGACGTCCGATCGGTTACTACAGACTTATTGATCCCATTTCCTAAACGATCAATGCTTCTTTTTCTTCGGGAGCAGCGTCACGCAGGTTTCTCTCTTAATTAATAAATATCTGTTGGCCTGAAACTGGATTTTATTCTTTTATTTCTCGAAACATGTCCAGATTTGTGCTAAAGTTTGTGCACCCCTTGCGTCGTTTCCTGCGCGCATCGTTTACGTTAAATATAACGTTCTTTTTCTCCCAGGTTCCAGATTTGTCTTTAAAATCCCTCCCCCAAAATCCGACGACCCCCTCCCCCCTCCCCCGGGCCCCGTGAGAACCTCGCTACTCTGTCACCAGCAGAGGGCGTACGTTTTTATTTTTATGAATTTGTTTTCGGGTTAAATCCTGGCTCTGATCCCGTGAGGGGTCTAAGTTAGGCACGGATTCGTTTCCTGTTATCTGTGTGAGGTTCCGGCGCTGCTGGTGTGCGCTCCAACGGCTCGCTCTTTGGTCCGGTTCCGGTTCCGGGCTCACAGTTTGCTCTCCTCCTCCTCCAGCGGCCGGTTCAGTCCGGGGATGTACTTGAGGAGGCGTCGGCGGATGCTGGAGCGTTTGGACTTCCTCTGCAGCGAGCTGAACCCGCCGCTCTGCTGCTTCTCTGCGCCTGGGGCCTCCGGGTTCGACGGCGCGCCCCTCAGGTAGCTGCGCGTGCTGGCGCTGCGGCTCAGCGAGGTCTTGGCCGAGGCGAACAGTTCGCTGGCTGGTCGGAGGGGGCGCCGCCGGGGCTTCGGGAGTCTCCCGTCCTGATTGGCCGAGCCGTCCGGGACGTCCTCGGGCCCGGCCTCGCCCCGGTAGAAGCAGGTCTGGTACAGCGGGTCGTCCTCGCTCAGCTGGCTCACGCTGCTGCTGGTGCTTCCCGGGTCGCGCGTAGCACGCGCCGACAGGGGGCTCGGGGCGCCCAGGCTCCCGTAAACGCCCGCAGACTCCAGCGACTCGTCAGGGCGGCGTCGCTCATCACGATACCTGCGCCAGAGTAACACAGCGGATCGGTGAGACAGTCCTAACGTACAGCCGCCATACTCCTGCCTGATCCAAACTCTGCAGTGACATTTCGGAAATAAATTAAAAACATCATACAAACGTCCTCGTCTAAAGAAGATGGGCATCCTTACGACCTCTAGAGCCCTAAGGGGCAAAGTCTGGGCGCCGCCAGTCAAACAACGTGCACAGGAATTGTAGTTTTACTAAAAAGCTTGTTTTTAACTGGAAGAGCGTCCAAACTTCTATTATTGATGTATTTTTATTTGTCAAGTCAAGTCAAGTCAGATTTATTTATATAGCGCTTTTTACAATGGAGCATTGTCTCAAAGCAACTTTACAAGTTTAGATTATCTCCTAATAACTACGTCCAATCCCAAATTGAGCGAGCCTAGGGCGACAGTGGCAAGGAAAAACTCCCTAGTTTCTAGGAAGAAACCTTGGGAGGACCAAGACTCAAAAAGGGACCCAACCTCCTTGGGCGACGTAGATGATAAATCTAAGGGCGAACTAAAGTCATGGAGTCAAAGTTCGAATAGAATGTGAAGTATGCACATCGACATTAAGTGGCCCGGGTATGATGATAAATCTAAGAGCGAAACTAAAGTCATGGAGTCATGCTCGAATAAAATGTGAATTAATGCACAGTGGAGCTCCATCAGATGTACATCATGTGTGGGGCCCGGAACTGCCGGAACACAGCTCGGAGAGAAACAGAAAATGTAATTAGTTATTGATTAAGAGCACAGTGTCTATTAACAATCACTGATGCCAAGTGTAGCATGAGACCGACCGGCAGCATTAGCTATAGCAGCATAGCTAGAAAGCTAGAAAGAGGAGAACTGGAAGGAAACACAGCCAAGAGGGATCACTGAGACATTGGCAACCCCACGAGCGGCAGAAGACAGCAACCCAACGTCTCTGATCACCATAAGACTCTTTTATGACTATGAACCCCCCCAGCTCTGCCCTTATTCTAAGGCAAGGTTTTGCATGAGTCAAGATCACGAGGACCGAAGCCTAGTTCAGCCAGACCGCCCACCCGACACTCCTGGCTAGCGGACAAGCCAGGCAGGCCAGACATGACTTCAGACGCTCCGGCCTCAGCAACCCAAACCCAATGGCAACCTGGTCTAAATCTAGTCAAAAAGCTGCGTAAATAAGTATGTCTTTAGCCTAGACTTAAAATTTTGGAGGGTGGTCTGAGTCTCAAACTAAAGTGGGAAGTTTATTCCATAGTTGGGGGGCCATGTATGAGAAAGCCTTTCCCCCTGCTGTGACTTTTTTAATTTTAATTCTAGGAACTTAAAAGAAGTCCTGCACCCTGCGAACGAAGTAGACGAGTGTTGGATTGTAAAAAACTCTAAGAGGTCACTCAGATAATGTGGGGCCAGGCCATGTAGAGCTTTATAGTTATAAGAAGTATTTTGTAATCAATGCGAATTTGACTGGTAACCAGTGCAGTGAATTATAGAACAGGAGTGATATGATCAAATTTTCTAGTTCGAGTTAGCACTCGGGCAGCTGCATTCTGAACTAACTGAAGTTTTATTTATAGATTTACTAGAGCATCCAGTAAGTAAGGCGTTACAGTAATCCAACCTTGAGGTTATAAACGCATGAACCAGTTTTTTCTGCATCATTAAAAGAGAGGATATTTCTAAGTTTAGCGATATACGTAATTGAAAGAAAGCAATTCGAGTGATGCTGCTAATGTGTGCATCAAAGGAGAGATCTGAATCAAGTGTGACCCCAAGTAAGTTTTTTACAGACGACTGGGCAATACTGGACAGCCATCTAGATTTTAGGATAGATGTAGCTAACCTGTCTCTCACAGCCTTGGGTCCCACTAATAGCACCTCAGTTTTATCTGAGTTAAGTAAGAGAAAATTAAATAACATCCAATCTTTTATTTCCTTTACACAGTCCTCGATTTTGGTTGATTGTAAGGCTGTCATTAGTTTTGGCTGATATGTACAGCTGTGTATCATCTGCATAGCAGTGGAAAACTAATGCCATGTTTACGAATAACTGAGCCTAGTGGCAGCATGTACAGAGAGATAATAAAAGCGGGCCAAGCACTGACCCCTGAGGCACGCCATACTTCACTTTTGAGAGCTTAGATCTTAGATTATTTTTATATGAAACCAAACTGGTACCGGTCAGTTAAGTAGGATTTAAACCAAGAAAGTGCTGATCCCTTAATACCTACAGTATTTTCTAGTCTGTTTTAGTAAAACACATCATGATCTATAGTGTCAAATGCTGCACTTAAATCTAACAGAACAAGAAAAGAAAACACATCCCTTATCTGAGGACTTAACAAGTCATTAAGTACCCTAAGTAATGCTGTTTCAGTTACTATGATGGGGGCCTGAAGCCAGACTGAAATGTTTCATTAAATTTCATTCCTTTGGAGGTGACTACAGAGCTGCTGATAGACGGCTCTTTTTCTAAGATTTTGGACAGAAACGGTAGATTTGAAAAAAATTGGTCTATAATTAAAAGATATCACACAAGGGTCAAGATTGGCTTTTTTAATCAGTGTTTGATACGGCAGACTTAAAGGATTCGGGCACATAACCTAAGGTAAGGGATGAATTTAAAATAACTACACTGGCTTCTATAACACTAGGTAATACTTGTTTGAGTAGACGTGTAGGAATTGGATCTAACAAACATGTTGATGACTTAGACGAGCTGATCAGTGCGGATAGTTCAGTATTAGTAATCGGGGTAAAAGATTCTAATCTTGATTTACGGCTAATTGAACAGATGTCTTCAACTAGTGCTGCATCTGGAGGGTTGCTGAACAGTTTGGTGATGTGATGAGCATTGAGTTCTGTGCCTAATGTTTTTCTTATCTTATCATTAAAGAAATTCAAATTTGAAATCATTACTGTTAAAATTACACAGAATGGGAGAGTCAACTTTCTGTGGGGTTTTTTTGTTAATTTGGGGGAGACTGTATTAAAGAGAAATCTTGCGATTATTATTTTTTTTCTCTATGATTGAAGAGAAGTATGCAGCTTTAGCTTTTAGTGAGGGCATGCTTTATACTCTGCCATGCTGTCCCTCCAAGCAATCTTAAACACCTCCAATTTACTATGTCTCCACTTGCGCTCTAAATGCCGTGTTCTTTGCTTTAAGGTACGGGTGTGGTCATTATACCATGGTGCGCTAGCCTTTTTTCCCTAACGTTGTGCGTTTGACCCTAGCAGGGGCAGTCGTGGTCAGGGCTGAGCGAAGCACACATTCTAATTGGTCATTTACACACTCAAGATGATTTTATCTCCGTAGGTGTATTAAATTTTAAGTCTGGTAGGTTTTTAATAAACGCAGCTGGAGTAGCAGATGTGATAGTGCGCTTGGTGTGATAACGAGGCAGAAGGATTTTTATTTATTAGAGATAGCTCAAATACTAAAAGATAGTGATCTGAAATCGAATCACTTTGCGGGAAAACATCAAGGTTATCTATATTGATACCAAATGTTAATATTAGATCTAAAGTATGATTACAGCGGTGGGGTTGGTCCCATCACATTCTGAGTGATACCCATGGATTCTAAGATGGACTCGAAGCAATTTTAAGTGGATCCTGCTCATTGTCAAAGTGAATATTGAAATCACCTACAATTAAAGCCTTATCTGTTGACAGTAGTAAGCAGGAAAGAAAGTTCGCAAATTCCTGAAGAAATTCTGAATAGGGACGCAGGAGGACGGTAAATAGTGATAAGCTGAAAAGAGTGTGGTTTTGACTTCCATAACGATGGATCAGTCACATTAAGAATCAGTATTTCAAAAGAATTAGGCCTTGTAATGGGATTTAGCTGTAACACCTAAGTCCTTGTCAAAAATTGTGGCTATGCCTCCCCCCGACCGACCATTAGGACGAGGGCAACTAGCATGACTGTATCCAGGAGGTGAGGCTTCATTTAATGGCTAATATTCATCAGGTCTAATCCAAGTCTCAGTGAGACACAGAGCATGTAAGCGTTTATCAGTGATTCATTTTCATTTACAATCACTGCTTTGTTTGTAAGTGATCTAATGTTAAGTAATCCTAGCTTTAGTCTAATGTTGTTATTTCTTTTGCAGCTATCTGTGTTTATACTAATGAGGTTATTAAAACAGACTTTTTGAGAGCGTTTACGTTTGTGCTCGTTTCTCATCCCGTCCCGGAGGAGTGCCTATGGGATGGTGCTCAAGACAATTATGGGGTCTGATTTCACAGTTTGTGGGTTGGTGGGTTGGTTCTCCAGATATCCAAAGCACTGAACCTTTTTTTGTGCAATATGTACTATTTAAAGATTAATGGTAATTGAATTAAAGACTTTTTTTTGCTATGGGATGGTGCTCAAGAGTTGTGGGATGATCCTGCTGCTGGTCTCACCTCCCTCAGAAGTGGCAGCACAGACAAGTTTGGTCAAGTTTTTGTAGCTTGGGTTCGTTTATAAAATCAAAATGAGGTCGACGTTCCTAAAGATCGGCTTTGGACGGTTAGTAGGTTCTTACAACTTTATGAGGTTGGACTGTTGTGAAACGAAGCCCGCGGTCCTGTGAGGCCTCAGAGCTCCTCAGAGACCGGCGGCGGGCCCACGCCTCGTTTCCAAAAAGTACAAAGTTACAGGAAATAAAACAGGTTCAGGATCTGGAGGAGAAACATTGGACTCACCTTGAACGAGCCTCTGCTCCTGGACCATCAGGGACCGGTACTCGTCCCACTTCTCGTGCAGGGATTGCTGCGACACACACACAGACAGATGGGTGTTAGCTGTGGGTCGTTGGCACGGCCGTTGGTGACGTTAGAGAGCAAAAGCGCAGAAGAGAGAAGTGGATGTGACGGAACGTCCCGGCCGGTTTCACTCCTGCTTCCTTTTTCTAAGCCGTCCAAATGCCAGCGCTCAGAAGCAGCGCCACACAAACACACGAACCGAAACGTTACGTCTGGCACCCTGCAGACTCTCTGCCTCATCACCCGGGGGGTGCCCGGAACCTGTCTGTTATCGGATTTGATCTTAAAGCATCAGGGGAATCTGGAAGCCAGGACAACACCTTGAACACCCCCATCCAGTTCAAACAGGCAGAATCGACGTTGCTTCGGCCTGTGATCTGCGTAACTGCAGCACGTCCTGCACTGTGCAGACGGACCTGATCTGGACTAAAGCTGAAAGCAGGCTGAGCTGTGCAGAGACAAGTTTGTGGCGCCGCTGTTAAAACGTCAGCGTTAAACCACTTCTGCTTGGCCTCGGCACCATTTGTTCTTTCGCAAACTATACGAATAATTCGGCGAAAGGTCTGGAAGTCAAACACGATTTTTAAAACACTAACGCCAAGAAGCACAGCTACTTCATTTGATTTCTTAAAACCTTAAATAGTTGTGCAGATTTCTGATTTTTTTTTTAAAATGCTGGCGGATTCCTGTATAGGGAAACAAATAGAGAAACGTGCAATGATTTTTTGGGGTTTAAAATAATGAAATAAGTGTCCCTCATCTCCAAACAACATGGGCATTCTTATCATCATGCAGTTCACCAGAACCTACACAGAACCCTAGCGGTGCCCTAAATTATCCGGTTTATTTATGTATTTATTTGTGCTCGTTTGACTCCCGATGCTTCGGTCCTCACCTTCAAGTACTGCAGACGTGCTTCGAGCTCCGCCCTCCTGATGGCGCTGCTGTACACCGTCTCCAACCTGCCGGGAATTTAAGAAAAGTGTTGAAAATGATTGAGGTTTGATACCATTTTCAATACTAAAGTCACAGACAGTGCTTATTTCACTTTTTTTTTTTTTTTTTTAGATAAACATAAGCAAATGTATTACAGGAGTAACATATGATAATACTACACGATGGATACTTAGTAAGACTTGTTAAAGTACAGAAATAGTCATACTAGTCATTCTTAAATCGAGTGACCCTGGACGGGCGCCAATCCAGCTAGAAGCCCTGGCTTTAGATCTTCTACAAAAGTCAGAATAACTTGTTCTTAAACTAAGGTAAGAACGCTCGTCATACTCATCTCACACTTTCAGAGCCTTGTAAGAGAAAAAAGTATATTTATTTATTCCTATCAGATCGTTTTCCTTTTCTTGCTAAGATATAGCTTTTTGTAGCACGTTCCCCGTCAGGATCGACTGATTTTGGAAGACGTTCTGCTCCCAGTTCTGGACTTGGTTCGACTTTAGGGGTGTAACGATCTGCCGGGACACAATGCATCACGATCCAAAAGCGTCACAGTATGAACTGTAGATGTCAAAATGTTTATGACATGTATTATTTTTACTCATATTTCTTTTTAAAAGATTATTGTTTAAAAAATGGTTGCTGTTTTGCACTGTTTACAGTTCAGAAACAAAAGAAAGCCTTTCATCGAAGGTGAGAAAATCGAATCGTGAGCAGAGCATCTTGTGAAGGTATCTGTGTTTGCGCACTTTGTTGTTGGTAAAGTTCCAATTTCGAGCTCCGATTTCACAGTTTGTGGGTTGGTAGGTTCTCCAGATACCCAAAGCACTGAACCTTTTCTTTGTGCTATATGTACCATTTAAAGATTAATGGAAATTAAAGACTTTTTTCCTATAAATTGTTAGAAAGAATGAATATAGTCAGCATTTTTATCTCAGCTAGGATTCTGGTCAAAAGCAGCCAGAGAGGAGTTTCTCTCCAAGCTTTGCTTCCATAACTTCATCTGTTTTGTTCAAAGATTTATATGCATTATACTTTTTATTTGACTTTATTTTAAAACAGTAAAGTCAGTTACTGAATAATAACTTTTTTTGTGTGTATCCTTCGCTTCTTCTATCTTTATTATATCCTGTTTCTTGGTTTAATTAGCCCGATTTTATCGTTTTGTCTAAATTTGGATCTTTGTGCTGTTAAACTGAAGCTGTTAAAATCATTCCTTTTCCCATCGAGACTAAACTGTAACGTTTCCGTTTGAAGCTCGGGGCTTTTGCCTCTGCACGTGGATCCAATTTCAGGGTTCTGCGGTTCCCGTGACGTTCTCGTTTACACATTGGTTTAATGGGGCCGTGCAGACGGGGGTGCGCTGCCTTCATGTGGTTCCTTAATCAAAGCCCCTTTAGTTCATTAAAGCGCAGTGCAGTTCAGATAAATCCCTATCCCTAATAAATCGGAGCGTGGGTCTGATGGAGCAGGGGGCGGTGCCAGCGTTCCCTCACCGCACACTGTTTCCTGCCGAGCGGATCAGATGGACGATCTCCTTGTGCCGAATTCCTTCCACCGGCGTCTCGTTCACGCTGGAAATGGTGTCACCTGAGAGGAAAAGGGCCGGGGTTAAAGGTACGGTCAGGACTTCCATTCACAAGAAGCACAAGATGCTTAGGGAACCTTTAACACGAGGAATAAAGTGAAGTGGCCGGACCAAACTGTGCTGGATTATCAGAGCGTCTATTAAAATATGGACAAGATGCATATTCTTAATTTATAAACAGCTTTAAATCGTTTAATGTCGTATCATTGAAACTTGATCAGGTAAAATGTGCCTCAGCCTTTTCCTGTATCAATCTAAACTACAAATTCAGAAACGAAAAAAGGCTAAATGTTTTATTTACATTTATTTACAGTCAGAGGCAAAAGTCTGGGCACCCCAGATCAAGGGATGTGTTTATTTTCTACATAAGAAAACAAAACATTAAACAGGATGACAAAATATTAAACATAAGGCTGATGACCAAGCAAGTGCAAGAGCGACCCCGGGCCACGGCCGATCGCAAGGGCGACCCCATTTTTCATGACAGCTTGGCTGAAACGATCTCATCTCGATCAAGCTTCAGAAATGAGGAGCGGTGAGACTGAGGCTGCTCTCGGCTAGAAACATTTAACCCTGATGATTGTTTTTGCTCGAGCCTTTTCTAAATCGTGATCATTTGAGCTGCTTTATTCAGAACTAATGATCAAAGCTCAGGTGATATTCCTACTTCACTGTGTGTAGAAACACAACAGAAACATTATTAAACAAGCCCTGAATGAAGAATCCATAGATTGTATTATCTATAAGAAACAGTCTTGATTGACTCCCTCTGAACACACAGCGGATGTCTAAGGGCATCGGCTGAAGTCTGGCATAAAGAAATGCTAAAAATCTGCATCTACACACAGAATAATCCTCCAGCTGCTATGGTCCAACAGAAGAAGAAAAAAGATGAGTCGCAGGCATTTTAATCTCTCGACACTCGGCAGTAATTCCTCCGGTCGTTTGCCTCTCTCAGACTTAATCCTGTTTTTCCTTTTCAAACTTAAGCTCGCCGTTCTGAAGCTGAATCATCGCCTCTAAACCGCATACCGACGCAAAACAAAGCGCTCAAGCATCCTGAGAATGGAGGAAGTGAAACTGCAGAGCGCGCCTGGCCTAGCGGGGTTCAGACACCAGGGGCTGATGGGAGGGCAGAAAGAGGTCCGGGCCCTTTAGGACTGGGAGTGTCGCTTTGGAGACGAGCAGACGGGCCGAGAGTAAAGTTAGCTCGAGTCTAAAATCACAGATCTGATCCTCACATGCAATCGAGACGAGACCCTCATTTCTAATCTAATCATTTCTAAAAGTGTAAATGTTCTCGATCAGACATCTAGGTTTATTTAATTATTAGAAATAGTTTAGCATAACCAAATAACGTTAAACATTGTTATGATTAAGTTTGTTTTATTAATTGTCTTTACATGCTCTTAATCCTGATGTAAACAGCAAACTCCGATTCCTTAGACTGCATGAAGGTCTAGAAATCTGACGAAGTTGCCAGGTCCGCTTATTCTAAGCAACTTTGGGGTATTTTCTATACAGTCGCTTATAAATATTGACACCCTAGTTGTAGGTTTTTGGGGCTTGTTTTTGAAGCACACAGGCTTTACGAAGGGGTTACGCACCGATACGCCCATCGGAACCTGAATGTATCAAACACCGATGAGTTTAATCTCACAGCCTAGCCGACCTTAAACATGCTTAAAACACTTCAAAATCTTTAACACAAAGTTTTTTTTTTTGTTTTTTTTGTTTTTTAGAATAAAGTGTAAAATATCTACTAATTTAATGAATAATGTTTGCTGCTGCCCGGCATGTACGATATCTGGCAACCCTGAAGTTAAACACAAAAAAACGCGAAAGAAAATCTGAATAAAATATAATAATTTTTCTTAGTTATTTGTATTATATTACTGTCTTATTACTTCTGTAATAACAATAAAATAAATGATAATTATCTTTACTGTTATTATTTATGTAACAATCACAATTATTTTATAACAATACAAGAATAATAATTATATTGTTTAATTATACTTTCTATAATAACAATTATCACTATTATTATTTTATTATTATTGAAATAATGTTATCATTACAAAAATTATAAAGAAAACTTACTATAGACAATGATAATTATTATTTTATTATAATTTCTATAATAAGAATAATAATCATTAATTATTATTATTAGCAGTATTATAGAAATAATAAGAATTACAGTTATTTTTTATTTTTATAATAATATTTTTAGAAACAAACAAGCGGCTCATGCTGATAATGACGCCATGATTACACAGGTATAAACGATTAGACGCTGCACACAGAAAGCAGGTGTATTTGTATATCGGTGAGGTTTTAATTAACGATGCGTCTCTACACTAAAAGCGGTGTGATGTCTGATTTAGAGATTAAACAGGGTGAGGATTTAATGAGCCTGAGCTCAGGTGAGCCTGAAGGCGTGTAAACCCTGTAAATAGCGTACATTAAACATCAGCTCATTAAACATCAGGTAAATCTCAGGTCATTTCCGGATCTTCAGAATGTGGTTTGACTGAGTGACGGAGGAAAGTCCTGAACTCTGCGTGGCCTCGCCCGCCGGGCAGCTCGCATCGGATTGGCCGATAAAAGGAGCAGCAAACACGCCGCCGTTGGCTTCGGCCCAAACAGCAGGGCGACGACGGGAGGCCCGAGGGCAATGACAGAGACGGGGCGGGGCTCCAGAGCCGACAGAAAGCTCGCTGTGTTATGAAAACAAACTCTACCACGGTCTACTAACACACACACACACACACACACACACACACACACACACACACACACACCCCTGTACACACTCACCGACTTTAAGGCCGGCGGTTTCGGCGGGACTCCCGTCGTGGACCCTGCAGACGAAGGTGCACATCTCCACCGAATTCTCGTCCTGGTGATGGACGCCGTACGTCTGAAGAAAACAAACCCAGCAGGAGTAAGCCAGGGGGCCAAAGGCGGAGCCTAACCAAAGTTAAATTAAACTAAACCCAAAGTCGGCTGTCTCAGGTAAACCAAACTAACCTCCCTACAGCTCAACTAAGCTAAACCTAAAGTATAGCTCTACTCAGCAAAGTTAATCTAAGCCTAAACCCCGCTTACTAATCCTGACTTGGCTCCACTAAACCACAAAAGCTTCCTCAGCTCCGTTAAACTAAACCCATCTCAACTCGAGGTGAACTGGATACACTTAACTAAACCCAAAGTCAGCTGCCACTAGGGTTAGGGTTTAACTTAACTAAACCACACTCAGCCAAGCTACACTAAACTAAACCAAAAACCCAGTCAGCTCAGATAAACTAAACCAAAACCAGCTCTGCTCAAATACACTAAACCAAACTCTACTTAGCTCAACTAAACCAAACCTAAACTCAGCTCAACTACACCAAGACTCTGCTCAGCTCAACTAAACTAAACCAAACCTACACCCCGCTTGGTCTGGCTAAACTAAAGTAAAACCCGCTGGGGGTTTAGTTTTAATTCACTTGAATTAGACTCAGCTTAGATAATCTAAACCCCATTCTCTCAGCTCAGCTTCATTAAACTAAACCCACACTTGCTCCGTTCAGTTAACCTAAACTAAGCTTAGTTTGGCTCATCTAAACCAAATCTAAAAATCACCTGGCTTACTTAAGCTCAACCTAGCTCAGTTTGGATAAACTAAACCCAAACTGGCCCAGCTCAACTAAACTAAGCCAAACCTAAACTCCTCTTGTCTTTGCTCAGTTAAAATAAACTAAACCTAAACTCTCTCCTGTGAGTGTGTGTGTGTGTGTTCTGCGCTCTAACCCTGATGATTTATGATCAGTAAGCCTGATGACATCATTAGATCAGATTCGGTTCCGATCTGGGATCTCGGTGACGCTCCCTCTGAATCCCTCTGTACTTTCTCTTTTGTTCACTGAACACGAGCTTCGAGTAAAAAGTGCATCCATGACTTCCATCACCCGAAAGAGTGAGGTCACCACGCAGAGTGAGGCATCCCGAAAGTGAGCCCAGTCATACACAGAGGTACGCTAAGGTTACACCTCCTGTACTTCACCTCAAAACAGAAAAGGGGAAACACAAACAGCCCCGGGACGACGTCACAGGACGGATCGGATCGGGTACGAG